>JAINUW010000590.1:0-206118 GCA_020205615.1 Panax quinquefolius | reverse complement strand
ATTAATTCTTGATCTTGTTTTATTGAATTCTTATATCATTGTCATCATCCTCATGTTTATATTATGTTGAAAGTCATCTGGGGCTTTAGTAGTGCATAGATGGACTTGGTATGATTATGACCAGAGACTATTCGGTGTAATCATGGACCGTAATGTTACAAATGATGTGGTAAAAATCCTCTCGATGGTAAGTAGTGCATTGATGGATGCTTGTTGGCATGATCATGACCATTAATGAATACACAAATATTCTTGGCCAGTAGTGCGTATAAATAATTGTGGTCGTGATACTAAAGAATATCCTCGGCAGTAGTCTGCGGGGGGTGATTCGATGATGTGGAATATTTATTAAAGTCGAGTCTCAAATTATAACGATGATGAAAAACCTTTTAAATCATAAAAGATAGTAGATTTTATTTTCTACTTGACTCTTTTAATGGATTGTTTGGTTCATTGTAGTTAAACTTGATGTTCATTATATTTTATCGCTTTAACACTATTAGAGGCTAATGATAATTTATTATGCATTATCTTAGTCATAATATTTCTTCTTGAAGCTAGTTGAGTTCACCCTTTCTTTCACTTTGTTCTCTTGTGAAATGAGAATATAGTCGGGACGGCCTGTGGAACGAGTAATGGTCCGAGGATAGCATTAGTAGTCCTCACTATTCGTGTGAAATAGTGTGATAATAATTGTAATGAGGACTCCTTTTGAGTTTGTATGATCTCTAGTAGACAATATTTGTATTCAAACTCATGCTTTATGTCGTATTGTATACTGACAGTTATATTAGCAAGTTGTATTTAAATTCTGTACCATGTATCTAACTACCCAAGATGGGTGATGTATACCTAATTTTGGGGGCGTCACACTGCCTCTCTGCTTTTCTAGACTTAGAATAATAATAATAAAAGAAGAGGTAATATAACAGAGGGAGAAGAGAACTGATGCGCGTAATGGTCAGTTAACCCAAACATGGGTAACTGCATCCAACCACTACTAGGGCCTTGTTTGGCAACCCTTAATTGATTCAAAGTCATTTAATTTAATAAAGCTTTATCATATAGTTTGAAAATGTCACACTCCTTATAAAATAAATCCAATATTTTATTTAATATATTTTAAATAAAATATAATAATTTCTCATAAATAATTTTCTCATTAATAAATAATGTCAAATTATTAATTCTCTAATTAATAATTAAATTAATTAAAATACCAATATGCTTATTAAATATTTCTTTTAATACAATAAGCTCACATAATCACATACTTTGATAATAAAAACTCTCTACATTAATTTAATAAATGTAACACATATAATTAAATTAATCTACCACAATTGCGTCAATTAATTATTTAATCTAATAATTAAATCATCAAAAAATATTTATTTAATTCAATAAATATTAAAATTAATTACAAAATTCTCGTTCGTCACATCTTTCCCCCCCTTAAAAGGATTCTGTCCCCAGAATCACGACTCAATAAATTCGAGCCGTTACATTGATACCTTGTTGTACACCCAAGGCTTTAGTCCTTGCTCAAATCGTCTCGCCTTCCTCTCATCCGTGTGAACTTGATACGGGGCGAACCTTGCCAACTCGTTGAATTTAGCCGCATAGTCGAGCACGCCATATTTCCTCGCTTCAACTCTAGAAATTGAACCTCCATCTGGTTCTGTGAACTAGTTGGGAAATACATTTCGAAAAACATTTCTTTAAATCTCTCCCACGTAATTACACCTTCACCTCCTCGCACTTTATTTGCTTGCCACCAAGAGCTAGCCTCGCACTTTAACATAAACGCTGCAAAAGCGGTCTTACGTCTTCTAACCCTAGCAATGTCGAAAACCTTCTCCATTTCCATAACCCACGTTTGAGCCTCGATTGGGTTCATGGAACCTTTGAACTCTGGCGGTCCCACCTTTGAAGTCCTTAAACGTTGTGTTTGGTGGAGCTTCAGTTGGTTATTCATGGCTCCGGTCGGAAGTTCACCAACCGCCGCACGGGATTAGCGTTAGCATAATTGTTATTATTGGTTGACTCTTCCCGAGCGGTTGGACGTTGTTTTCTCCTCATGGCGGCATTTTTCTCATTAAATAAACGCTTTATTAGGACTTTATTTATTTCTCTAAATAGTGAAGGCATTACTCAACAATTTAACATATCACTTAACACATCATCTCAAACACCTTGATATATTTGCATTCAAATCAAAGTTTTAACATTAAACGATAGCATAACTGCTATTTACATTAACTATCCTAGAATAAAGAATCCACAGGATTTAAAACATTCAAATATTCTTTCGTTCATAAACACGTCAGAATTTACATAAAAAAAACTAATTAAGTTCTTCACATAATTAAATAAATCATATCACTGTCGATCAAGGCACTGATTAGCCTTGATACGCTCCTCTTCTAAGATGCGATGCATCGTCCTGCGATCCATCATGTATAATGGTAGTCCTTCGAACTGGATTGGGTACCTCAAAACTCGATCTTGGGTCTCATTCATTGCATGATTAAGTGTAGAGTATGTTTCCGCAATCTTCGCTTTCTTTGCACGACTATCATCCTCTGCACGATCAGCTCGACGCGATTCTCTTACCCAACCTTCCTCTGCTATGTTCAAATTTTTTCTGATGTTTCCTTCAGCCTTCCTTCTTCAGCTTTCTCTCTCTCTTGGTCTTATCTTCGGTTTGACCTTCTCATGGACCAAATCCCATTCTACATTTGCCACCGAGAGTGAAGAGTCGAAATCTCCCTCTTCTTCGCTTTCTAGTGTAATATCTCAATAACCGCCGCTTCGATCAAATCTTGGACCTCGTCTCGTAACTCCACGTTACGGTCAGATAACGGTCATACATCTCAAAGATCAACGGTGTATCGTGGTAACTCTTCTTCTTCCTCTTCCTCTTCCTCAACAAATTCCTCCTCGTGATCCTCCTCAGATCAGTCCTCGGATCATGCTCCCCCCAACAATCGGTGATCAATGGAGATGACTCCCCTCTCCAAATTGCTCCCCTAACGACATGAATGTCTCTTGGCTCCTCCTCCGCGTCTTGCATTATAGGTACACCTGGGTTCTTCCTCCCGACTTGACTAGCTTCTCCAACATTCGACATCCCGACAACAAAATTTTAAGTTTTAGTTACTAAGTCGTATCATCTAACGCATACTTTAACACATAAACACATAAGGTCTTTTATTATCTTCAATGAATTACAATAAATTCATTTCTTATAACTTGATAAGAGTTTTCCATCACTATCTTCTTTCTATAAGGCTACTACCTAAGGTTGTTCCCCCACCTAAGGTTCAAAACCTACAGCTTTGATACCAACTTGTGACACCCCCAAATCCGGGTACTTCGATTCCACGGGATCTGGTGTTCACTGTACAAATATCATCTATCTATCTACCCATAATAAATACAAACCATGCAATAGATAGAATAAAAATCTTTCCCTTAAGGGTTACAACATCCAAATAATAATAATACAATCCAAGGTTAAACTAACCTTAAACATCTGTGCGGAATCATAAACAAATAAGTCTTAAATAACATCATTAACTCAAGTCTTAAACATAAATACATCGTCTAATAAAAATAACAAGTCTTCATCACTTGTTAACCTTGCCCTTGCCTTTAGTAGTAGAAGGTTCGTCGGTTCTTTCGTTCTTAACTGCAATGTTATTATTACGCAAGAGTGAGCACAAATGCCCACAAGTATAACAATGAAATAACAGTATAATAACATGCGAGTGAATCAAAGACATCTGAATAAAAGCTCAACTTTTGAATCAAGAATGAATAACAAGAATCAAAAGATTTCTAAGGGTCATAAGACCTTGAACTATGTCCTAGGTTATCAAGGGTTATACTTGAAACCTTTAATGATATATAAGACTATGGACCTTTCTACTCATACTTAGGGGATCAAATTTCTTAGTACCATACATCGTGCATAATATCTTAACGCTAACGCATAAGTAAATCCCTTTGCAGGGTTGTTCATCTCAATTTGACATTCAAGTCCGCACCAAAGGAAGTTTGGTTTGGATAATTCATCAAGGGTTTTGAAATTTAGAACGCTAATCAACTATGGACTAGTCGAATCAATAAGGGTTCGGTAGTCTAATAAGGTTCAATATTAATGATATTCAAATTGAATAATAATCTCAGGAAGTATACAATAGAACAATTATTGTATAACTGAATCATGCTTTGAAAAGATAATCAATCTTTAATATAACATTTGAACTTGAATAATAGTAATGATAATTTACTCGAGGTAAATAATAAACTTGAAATAATAATGACAAGTAGGGTTAGAAACTTGCCTCGCAAGCGTAGCTAAACGATTACTACTTCCGCTTCACCACAAATCCTACACATATACATATGTATTCACGACATTCATTAGTTACATTTTCACTTAATTATTTAATATAAACTCTACTTTATTTAACAAATCATTACCCTTCTAATTTAATTACTTAATTAAATTAGAATATTTTCATTCTTTACTATTATTACACTTTAATAAATTATTTCATAATAATTTCCATCGAATATTTATTTTATTCCATAAACATCTCAATTAAAATATTTACTTTATTTTATAAATATTTTAATAATAATTTTCATCAAATATTTATTTTATTCCATAAATATCTCAATTAAAATATTTAATTTATTTTATAAATATTTTAATAATAATTTTCATCAAATATTTATTTTATTCCATAATATCTCAATTAAAATATTTATTTTATTTTATAAATATTTTAATAATAATTTTCATCGAATATTTATTTTATTCCATAAATATCTCAATTAAAATATTAAATTTATTTTATAAATATTTTAATAATAATTTTCATCGAATATTTATATTATTTATTTTATTTTATTTTTTATTTTTATTTATTTATTTTTTTTTTACCACGTATGGGGTAATGTAGTTTAGTAACGCCACGTGGGCTGGCAAGGTTACCTGTGCTCATTTTATAGCTCAGCTCGAGTCATGAACATAACAAGGCCAAATTAGGCTAAAATCAATCACACGTAAAATTATATACTTAATATGGCCATAACTTCCAATTAGTTATTTTTACACCTAATTTAGACTTACCCAATCATTGTAATACATATATAATCATTACTTAACCCATCTAGCATGATTTTTAACAAGTTATAACACATAATTTGCAAAATCAACACATTTACTTCCACCGTTCTTGATGTTCTCAAGGTTTTGAAAATAAAAAATGAAAATTGTCACTACTGGATTCGTTATAACAATCAATCCGCTTATTTAAACTTTGGTCTCTTCAGTATCAACATGCATAACAACATACTTAATGTAAAATTTAGGGATAATATACGCTCAATACATGAAATATCACGTATAAGACCATATGGCCAAAACCCAAACTCAGAATTTTGAAATAGCAATTCATAGTATTATGAAACCGATGACATGATAATTCATATAATATATATATAATCAAATACGATTTGATATATCTTAACCCTTATATAAACTCATAATCAAACCCTTTTTCAATTACGGAGATTTTACAAAATATATGAAAGCCATTTTATAAAAACTAAATGACGTAACTTTAAAATTTGGGAAGAAGGATTACCTTGAATACTCGCTTAGATTACACAGGGGTGACAATAATTCCCAATTTCTCACACTTCTTCACCTTTAATCACAAGATTCGCAATCTCTCTCAAAGTTCTCAAACTCTCTCGCCTCTCGCTTTTCCGGACTTAGAATAATAATAATAAAAGAAGACGTAATATAACGAGAGGAGAAGAGAATCGATGCAATGTAATGGTCGGTTAACCTAAACATGGGTAACTGCATCCAACCACTACTAGGGCCTTGTTTGGCAACCCTTAATTGATTCAAGGTCATTTAATTTAATAAAGCTTTATCATATAGTTTGAAAATGTCACACTCCTTATAAAATAAATACAATATTTTATTTAATATATTTTAAATAAAATATAATAATTTCTCATAAATTCACATAGTCACATAAATAATTTTCTCATTAATAAATAATGTCAAATTATTAATTCTCTAATTAATAATTAAATTAATTAAAATACCAATATGCTTATTAAATATTTCTTTTAATACAATAAGCTCACATAATCACATACTTTGATAATAAAAACTCTCACATTAATTTAATACATGTAACACATATAATTAAATTAATCTACCACAATTAAGGCCAATTAATTATTTAATCTAATAATTAAATCATCAAAAAATATTTATTTAATTCAATAAATATTAAAATTAATTACAAAATTCTCGTTCGTCACACGATGGAGATAATTATATGTCAAGAGAAGACTCACCATTGGAAAGAACATGATACAATCTTCTCATTTTTCTTTGGGGTCTATTGGGTCAACCAAGGATAATTCTCGAGTCATATGACATCTATTATAACTTAGATGCATGGCCTCCCATGTACGAAGGTTTCCTTGTGCATTTTCTAAAGAATTTAATTTCTAAAACAATTATTGACTGTACCTTTATATAAGATACCATTGTAAGGTATCAATATGAGGTGCTATCTAAGTAAAGGGATGAGAGTCATAGTTGGTATCCACAGTATATGTGTTGTCGTATTTTGCATGACAATGATAATAATGAAGTTGTAGTTATTTCTATACCATGTATTTGGCGACTCAGAATGGGTAATGTATACCTATTTTGGGGGCATCACACTAACTATGAGTTGCAAATAAGATGAGCCTCTTTTGTTAGTACCCCAAGTGCCTTCTTCACCAAAGTTCAAGGATCCAATCATATTTAAAAAATTGTGCCCAATTAGTAGTCATGTCGTCGGCAAAACTCTTTATGACGTGAAAGCTAGTACAAATGTGGAGCCATGGTGGGATGAAAAAGAGAAGATAGAAGAAGAACCCATTGTGTTTGACAATCTTCAATGCCCCAATCTAATCACAGTCACAATGGAAGAAGCACCTAGCTATTTAACATTCTCAATTGGGAACCTATTTACAAAAATCATGCTAGGTTACTTGGATTCAATAGATATCAATAATGGGAACATACCAAAAGTTACATTGCTCCTGATGGATGGAGGGTTCCTCAATTATCGAAGAGGAATTGGATAGCATTGACCAAAAAAAGTCAGGCTGAAAGACTATAAATCAAGCGTTAACTGGGAGGCAACCCAATAATTTTTATATTTATTTTCTTTACTGTTAGTTATTTAGTAGATAGGAATCAAGTTATTATATTTGATGGGTTCGACTAATGGTCACTACGACAAGGTATTCGGGGGTCTCGCTCATCGGTGAGCAACGGTTGCCCAGCTCGCTAGTGAGTTGGCGAAGGTTGCAAGGGGGTAGTGCCCCCTGGAAGCCAAGCACTTATGAGAGAACTTATAGAAATACGACAACACATATACTAATTGCTACAAGCGCTAATCATGAGAGAACTTACAGATTGTCCATTTGTCAAATCCTCAAATTTTCAACTAATTAGTGCTTTTATTTTTTCAATTTTTAGGATTTATTTACTTTATAAGTTCTCTCATGATCCAAAGTGCTTACTCTAGTCTATGTTGCCTCTCATCATTGCAGGTATTGGGTTTGTATGTTAGAGGCATGGGGAGGTACCTAAGTTAGGAATGTGAGACCCCAAATTTTATGAATAAAGATTTAAATTTCTCAAAATATTTTTTTGAATATTATGGAATGAATTTGATATAATGTTATAGTTGTGGGTAATATTTATAAATTTTGCAAAGTACGCAAGTTGTTATATAATATTTGATTGGTCAGGGAATATTCGTTTTAGTAGGGAATATTCATACAATGGCACAATCATTGGTGGACCCTGATAATGAAATTATTGTGCCTGATTGAGAAAACGACAAAAAAATTTTTAGGAAAATAACTACGCGAAAGTTTTACTGAAGAATCTGTTGAAACACCCTCTATGTTAAAAGTATAATGAATACGCTATGGTTGCATAAGTAGCACACGATATTGATTATTGATGCTTACGTGAGAAGTCACTTAGTTTTGTTCAATTATTACTACAGTAATTTCTACATAGTATCTCACGTTATTTGATTCAATTATTGTCAATATTTTATATATTATTAAATCAATAATTGAGACGACAAAGTTATTAATATTATTATTTGCAATATTAACGATGTCTAGAAGTTCTGTCAAAGAGAGGTTTGGTCACCTAATTGGCGCTTAATAGGGAGAAATCCTTATTGAAAGCCCCTCTTTCTCTGAGGAACGACACAGTCGATTAATATTATGAATTATAATAAAGGTGATAAATGTTGTTAAAATTATTAAGGTGATTTTTATGAAGTTTTGCTTATTTTATGGACCCCCATTTATCCATTTTTTAAAATAATCAGTAAAAATTTCTTAAAAGGTGGGCCCACATGTGGGGCCCACGAAAGAAAAATGGAGGGGGGGGGGAATCTGGGAAGTCACGGAAGTTTATATATATATATATATATATAAATTTTTTATTATTATTATTATAAATTTAATTAAATAGAAAACTTTTTATATAAAACAAAATACTTTTTATAAAGTTTTGTTTTATTTGATTATAAATAGAATAAATTATATTTTATTATGCATAGTGTTTGCATAGTGCCTGCATAGTATTTGCATAATAAAATCTTTTTATATAAAACAAAATACTTTTATAAAGTTATTTGTTTTATTAGATTTTAAATAATATATATATATATATATATATATTTTATAAAAATTTTTATTATATAATTATAAATAGAATATATTATATTTTATTGCATAGTATCATTTCCATTCTCCTATAAATAAGATGCTTAGTTAGAATTGAAAAACACACCAGAAATCCAGAGAATTCTTCTTTTATAATCTTGAGCGCATTTCTTTAGAGTTTAAGAAAGCTTTGAGCGTAGAAAATTGTGCAGATTTTCTTCAAATATATCCCCGCCCTACCCGTCAGAATACTCTTCTTTCTAAGGTAAGGGGTATTATTCTTTCGTATTCATGAAGAGAGTTATTTTCTTTCAATACTGTAAGGGTTGTTATTCCATTCTTTATTATTATGTTGAATAACTTTTGTACATCAAGTACCACATACATGGTGAAATTCTTCATTATTCTATTCTTTATTATTCTGTTGGAATAACCTGTCTGTGCAGTCTATCGCATGCCTAGTGAATTCTGTTGTTATTCCATTCTTTATTATTCTGTTGGAACATCCTATTTGTGCGGATTATGCATGACCTGGTTCCATTCTTTATTATTACATTTGGAATATCCTCATCATAAGTGGATTACGCATGACACGGTTCCATTCTTTATTACTCTATTGGAATAACCTGTCTATGTGGATTACTGCATGCATGGTGAATGATCCTTTGTATTCATTCCTTTTTAACTTGTGGAAATGATATGTCTACGTGGATTATCGCATGGCGGGCAAAAATCCATTTGCAGTTTCATATATTTTATTATACTCAGTTGGTTAAAGTTTTGGCTTCTATACTCCATGAAATTAGTAGAATATCATTGATATTTGCGCTTCATCCAGTATCTTTTCATGGAAATATTCTTCTGAGCATTCTTGAATTTTTACTCCACAAAGCATCATCATGTTGACAATTTGGACGTTATTGGTTCCTGGATAAATTAATTTATAAATCTTTAAAATTTATTCTTGAACTTGTTTTATTGAATTATTATGTCATTGTCATCATCCTCATGTTTATATTATGTTGAAAGTCATCTGTGGCCTGTAGTGCATAGATGGACTTGGTATGATTATAACCAGGGATTATTCGATATAATCATGACCGTATTGTTATAAATGATGTGGTAAAAGTCCTCATTGGCCCGTAGTGCATTGATGGACAGTTGTTGGCATGATCATGACCATTGATGAAAACACGAATATCCTTGGCCCGTAGTGTATAGATAATTTGTGGTTGTGATACTAATGAATATCCTTGGCTATAGTGCAGGGATGATGTGGATTATTTATTGAGCTGAGTCTCAGCGATAAAAGTGATGAAAAACCTTTTAAATCATAGAAGATAGTAGATTTTATTCTCTACTTAACTCTTCTATTGGATTGCTTGTTCCGCTGCAGTTAAACTTGATGTTTGTTATATTGTATCAGTTTAAAACTGTTGAAGGCTAACGATAATTTATTCTGCATTATCTTAGTCATAATATTTCTTACTGGGCTAGTTGAGCTCACTATTTTGCTTTCATTGTTCTCTTCAGGAAATGAGAACGTAGCAGGGACTAGTCGGTGAACAGAGTGACGGTCCAGATGATAGCATTAGTATTCCTCACTATTCTATGAAATAGTGTGAAAATAAATGTATTGAGGACTTATTTTGAGTTTGAATACTGTCTAGAAGACAATATTTGTATTAAAACTCACAGCTCATGTTGTATATTTAAGGTTGTATTTGTATTCTGTACCATGTATTTGGCGACTCAGAATAGGTGATGTATACCTATTTTGGGGGCGTCACAAGGAAAGACTAAATAGTAGAAAAAATTCAGAACGGAGCCAAGCCCACCCCGGCAGCAACCTTTCTATCTAATGCCCGCCCCGACGCCATCTTCTCTGTTGAAGCTCGCCCCGACGACATCTTCTCTGTTGAAGCTCGCCCCGACGACATTTTTATAGCAAAAACACTCTCCCCGAAGAGGCATCTTGGAAATCAAATTTTTTTAAAAAACAAAATCCCAATCTCAGTCGAACAACAACATCCCTTCTCCATCCCAACTTCAATACACAAAGCCCTAACCATCAAAATAACATCCTCATTCAATCTCTTACCTAATTCCTTCATCAACTACTGTTATCACTGTCCTCCCAATCATTCCCCAATTGGATTAGGGCTCCAAACCACACTCATCCATTCTCTTGGCAATCATCACTCTCAACCTAATTCATTAAGTTCAACAACTCTACACACATATGTTAGGTTTGTAATATTCATGAACACAATCAAATTGCATCAAAGTAAAGCGGAAGCAAAAAAACAAATATAAACCATATACCTGTATCATCCTTTATGCACAATTATTAATTAAACTAAAGAGATGGAGATTAAATTCATACCCTTATAGAACTAGCTTCCTCAGGTATAAGTTCGCCTCCAATCATTTTGGCGTTCAACTTGAATCCACCGGGTTTGATTCATTCCTTTGATCAACGTTAGCCACCCAAGTGTTTGGCCTTTAGAGGTGATCCACCAAAGAAGAACAAATATTCAAAAGACAGGTGTTTGGAAAAACCCTAGTTTTTCTATCTCTATAGAAAATACGTACTCTCCCAACTCTTGAAAAAATCATTCACGTGTGTTGTGAAAAACATCAACCCTCATGCATAATTAGACTCCTCTTATTTATAGATATAGGCAACCCTCCTTAACAATTAAGGAATTGAGTTTTATTTTAATTAATTAATCTCTTTTAATTAATTAGGCTCTTAATCTTATTAGGAATAATTAATTAATTAATTTTAATTAATTAGCCTCCTATTCTTATTAGAAATATATGAGAGTACCTTTTATTAATTAATTTCCAAACTCCTTTATGAATTAAATAATAATAGTAATAGTAATAATAATAATAATAATAAGACTCCTCTTATTAATTTATATTTAATATTTCCAAAATATTAAATAATAAATATTAAGTTATTTAATTTATTCTATCACTATAGATTAAATTAAATACACTTAACTTATTATTACGATTATGAAATTTACTTCTTAAATAAATATTCATCCTTTTATGGTTTGACCCTGTAGGTTTTCCATATTAAATCGATTATGAACAAATCAATTAGAACAATTCTAATCTTATTTAAATAAATAAATTAAACTGTTAATTCATTTAAATAAATAACATTTATTCTACAATAAGGATAAGCCTCCTTAGCGATCAACGACTTTCCAGATAATATAGATTTCAACATTAATCATAAAAGAACCTTTGAGTAAATAGTTACCGTACAAATCAATCTTTCCAAAATACAATGTCCTAACTAAATATAAGACATGAAATTACTGTCAAATCTTATTTTATTTAATTATATGTATTTCGATTCTTAAATGCACAACTCCAAATAATGCAAATTAGAAACTCCTTTCTAATTTCTTTTTGCCTTGGCTAAGGACTACTGGGTTGTTATTTATCGAATCATATAGGACATTTCTCTTTTTTTACTAGAAGCGTTAGATTCTTTGTTGATCATTCATTATCTCCATGTATAACTTATTATACCCAAGCATGCCCTTTGATATACCCTAAGGGTCTTAAGAAACATGTTAAAGCATAACTCATCATACACAAGATACTATGATGATCTCAAGTCTAAGGATCACTTGCACTACTATCACTACAGGAATTCTTATTGACAGACAAGTAAAACTCCATTAGGTATTCCTTAGCGAGCCACGTTCAGTGAACTTATTCTCCAATAGGCACCTACATACTTGCTTTAGTGTCTCCATACAAATGATCATGAGATTAATCATCCTCATCTAATGAGCAAGCAACGTATGTACCAATCTATCCGGATTCATTAATCCCTTTTTTAGTAATCCATCTATTGGGAACATTTTAGTTTTCAAGCTATCTAAGAATTTAGATCTCATTAGTATGATCTCATCATGATTCTAAAAGCATTGCTTAAAACTATGGATTTATCACATATTATTAAAACTACATCATGTAGATAAATTAAAGCCTTTAGTAAATGAATACTTTTATTAATAAACGAATAAGATTTTTACAAAGTATATGCTTTATCATCAACATGATTGGCTTGTGTGTATACTACTTTTAATCTCCCACTTGCATTAAAGCCAATCGTCATGGTATCTCATACCCTTATTCTCTAAGGGATGATCATCCTGTTGTTGGATAAGCTTCAATAAATGGATATGTAATGTTGTTCTTGAGAGTCCACTATCTCTATAGTGTCTTCTCCTCTTTCAATGATTCTTCAATTAAATGAAAGTGCCACAACACATGTTTAGATCCAAGATAAGACTTAGGAACTATTCCTAGTTCTGTAATGAACTTTTCATCCAAACAATCAACTTGCAACTTCATTTACAGCTATGTACTTTGTCTTATCACTAAACAACAACTCTTTACTTTTTGGAACCTTTCAAATTCACTATACCAATGTTCAAGGTAACGATTTACCCTAAAGTGGATTTCATGTCTTCTTGGTTAGTCTGAAAAACATGAGTCTATTAAGCCCTCTAGTTTTAATTCAGACCCACCATTAATCATGATCACATCCTTAGTACCGGTTAAGTACTTTTTAGATGTTTTTCACTGTCTTACAGTGATATTCTCTAGAATATGACCGATTAGCATCAGGTCTCGTACATTTCATTGTATACATAATAGTTACTCATGCGATCTCTCTTTTAGGAGTCTATGGGAACTATTAAGAGAGATACACTCCAAGGCTTATAAACATGACACATCTACTAAGCCCGTTCATTTTACTAAAAATGATAAAACATTTTATTAAGCCCGTTCATTTTTATTAAGTCATTTATGCATATATATTTGATGTATTACGTTTAAACTTATTAAACATGAAATATATCAATTTAATGGTCAAAACACGAAACAAAATGATGTAAATGTTACCTGAGATGTGCATAACGTTTGTACGGTAACAAATTTTATGAAAAGAAACCCGAATTGAGTAGATATGAGCAAATAGGTTCGGATTTTTTGAGGCGGATCAAGTTAAAAATGACATATAAAAGGGCTAGGGGGATTAAAACCACCCGCGGCTTACTGCGACTCTACCTGCGACAACCGCGGGTAGACCTGCAGCAAGCTAGGGTGTGTCCCCCCCCCCCCTCCGTCTCGATCAAATTTAAGTCAAAACAGGTTCCCCTAAAGCTTAAAAATCAAATAGAACAAAATAGGATTACGCGATTGAGTGTAAAACACCTAAAATCTGGTTTCTTTGTATCAAACTTCGGATAAATGAAAATTTTTAGTTAAACCGTTGGTGTCAGCCCCAGCGTAGCATCAGAACTAATCTGGTGATGTAAGCAGTTAAACATTACTTTAGCGAAGATATCAGAATACCTGGTATTATAAACCGTTGGTGTCAGCCCTAGCGTAGCATCGAGAAGGATTCAGTGATGCAAGCCGTTGAACACTACATCAGTGAAGATATCGGGATATATGATATTGTAAACATTTGTAAACTACCGTCAGGGTAGGCATCAAGATTGTTTGATGATGTAAGCTTTATAAGCTATCGTCAGGGTAGGCATCAGGAATGATCTGATGATGTAAGACGTTGAAAACTACTTCAGTGAAGATATCAGAATATCTGGTATTATAAACCGTTGGTGCCAGCCCCAACATAGCATCGAGAAGGATTCAGTGATGTAAGTCGTTAAACACTACTTCAGCGAAGATATTGGGATATCTGATATTGTAAGCCTTTGTAAACTAACATCGGGGTAGGCATTGAGATTATCCAATGATGCAAGCCTTTATAAACTACCGTCAGGGTAGGCATCGAGAATGATCCGGTGATGTAAGCCATTAAAAACTACTTCAGCGAAGATATCATAATATCTGATATTGTAAACCCAATAGTGTAAGCCCCAATGTAGCATCGAGAAGGATTCGGTGATGTAAGTCATTGAACACTACTTCAAAGAAGATATCGAGATATCTGATATTCTAGACCTTTGTAAACTACCGTCAGGGTAGGCATTGGAAATGATCTGGTGATGTAAGTCGTTGAAAACTACTTTAGTGAAGATTTCAAAATATCTGGTATTGTAAACCGTTGGTGTCAACCCTAGCGTAGCATCGAGAAGGATTCGGTGATGTAAGCCATTGAAAACTACTTCAGCGAAGATATCAGAATATTTGGTATTGTAAACTGTTGGTGTCAGCCCCAACTTAGCATCGAGAAGGATTCAGAGATGTAAGCCGTTGAAAACTATTTTAACAAAGATATCAGAATATTTGGTATTGTAAACCTAACACCCCAGCGTAGGCATCAGCAACACTGATGGAAGTCAAACCGTTGTAGACAACCCTAGCGTAAGCATCGGTAACAACCCCTAGTAAAAATCAAACCATTGGTGACAACCCCAACATAAGCATCGATAATAACCCCGATGGAAGTCAAACTGTTGGTCTCAACCCCAACGTAAGCATCAAAAAAAGTCTGGTGGTTTCAGACATAAAAATTATTATCATATTAAAGGCATAACGGGATATAAACAGATCATTTTATTTTCAACAAAGGCATCGGGAAAGATCTAATGGTAAAAGTCGCAATAACTAAATTCCACGAAGGTTTCTAGAATTTATGACATCATACTATATTTTTTTCATTTCATCACTAGTCATACCATGTCATATTTCAAGTGTCTAGTAATCTTTGTCATGTTCATTTCATTACATTACATAAACTTGACAAAGAGGAGCATCTGTAGACACTCAAAATTTTGCTTTCCTTCTACTAACCATACAGGTTGGCAAAAATGTCTTTTACACTCCAGAGACAGCCCCGGAGGACTACAATATCAAACTCTGGAGACAACCCCGTGGGAAAACAAATCAACCTCGGAGACAACCCTGAGGAAAAACATAGTTGGTAGCAGTCAAACCCCGAAAACAACCCTGAGGGACAGTTAAAAGTTATCTCAACCCTAGAGATAACCTCAGGAGGGCAAAGAGGAAATGTTGACAATAAAATATAAACAATTGTCTAGCTGTAGATATGGCTACAAAGAGCTATCACAATAATCTCAAGTGCAAACTGTGTAAGAAAGCTCAACAGACTGCATGCGGAGACCTGGAGATGCTATTCTGGTCAGGGACCCATCTTCCCAAATTCAAAAAAGGTAAAGACCTATGTCATTGTGTAGCCATTGGAAAGAGCTTTTCGGAATGGTATGGTACATCTCTATAGGATTCCTGGATTGCAAGATACAAAGGTTTCAGTAGACAGCGCATCGTTCAAGGGAACAGACATCGAGGCGACGTGACCCACTGGGCTTGGTCGAAGGTTTACCTACTGTGAGACCCTAGATTTTATGAATAAAAATTTAATTTTCTCGAAATAATTTTTTTGAATATTATGGTGTGGATTTGATATAATGTTATAGTTGTGGGTAGTATTTATAAATTTTGCAAAGTATGCAAGTTGTTATATAATATTTCTATTGGTCGAGAAATATTCTTTTTAACAGGGAATATTCGTACGACGGCACAATCATTGGTGGACCCCACAACAGAATTATTGTCGGATTGAGAAAACGACAAAAATATATTTATGAAAATAACGGCGAAAGTTTTACTGCTTAAAATCACTGAACTACTTTAGTAGTAAAAGTACAATAATATGCATGGTCGCATAGTAGCACACCACAGTATTGATTATTGATGCTTACGTGAGAAGTCACTTTCAGCTTATACTCAATTATTGCTACAATAATTGTTGCATCATATCTCTCATATTATTGATTCGATTATTGTCACAAAGATCATCTCGCATAATATGTTATTTTATTGAGACGACAAAGTTATTCATATTATTAAATTACAATATTTACAATGTCTAGAAGTTCTGTCAAGGAGAGGTTTGGTCACCTAATTGCGCACCAATAGGGAGAAATCTTTATTGGAAGGCCCCCTCTTTCCTGGGAACGACCTGGTTGATAAATATTGTGAGTTATAATATAATGATGAATGTTATTAAGATTGAAATTGTGCTCGGAGTTGAATTTGGAGACGCGGACGTGATATTTGAGTCCGGAACGATGAAATTAGTAAAAATAGACTATAAACACAAAAAATTTCGGGTTTTACTATTTGGTCAAAAAGTCAACAGTTGACTTTTTCAGAAAAAGTCAAACTTCAAAATTTTAAAATTTATATTTTTGATAAAAATAGTTTCATTGTGTTGGAATTATTTGTGCTAGTGAAAATCGACATTAATTTCGATAATAATTGATGTATAGAGGTTATATTGACCAATCGGGTATTTAACCGGATAAATGAGCAATTGATTGCTATTATTTCACATGATTATAGCTATTTGTTCACATGTGCATACTATTGTTTCACATTCTTGTTACTATTAGGGGAGTTGGTGCAAGATTGATAATACTTGCATAACTAAGTTAAAAATAGAGGTATAGATGGAGGTATTATACTGTAATTCGTATTTTCACATGTCTAGAACTATTAATTCATATGATTTACTATTGAATCACATTATTTACTATTAGAGGAGGTGGTGCAAGTTTGATAATACTTGCATGACTAAATTAAAAATAAAAGAAAAGTTAGAGGTATTATACAATAATATTTTGAGCCCCAAAACGTGCAATTATCGAAACTATATTTTTCTATAAATAGAAGTTCATTCTTCCTTCATTTCTCACCAATTCACAAAAGCTATAGAGCAATTATTATAGAGAGAAATTGTAGAGAAAAATCAGAGAAGAGAAGCTTCTGCCACCTCACTACTCCTATTTCCGCTTTTTTCAAAGGTAAGGGTATTATTTCTTTCTTTCGCCTTTTGTATTCATGAAGATAACTTCTATTATTCCATTCTTTATTATTATGTTGGACTAACTTTGCTTATGCGCGATACCGCATACATGGTAAAATTCTTCTATTATTCCATTCTTTATTATTCTATTGAACATCCTATCTCATACTTTTACGCTTTAACTGGTTTCCGCCTTTATTATTCTCGTTGAATATCCCGTCATGACGCTTTTTACGCGGACCGGTTCCATCTTTATTATTCTGTTGGAATATCTTGTCAAGATGCTTTTACGCCGGACCGGGTTCCGCTTTTTTATTATTCTATTGGAATATCCTCTTTGGCATTTTTTACTGTGGGACCGTTCCGTTTTTATTATTCTATTGAATAACTCGCTTATGCGGTTCTATCGCATGCTCGGTGATTTCTTTTTGTTATTCCATTTTTATTATACTCAAATGGTTAAAGTTTTGACTTCTATACTCCAAATGAAATATCATTTTATTTGGTATTTTTTGTTACGAGTTACTATTCACGAGTTACTATTCACCCGATTACTATTCACTCTAGTATTATTCACTCGGGTATTCGGGGCACTTTTCATGCCGAAATACTATTCACGAGTTACTTGTTCACGATTCTATATTCACCGAAAATTACTATTCACCCAAATATTATTCACTCGGGTATTTGGAGTACTTTTCATGTCTGGGTACTATTCACGAGGTACTATTCTCAAAGTACTATTCACTTGGGTACTATTCACGACAAAAATTAATTCTTTTCTCATTCAAAATACCTTTTTTGTGCATGAATATTATTCTTGAATTTTACTCTCACAAAGAAGTATCATGTTGACAATTTGGATGATATTAGTTCTGGATAATTTAATTCTTGAACTTGTTTTATTGAATTCTTATATCATTGTCATCATCCTCATGTTTATATATTTTTTTGAAAAGTCATATGTGGCCCGAATGTATAGATGGACTTGGTATGATTATAACCGTGGATTATTCTTGTATAATCATGACCGTAATGTTACAAATGATGTGATAAAAGTCCTCATTGGCCCGTAGTGCATCGATGGACAAATTGTTGTACATGATCATGACCATCGATGAATACACGAATGTCCTCGCCCATAGTGCATGGATAATTTGTGGTCGTGATACTAAAGAATATCCTCGGCAGTAGTGTAGGGGTGATTCGATGATGTGGATTATTTATTGTCGAGTTTCAAATGATAAAAGTGATGAAAACCTTTTAAATCATAAAAGATAGTAGATTTTATTTTCTACTTGAATTTTTTAATGGATTGCTTGTTACGCTGCAGTTAAACTTGATGTCTATTGTATTTTATCAGTTTAACATTGTTGTAGACTAATGATAATTTATTCTGCATTATCTTAGTCATAATATTTCTTACTAGGCTAGTTGAGCTCACCCTTTATTTCACTGTTCTCTTCAAGAAATTAGAATATAGCTGGGACGAGTAGGGGAACGGAGTGATGGACCAAATGATAGTGTTAGTAGTCCTCACTATTCTGTTAAATAGTGTGACAATAAATGTAATGAGAACTTATTCTGAGAGTGGATACTGTCTAGAAGACAGTATTTATATTAAAACTCACAGTTTGTATTTTGTCGTATTTTACAATTTAGTACACTGTTTGTATTATTAAGTTGTATTTGAATTTTTTTATACCGCTACCATGTATTTGGTGACTCAGGAGATCCCCGCTAAGGTGATGTATACCTATTTTGGGGATGTCTCCGCTGTATATCAAAACTTAGGATATGATCCATGTGATATGTTAAGATGTGAGACAAGAATCTAGGAGGAGAACATCAAAGGCGAGAGACCGAGTCTCCACAAATCAATAACCGTGACAATGTGCATCAAGAAGGCGACAATCCTCATGCAAACAACAACACCGACCAAATGATGAACGATGGAATGTTTCGAGGCTTCATGCAATTCATGAAACATCAAAGCGAGAGTGGCTCTCATCCAAAATGCGGTGGAAACACCGAAACTCTCTGACGGCCACCGCTAAAGCGCTTCAAGGAGCTGGGACCACCGAGTTTTTTGGAAAGCCAAAACCACTTAAGGCGGAGACGTGGATAAAGCAGATCAACAAGATATTTGATGTCTTGGGATGCTCCGAGGAGCAAAAGGTTCCCTTTGCCACCTTTATGTTGCGGGCAGAGGCAGATTACTGGTGGGAATCTGTAAAGCGTACTCAACCTGCCGCACTGAAGATGTCTTGGGAGAAGTTTCAAGAACTGTTCAACGACAGGTACTTTCCCGAAAGTATTAGTCACATGAAAGAGGTAGAGTTCATTAAACTAGAACAAAATAACATGACCGTGTCGCAGTACGAAGTCAAGTTCGCCGAGTTGTCCCGGTTTGCGTCCCATTTGGTCGATAATGAGGAGAGAATGACGCGAATGTTTCTAAGAGGTTTGAAACCCGAGATACGTAAATATCTTATCTCTCATAAACTGTGTTTGTATTTAGATGTTGTTAATAGGGCTCAGTTATTGGAATGCGATAACAAGTCAACCCAACCAAAAGAGAGAAACCAGCAAAATGATAATACCAATGAGAGCAGTCATCGAAGCGGTGACAACAAGCGTGGAGGGAATCAGCATGCCAGAAATGGTAACCACTTCGGTGGTAATCAGGGCTAAAACGATAAGAATGGATATTTCAAGAAGAGGAAATTCAACAATGATGGAAAGACGTCAGCACCAGCACCCGTTGTTAAAGAAGGAGAACGACCACCTATCATATGTTTCAAATGCTGAGGGGAGGGACATATCAGTCCAAACTGCGTGATGCCATCCAAAGCGTGTTACAATTGTGGAAGAGAAGGTCACCTAGCCCAATTTTGTGGTTCACCGAAGACAAGTCCAGCTGGGAAGGAGGCACCAAAGGCCGTCCCAGAAAAGACAAAACCGGTAGTGCAAGGGAGAACGTTTTTCGCGACTTCTCAAAAAGCGCGAGTAAACCCGAACGGTTAGCACTGTTAGTTAATTATAAATTCTCATGAAGTCTATACCTTATAAGATACCGGTTCTACCCATTATTTTATCTCTCTTGCTTGTGTTCAACGTTTAAATTTGACCCTGGAGAAGCTAGACTTTGACTTATTGGTTGAAATTTCGTTAGTAAAAACCTTCGTTACATCCACTATTTATAAATCTTGTTTGTTTCAAATCGACACTTTCACGTTACTTGTCGATCTTATCTCTTTGAAAATACTTGCCCTTGATGTGATTTTAGGAATCGATTGGTTAACTACTCATCATGCCAAAAATGATTATTTTTGTAAGGTTGTTAGCTTTCATATTCCTAACCAACCTGTTATGCGAATTCAAGCAACCAAACCACTAAAGTCAATCATTGTCATATCAAGCCATAAGTAAAAAGCCCTGATCCTTTCGTTGTTGACTTCCTTGTGTGGAATGCACCGAAGCCAAACTTTCTGTAGGCGACGTCGTGAATGACGATGGCAAGTTGATAGGTATCAATGTGACGTACTACCCAAGTCTTGGATGAGAGTAACAGTTTTTAAATGATATTCCTATTGTTAATAAATTTCTTGACATATTCTAGAAGACTTCTTAACCTACCCCTAGAGCGTGAAATTGAATTTTGTATTGACCCCAGTACAAAACCCATTTCTTCAACCCTTAAATATTTCTTCAACTAAAATGAACGTATAATGTGCCAAAGACGTTGTCTCGAGCTGTTGAAGATTACGATCATACCATTCAATATCATTGTGGAAGAGAGAACGTGGTAGCTGACGCATTGAGTAGAAGATCGTATGCGTCTACGAGTGCGATGTTGTTAACACAAAAACCCATTTTGTACAACTTACAAATGATGAAGATAGAGTTAAAGACTCTAGGGACCCACGTAAAGATAGCAAATGTACGAGTCAAATCGACTTTAATCGATAAAGTTAAAGCCGCTCAAGCTACACACCCGAATCTGATGAATGTGAAGAAGAAGGTTCAAGAGGGCGTTGTTCTAGAAGCAATAATCGACGAAGAGAGGAAATCTCAACCCTTGATTTTATTGGCCCATTTGAAATCCTCAATTGAGTAGGAACTGTGACTTATAGACTCATTTTACCGCCAAGTATATCGCTTATTCATAACGTTTTTAACGTATTAATGTTACGTAAATATGTGGATGACCCAAACCACATTATTAATTTAGAATCGGACGAGATAGCGGATGATTTAACGTATGAGGAGATACGTGTTAAAATCTTGGATAAGAAGGATTATATTCGATACTCAAAGGTTATACCTCAAGAGTTAGAATCTGAAATGAAGTCAAGGTACCTCACCTCTTCAAAGATACCAGTGTAATGCGTGACGTAAATTTTGAGGGCAAAATTCCATAAGGAGGGGAGATTGTGAGACCCCAGATTTTATGAATAAATATTTAATTTTCTCGAAATAATTTTTTTGAATATTATGGAGTGAAATTGATATAATGTTATAGTTATGGGTAATATTTATAAATTTTACAAAGTATGCAAGTTGTTAAATAATATTCGATTGGTCGTGAATATTCATTTTTTAGCATATTCATATTGACGGCACAATCATTGGTGACCCCACAACAAAATTATTGTTTGATTGAGAAAATGACAAAATATTTTTATGAAAATAACTACGTAGAGTTTTACCGTTAAAACCGTTGAACTACTCTCAGTAGTAAAAGTACAAGAATACGCGTGGTTGCATAAGTAGCACACGGTATTGATTATTGATGCTTACGTGAGAAGTCACTCGCTTATACTCAATTATTGCTACAAAGAATTGTCGATCATATCTCTCATATTATTGATTCGATTATTGTCACAAGATCATCTCGCATAATATTTTATTTTATAATTGAGACGACAAAGTTATTCATATTATTAAATTACAATATTTACAATGTCTAGAAGTTCTATCAATGAGAGGTTTGGTCACCTAATCAAGCTACCAATAGGAGAAATCCTTATCGAAAGCCCCTCTTCCTGAAACGACTTCGTTGATAAATATTGTGAGTTATAATATTAATGATGAATGTTATTAAGATTGAAGTTGTGCTCTGAGTTGAATTTGGAGACGCGACGTGATATTTGAGTCCTAATGATGAAATTAGTAAAATAGACTATAAAACAAAATTTTCCGTGTTTACTATTTGGTCAAAAAGTCAACAGCTTGATTTTTTCGAAAAAAGTCAAACTTCAAATTTCAAAATTTATATTTTTGATAAAAATAGTTTCATTGTGTTGGAATTATTTGTGTTAGTGAAAATCGACATTTATTTCGATAATAATTGATGTATGGAGGTTATATTGACCAATCGGGTATTTAACCGGATAAATGAGCAATTGATTGCTATTATTTCACATGATTATAACTATTTGTTCACATGTGCATAATATTGTTTCACATTCTTGTTACTATTAGGGGAGTTGGTGCAAGATTGATAATACTTGCATAACTAAGTTAAAAATAGAGGTATAGATGGAGGTATTATACTGTAATTCGTATTTTCACATGTCTAGAACTATTAATTCACATGATTTACTATTGAATCACATTATTTACTATTAGAGGAGGTGGTGCAAGTTTGATAATACTTGCATGACTAAATTAAAAATTAAAGAAAAGTTAGAGGTAGTGTACAATAATATTTTGAGCCCCAAAACGTGCAATTATCGAAACTATATTTTTCTATAAATAGAAGTTCATTCTTCCTTCATTTCTCACCAATTCACAAAAGCTATAGAGCAATTATTATAGAGAGAAATTGTAGAGAGAAAATCTGTAGAAGAAGAGAAGCCTGCTACCTCACTACTCCTATTTCCAGTTTCTTTCAAAGGTAAGGGGTATTATTTCTTTCTTTCGTCTTCTTGAAGATAACTTCATTATTCCATTCTTTATTATTATGTTGGACTAACCTGTTTATGCGAAGTACCGCATACATGGTAAAATTCTTCTATTATTCCATTCTTTATTATTCTATTGGAACATCCTATCTCAATTTTACGCCTGGACACTGGTTTCGCCTTTTATTATTCTTTGGATATCCCGTCTGCATACGCTTTCTGCCTAACTGGTTCCATCTTTATTATTCTCGTTGGAATATCTTGTCTTCAGATGCTTTTACGCCGGGACCGGTTCCGCCTTTTTATTATTCTATTGAATATCCTCTCTCAGGCGCTTTACGCCTCGGACCTAGTTCCGCTTTTTTATTATTCTCGCTGAATAACTCGCTTGTGCGGTCTATCGCATGCACGGTGATTTCTTTTGTTATTCCATTCTTTATTATACTCAAATTGGTTAAAGTTTTGACTTCTATACTTGTCATGAAATATCATTTTATTTGGTATTTTCTATTATGAAGTTACTATTCACTAAGTTACTATTCACCCGCTTACTATTCACTCTAGTATTATTCACTCGGTATTCGGGAAACTTTTTATGCCAAAATACTATTCACGAAGTTACTATTCACCAAAATTACTATTCACCCAATATTATTCACTCGGGTATTTGGAGTACTTTTCATGTCGGGGTACTATTCACGAGGTACTATTCCCGAAGTACTATTCACGGGGTACTATTCACGACGAAAAATTAATTTTTTTCTGTCCAAAATATTTTTTGTGCATGAATATTATTCTTGAATTTTACTTTACAAAGAAGTATCATGTTGACAATTTGGATGATATTAGTTCTCGGATAATTTAATTTTGAACTTGTTTTATTGAATTCTTATATCATTGTCATCATCCTCATGTTTATATTTTTTTTGAAAGTCATATGTGGCCTCAGAGTGCATAGATGGACTTGGTATGATTATGACCAGGATTATTCGATATAATCATGAATCGTAATGTTACAAATGATGTGATAAAAGTCCTCATTGGCCCGTGAGTGCATCGATGGATAGTTGTTGGCATGATCATGACCATTGATGAATACACGAATGTCCTCGCCCGTGTAGTGCATGGATAATTTGTGGTCGTGATACTAAAGAATATCCTCGTCAGTAGTGTAGGGGTGATTCGATGATGTGGATTATTTATTGTCGAGTCTCAAATGATAAAAGTGATAAAAGTGATGAAAACCTTTTAAATCATAAAAGATAGTAGATTTTATTCTCTACTTGACTTTTTAATTGATTGCTTGTTCATTGTAGTTAAACTTGATGTATATTATATTTTATCGCTTTAACATTGTTGTAGACTAATGATAATTTATTCTCGCATTATCTTAGTCATAATATTTCTTCTTCGGGCTAGTTGAGCTCACCCTTTCTTTCATTGTTCTCTTCAGAAAATGAGAATATTCTTTGGGGACTAGTCGGGGAACCGGAGTGATGGACCAGATGATAGTATTAGTAGTCCTCACTATTCTGTTAAATAGTGTGACAATAAATGTAATGAGGACTTATTCTGAGAGTGGATATTGTCTAGAAGACAGTATTTGTATTAAAACTCACAGTTTGTATTTTGTCGTATTTTACACAACAGTTGTATTATTAAGTTGTATTTGAATTTTTGTACCTTGTATTTGGCGACTCAAGATGGGTGATGTATACCTGTTTTGGGGGCGTCACACCTACGGCTAGCCAGGTCTATATATATCAGACCCCCTCATTTTAAAGAGATGAGAAAAAGATAGGGCCAAGGAGAAAGAAAAATTTGAGATTTAGATAGAGAAATAGCTCAAATCTTGTTTCAATCTTTGTAAATCTCAGTTATAAACACTTGTATACATATAAACTTTAACTTATCAAGTTTTAACTAGTGGAAATTAAGTTTTAAATCTTGAAAAGTCGTTCGTTAGTAGATCTCATGCCAGACTATAAGATCTCTTCAGATCTGTGCTCATTTTCTACTTTATTATATATAAGTGCTATATATATATATATATATATATATATATATATATTGCTTGATTGTGCCTGGATAGCGGTTTTAACCATTCATTTTGTATAAATAGTCAATATTTAAAGTGTATTGACTAGATTTATACTAGATCTAGCTTTTAATCAGTTCAAAAAGTTATAAAACTGGAACCGTTGAGCTATAATTGCTAAGATCTAGATAAATCTAGTTTACTTTCTAGTTTAGTAAATATTAAGCAACCACGTGACTCTAGATCTGTATCTAGAGGAAAAAGGGAAGCTTGTTTACTCGCATACAACGATTAGATCAATAAATCCCTTGTTTAGCGAAGTTTTAAGTTAGATGTATATATTATGTTTAAATATATGTCTTGCAAGCTTTTAAATGATATCATTTGAGCCTACGAACCACAGGATTGATTATTCAATCAATGGATCTAGATCTGGTTCCCAGATGGACCTATTTAAGTTGTACAGCCAACTTGTAATCTATTGTACATGTAATATTGGGCCTTAAAACGGTTATTCAGATTTAAGGCCCTAAAATAGTGAAATCATGGTACGTAGGTGTTCGAACTTACTTCGATAGCTTTCATGCCCATAAGGATCCCGACAATTATACATATTAATTTTAATACTGTCAAAGATCCTTCACATCTCAATAAAATCAAATCAAACCGAAAATGGAATAAAATTAGAAGTATCAAAGGTCTCAATTCCTATGTGAGCAAAAGGGTTTGTAAACAGCTTTTCAAAATATCATTTTCATATTCTTGTTAAAAATGAACCTTTCAATAAGTCAAACCCTTTGTATATAGGTCCAAAAAGACATAGCACTACATTCAAAATAAAGCACTAAAGCACCTTTGCAAAGCTCAAAACACACACACACACACACATTTCACATGCTTAGGGAATGAAAAAGTAGCGGTAACCGTGTTTCACAAAAGTCTGGGGGTGCCTAACACTTTCCCCTCACTTAAGCAAGCCCCGAACTTTATGAATCTCGGGTTCCAGACCAATTAAACAGAGTCACATATTGGGACATATTGTAAAAACCTTTCAAAACCAGGATGAGTTGATACATCCATTTAAACTCATATCAACTGGCGGCTTTGTCTAATTCGGCCTAATTATTAAAATCAATCTTTTCAAATCATCAACATGTATGTCAGTCCTTTCCTAAAACTTACCTTTTTAAAGTTAAATAAAATCAACCTAGTAAAATAATAAAGGGTAAGAACACATAGGAAAACCGAAATTTCCAGCATCGACAAAATTGAAAGTAACTTTTATATAATCAAAATTCAAGTTACGTTGATTTATTTCACCCAAATCAAGTTCTAAAGAAAGAAAAAGGAAGAACAAGAGAGAGAAAGAGAAAGAAATGAATAAATAGATAGAGAAAGAGGGCCATGGATTAGGAAGAGGAGCGGAGGATCAAGATCAACATGGAGCTTTGATAATCTTGAGCAAGGAGAAGTAGAAGAAGAATCATCAAAGGTAAGAAATCAAACCTAAACTTTTAGTTTTTGAAGTTATTTTCATTGAATCATGATTTTAATAGTTGTTGGTGGTTGGTTAGTTGGGGATTATGATGGCTCCGAATTAAGGAAGGATATGATGTAGATTTCATGTTTAATTCATGTTATTATTGAATCTAAAATCAAAAATTATAAACCTATGCTTGCGGAAAAATTATTTAAAGGACTTAAATTGGACTTGTAAAAGTGTTATTGATGGAGTTATTTGTGAAATCTGGGACGAAGGATTTATAGATAATGAAGTTTTGGAAATAATCCAATTAGAACGGACTATAAACGAGTCAAAATGAAGTCATGGCAAATTCTTTCGTAAAGAATGTTAAACATTGAAAATCTTAGTCTTGGGGGACTTTTGAGCCAATTTTTGGACTAATTGATGAAGCTGAAAAATTATGAATCCATGGGGGTTTTGTAAAGTATGTTACAATCTTTCCATAGCCTTAAGAACGGACTAATTCTGATAACGAATGACTAAGTTATGAAAATTTGAAGTAGGTGCGACGAAAATATCAAAACAGTCTAAATTGACAAAATGGGCACCTGAGCACTACCGGTTGGGCGCGGGGCGAGCCCATGGGAAGGCCATTTGGGCGCTGGGCACGCTAGACCAACAATACGCTAGACAGCTTTGACATCATTTAGTAAATTAGGCATAACGTTTACATGCGAACTCTGATTGAGGTGTTTCAAGATGATCCGAAAAGATAAGGAGTATACCTACAACTTTCATTTAATAAGTTTTGAGATTTGAGGTTGGGAGAAGAGAATAAATTAGCCATTTTTGGGACTAATGTGCATTCAGAGGCAATCAGAGGGCGTCGGGCATGCGCATATGCAATATGGATGCTTCCGACGATAAAGGATGTTGTTCTAAGTTAGAAAACATGAACGTTATGAAATATAATGATGATTAAAATTAATCAATGATGTATTAGACAAGTTGTATGAGCATGCTAAGCATACGCAAAGGATGCAAATCGGGCGTGTGACATATGAATGTCGAAACGTCGTGTTAAGTGTTAATAAACTTAAAAAGTGTTTTAATCCAAATGAAATGAACATTATAAGATATGGAATGGGGCTAATATAAACCAATAAAGATAGATGATTATGAGGGTCATAATGTGTCCGAACGACACAACACCGAGAGATGTTTTGGAGTTAATCGCGTAAATTAAAATATAATGCGCGAACGATATGAAATAAGAATTACTATAAACCGATTTGAGCGTCATTAAGTGACTAATTGGTATGTTCTACATTATTGATATATGTAGGTTATTCGAAGAGCTATGTAGCATAAACAGTAAAGGAAGCGTAAGGCAAGTTTCTTGAACTTTCTCAAATTTTATTGAGCAAGTCTTCTAATGTCAATTCAAATTATTGAATTGAATGCGTGTTTCATAACTTTATACAATTGTTTTCTAATTATGCAATGTGTTTAGCCCTAAATTGTGTTGTTTGCCAATATTTGCACTTATGTGCTTTTGTGAAGTATTTTTCTATTATTGAACTGTTCAGATTATTAAAGTTCTGATTTATTCATGAACTATGATATGATTAAGCTATGTTGAGTATTAGAAAAGAGCAAAGATAGGTTGATTTCGAGGTGTGTTATATAGGGAATGATATTGAGTAAGAGTCTTGAGGATCAGTTAATTAAGATAAATGATGATTGAGAGTAATAGGGATTTAAATTATTCATGTTTATTCGAGTTGATTCTCAACTATTATTTTGTTGATGAAGTTTTCAAAGAATATTGATTTGATTCTTGATTTTGTTGTTTATTGAACTGCTTTAACTTGTTGGGCAATTAAATGCTCACTTTTGCAAAAACTCTTAACCTTTTTGCAGCTAGAGCGGACAGACTTGAGTAACCAAATGGTGTGCAACGAAAGAAGTTCGTTATTATCAATTGTAAATTGTTGTATTACAGATGGTAATATATTGGAGGTTTATAATTGTAATATTTAAATGATGTAATATTCATTAATATTATGATTTGAGGATGTAAAGGTAATAAAGCTTGGGATTCGAGAAGATATGTTGTAATAATGTAATAATTACATTCCTGTATTAAGCTTATGTTGTATGGCTAGCAACGTGGGTTGCTGAAAAATGGTTTTGAAGATAGACTCGGGTTTTGGGCTCTTACACTAGCTACAAGATCAATCGATACTTGAGAAGATCGGACATTTGTATAACCTACCAGATCAATCAATACCTGATGAGATCAGACAGTCGTATGACCTACCAAATTAATCTTTCTCTAGCATGTTTGTCAACGATTTATAACCGGAATAAGGAACTTTCAACGCCAACACACGGCTACAACGTTCCACCGGGAAACGCGACTTGGGCGACGTCCCACTAAATAGAAATTAATCTAATAGATCATATTTTTGATTATCAACCCTCAGATAAAGAGACTGAAATATATCATATTTCTGATCAACAAGCGTATAGATAAAGAGACTGAAATAGATCATATTTCGGATCAACAACATTCTATATTACTATAACAATCTTCGATGTTACTGGAATAGATTTTATGATTATCCGTGCTTAAAGAACTAGTTTATGGCTTTGATACCAAGGTTAGGTGGATACTGTAGTTAAATTTTTTGAACGCCTGTATCCGTATTTGTATTCATTTATTTGTGGATACCTTTAAACCGAATACGGATATATCCATTTTTCGGATGCGAATAATATCCGTTTTTTTTCGAATACGAATGCGAACAAAAACGAATTTTTTAATTTCCATTTACAGCCCTACCTCTGTCTTTTTTTATTTGTCGTTTATAGATTTCAAAGAAACTAAATGCTTAATTTTCCATATTATACTTTATGAAAGGCTAATTTGTTTCTCTGTCTTTTCAATAAATTTTAGAAGTCTATATAATATTAAAATTTTATACTCAATTTACTAAATACAATAAAACATTAATTAATTATATTTCTTCATCTATGCACATAACTTTAAAACGTGAATTAAAAAGGGATGAAAAGAGTATAAGGATAAGAGCTTAAATTTAATACATTCAGATATCAGACTAATATTCAAATAGTTTAACTACTTTTAGTATTTAATGTTATCTCTTAAACTTTGAACTGCGTACTAATTTATCTCTTAAACTTTTCAAAAAATATTTTTCAGTTTTAAGTTCACACGTGGGCCCTTAATTAGCCTCTTTTATTCTCACAAAATTTAATTTTGAGTTAGGCTTGGCTTGATTATTTTATAGGAGTTGAGAGAGAAAGTAGACCTTATGATATGCTGGGTTGAAGAAATGAAATAGAAAAAAAAGTAAAAAATAAAATATATTTGATTATCATATATTTGGATAGATAAATCATTTCGTCCCTTTGATTTTGGTGGAATGAAATTCAATCTAATAGAATGAATATATGTAAAAATTATATTATCTTATCACATTACCCACACCCGTCAATAATCAAACGTACATTTAAAATTCTAAAAAAATACATTATTTTTCATTTAGTTCCTTTCGTCTAAACGTATCATTAATTAATATTAGAAACTATGACCAGCCTCTCTCTCTCTCTCCCTTTTGGTAAAAGCCTCCATCTCTTATGCCAGAAAGGTTTCATTGTGATAATAATTCAAGATACTAGCAATACACATATGGTGGGGCCTGACATTGTGAGGTAAGACCTTACGTATATCACTAATACAAGTAATTTGTGACAAATGGGGCCTCATTGAGTGAGGCTCTGGTGTATTACTATCGCAAGTAATTTTACTGACAAATAGTGTCTTGATATGTTTTGTGTACTATAAATAATTGACTATATATACCTTGCATATTCTCTTTAACGACGGATCAGTGACGATCCGGTCCATTACTATATCAGAGATTCGTCGCTATATATTATTCATTGTTAAAAGTTAAGATGACAGTTCTCTGATATAACGACAGACCGAACCGTCGTCCGATCTGTCGCCAAAAGAAATATGCAAGATATGTTAGATAAAGAGGTATGCCCTTGAAATGAACTATATATATAGAGCAAGGATCAAGAGCATTCTCCTTAAAAAGCATTCCTCCTTAAATAACATTCCTTTATTAAAACTACGTCGTTTTGGAGTCTTTTAAAAGAGAGTGGTTCCACTTATTTTTCTTTTATTTACAAAAATATCACCGCGGTCACTCCAAAACAAAGTAGTTTTAATAAAGAAATGTTATTTAAGAAGAATCTTTTAAAAGAATCTTCTTGATCTCGTTTATATATATATATATATATATATATATATATATATATATATATATATTGCACGGCTGTAACATTTCTATCTTACACATTTCTGCAGTTCCATTTTCCCATATACAGTAAAAACTTTTATTTAGTCATAGTGTTAGGACTAAATTAATTTTATTCTTATAGGGAGTTTATAACTAAATAGAGGTGTAGTTATAAAATTATTATTTGACTTAATTTTCTTAGTGCAAATGTAATAGAGATAAAGTATGCACTACATTAATAACCAATTAATAGAGTATGTTAAATTGAAGGTACTATATAAAATTGATAAAAAGATGGACATAATTTTAAAAATTTGTACATATATGTAGTGTTAAGAATATGCAAAGTCACCTCAAAAGTTTAAAATCTTGTATCAACTCTAAAAAATAAATCATTGTCTCAAATAATTTTTAGATTGATATTTTATTTCATCTTAAACCTTTAATGAAACATAGCATATATTTTTTACAATATGTAGATAATTATTACTATATGGAAGCAAGTTTCTTAAGAAGGGACCTAAAAAAAATTAAAAATTATAACTTATTATAATATAAAGTTTATTTCTATTTATAATTGGCCCAAGTTGAGACTAAATTTTTTATTATTATATGAAAGTTATTCCTATATATAGAATATTACTAAATAGATATTTTACTGTATATGATACTAGAACTTCAGAAAATCTTAAACATTATTAGATAACAATTATATATATCTCCTACCAAACATTGAAGTTACCGTGTTTGAGTATAAGTATTATAATTCGATCATACTGTTTGATAATTGGATTTAAGTGCCAAATCTTAATTAACATTCAATTAGGCCAAAAGTGGCATTACCCCACTATGAGGGTTAAATGCTTTCTAAGTCATCATACTATAGATTGACTTATAAATGGGTCACTGAACTTTTTTTTTACAGTCAACTTACTAAATTTTAGTTTACTAACACAAAGTTACAAAAACCGTTAAGTCAAAGTTGACTTGACGAAAATGATGATGTGGCAGCTGACTTGTCTAAAAAAAAGCCTATGTGGCAGTTAGTATGCAATGTGGCAGTGATGATGTGGATTTGGAAGAAAATTTTGATGAAAAAAAAGAAAATAATATTTTAAAGTATAATATAAATTATAAAAATTAGCCAAAAAAACAAGAAAATAAATAAATAAATAAAAATAATTTTTTTAATAAAAATAAAAAAGCAGTTTTTTTTTATTAAAAAAAATTAAAACACATTTTTTAATAAAAATAATTGGTTTTTTTTATTTTTATGAAAATAAAATTAAAACTACGCTTTTTTAAATAAAAATAAATATTTTTAATAAAAACTCGATTTTATATTTTTATTATTTTTATTAAAACCGCATTTTACATTTTTATTACGTTTTTCCAAAAAATTGCATTTTTATATTTTTATTTTTTTTACAAAATTCAATTTTTTTAAAAAATGTCCGTTCCTCCACCATCGTTCCGAATCATTTGGAGACCTCGACATCCGCCGGAGGTCTTTCCAAAGGTTCCCTATCCCTCCCATTGGGGACAATTCCTAGTCTCTCTCTTCCTGCACGATTCTCCCCGATTAGGATCGCTTTCGGGCTTCTCGTAGAAGACTTTGCCACTCCTCTCTCTTTCCTCGAGGAAAATCACCGACAATGACCTGGGTGCTTAAACTTCTCCGCGATCTTACAACCCTTTGTGAACTTCGCCTTCTTGTTCATCAAGGCTCTCCTCTCGAGTAGTAGCGGAGATACTCTCGCTCGTAATACTATAGATCTCTGAAATTTCGTAGATCTCTTCAAAATCACCATTTTGGGTTTCTTTTTGAATTGGGGTTCATGTTTTTCTTCTTCTTCTTCTTGAATATTGGCTAGCAGCGGTGTGGTCTTTTTTGGTTCTTCTAAGATATTTGAAATGGTGGGTTTTTGTAAGACTCCAACTTTTTGAATAAAGATGAATTTTCTATAAATATCATTTTTGAATATTATGGAGTGAAATTGATATAATGTTATAGTTGTGGGTAATATTTATAAATTTTGCAAAAGTACGCAAGTTGTTATATAATATTCGATTGGTGGGGAATATTCGCTTTTAACAGGGAATATTAGATGACGACATGACAATCATCGTGTGGACCCCACCACAGAATTATTGTCGGATTGAGAAAACGACAAAAATATTTTTATGAAAATAACGGCGGAGAGTTTTACCGTTAAAACTGTTGAACTACTCGGTAGTAAAGTAAAGAATAATGCGATGTCTGGGTTGCATAAGTATTACCAGTATTGATTATCGATACTTACGTGAGAAGTCGGTTAGTTTTGTTCAATTATTGCTATAGTAATTGTTGCATAGTATCTCACATTATTTGATTCAATTATTGTCGATATTTTATATATTATTAAATCAATAATTGAGACGACAAAGTTATTAATATTATTATTTGCAATATTAACGATGTCTGTAAGTTCGCGTCGAGAGAGGTTTGGTCACCTAATTGCGTGCCAATAGGAAGAAATCCTTATTGGAAAGCCTCCTCTTTCCTAGGAACGACCTGGTCGATTAATATTGCGAATTATAATAATGATGATAAATGTTGTTAAAAATATTGAGAGGAGTTTTATGATGTAGTTGTTATAAATTTTGCTTATTATTTGAATTTCCATTTGTCCATTTTTAAATAAATCGGTAGAAAGTTATTAGTATATTTATAATGGGACCACTTGTGATTATGAGATGTTGGTGGGAGGGGCACACGTGGGACCCACGATGGAAGAAAAAAAAATGGGTGGGGGGAATCTTGAAATTTTTTCACGGGAGATGATGTTTTTCAAACCAACATGTGATTATATATATATATATATTTATATTATATTTTATTTTATTAGTTGAATATATGAAATCTTGTAAATTGAAGGTTGCGTATGATATCAGTAAGTTGATGAATTATTTCGTCTGTGAGAAAAATCCTTACACAGTGCATTTCCATTATCCTGTAAATAGAAGCTCATTCCTTCATTATTTCTTACGAATTCAATGAAACTCTAGAGAGAGAAAATTATAGAGAGAAAGAAGAAAAGTGTTCTGCTACTTCACTACTCTTATATCCAATTTTTTTTTACGGTAAGGGGTATTATTTCTTTCTTTCGTCTTCATGAAGAGAACTTCTGTTATTCCATTCTTTATTATTATGTTGGAATAACATGTCTATGCGAAGTACCGCATACATGGTGAAATTCTTTTGTTATTCCATTCTTTATTATTCTGTTGGAACATCCCGATCGTGCTTTTTACGCATTTACTTCGGTTCCGTTATTTATTATTCTGTTGGAACATCCCATGCAATGCGCTTTTACGCCGGACTGGTTCCGCCTTTATTATTATTCTGGAATATCCTCATGCATGCGTTTACGCCGGACTGATTCCGCCTTTTTATTATTCTCGCTGGAATATCCTATCTGCATGCGCTTTTACGCGGACTGGTTCTCGCTTTATTATTCGTGGGAATAACTCAGCATGCGCCTATCGCATGCCCAGTATTTCTTTTGTTATTCCATTCTTTATTATACTCATTTGATTAAAGTTTTGACTTATATACTCCATGAAATTAGTGGAATATCCTCGATATTTCAAGCTTCATCCAAAGATCTTTTCATGGAAATATTCTTCCGAGCATTCTTGAATTTTACTCTACAAAGAAGTATCATGTTGACAATTTGGACGTTATTAGTTCTCGGACAAATAGGTTTGTAATATTCATGAACGCAATCAAATTGCAAAAATTAAGCTAAGCGTGTAAAATCGTAGTTTAAAAATTTTACAAACCATATAAACCCGATCACCCTTTATGCATAATTATTAATTAAACGAAAAGATAAAGAATAAAATCATACCCTCAAGATCGAGCTTCCTCGTGTACAAGTTCACCTCCAAATCCTTTCGCTCAATCTTGAATCCACCGGGTTTGGTTCCTTCCTTTCGATCAACGCTAGCCACCCAAATGTTTGGCCTCTGAGGTGATCCACCAAGGAAGAAGAAAAATTCAAGAAGATGGGTTATTGGCTAAAACCCTAGTTTTCTATCTCTATAGAAAAGGTGTACTCTCCCAACAATTGGAATTATTACGTATGTTGAAAAAGTCAACAACCCATACCACACCCATAATAAGACTCCTCTTATTTATAGATGTGGGCAACCCACCTTAACAATTAAGGAATTGGGTTTTATTTAATTAATTAAATTCTTTTAATTAATTAAGCTCCCTAATCTTATTAGGATAATTAATTAAACTCCTTTAACTAATTTTCCTCTCCTAATCCAATTAGGAATAAATGAGAGTACTTATATTAAATTAATTCCTAAACTCTTTTAGAAATTAAAATAATAATAATTGTAATAATATTAATAAGACTCTCTTATTAATTTATATTTAATATTTCTAAAATATTAAATAATAATATTAAGCTATTTAATTTATTCTATCACCATAGATTAAATTAAATATACTTAACATATTATTACGATTATGCCATTAACTTCTTAAATAATTATTCTTCCTTTTATGGTGTGACCCTTTAGGTTCTCCATATTAAACCTATTGTGAATAAATCAATTAGAATAATTCTAATCTTATTTAAATAAATAAATTAAACAATTAATTTATTTAAATAATATTTATTCTACAATAGGATAAGCCTCCCAATGATCAACGACTTTCCGTATAATATAGATTTCAACATTAATCATAAAAGAACCTTTGAGTAAATAGTTACCGCATAATTCAATCCTTCCACCATACAATGTCCCAATTAAATATAAGACATGGAATTACATCACAAGTCTTATTTTATTTAATTATATGTATTTCGATCCTTAAATGCACAACTCCAAATAATGCAAATTAGAAACTCCTTTCTAATTTCATTCTCGCTTTGCCAAGGACTATCTGGGTTGTCATTTATCGAATCACATAGACATTTCTCTTCTTTTATTAGAAGTGGTAGATTCTTTATCGATCATACATTATCTCCATGTACAACTTATTATACCCAAGCATACCCTTTGATATACCCTAAGGGTCTTAAGGAATAAGTCAAAGTATAACTCATCATACACAAGATACTATGATGATCTCAAGTCCAAGGATTACTTGTACTACTATCACTACAGAATTCCTATCGACAGCAAATAAAACTCCATTAGGTATTCCTTAGCGAGCCAATGCTCAAAGGAACTTATTCTCTAATAAGCACCTACATACTTGCTTTTAGTGTTCCACACAAAATGATCATGAGATCAATCATCCTCATCCAATGAGCAAGCAACGATGTACCAATCTATCCTGATTCACTAATCCCCAATTTAGTAATCCAATGATTGGGAACTATTTTAGTTTTAAGCTTTCTAAGAATTTAGATCTCATTAGAATGATCATCATCATTATTCTAAAAGCATTGCTTAAAACTATGGGTTTATCACATATTATAAAAAAAAGATCATGTAGATAATTAAAAGCCTTTAATAAATTAATACTTTTTATTAATAAATGAATAAGATTGTTACAAAGTATATGCTTTATCATCAAACATGATCGGGCTTGTGTGCATACTACTTTCAATCTCCCACTTGCACTAAAGCCAATCGCCATGGTATCTCATACTCTTCTTCTCTAAGTGACGATTATCCCGCCGTTGGATAAGCTTTAGTTAATGGATATGTAATGTTGTTCATGAGAGTCCACTATCTCTATAGTGATTTCCCATCTTTCAATGATTCTAATAATCAAATGAAAGTGCCACAACACATGTTTAGATCCAAGATGAGACTTAGGAACTATTCCTAGTTCTCAGAATGAACTTTTAATCCAAACAATCAACTTGCGCAGCCTTCATTTATAGCTATATACTTTGTCTTTATCACTAAAACCAAAGAACTCTTTCTGCATTGCTTGGAACCTTTCCAATTCATCGCACCACTGCTCAAGGTAACGCTTTACCTTAAAGTGGATTTTTCGTCGTCTTGTCTCGTCTCTAAAAAACTCGAGTCCGTAAGCCCTCTAGTTTTAATTTAGACCCACCATGAATATGATCACATCCTTAGTGCCTGCTAAGTAAGCACTTTAAGATGTTTTTCACCGACTTACAAGTGAACTTCTCCATATTATGACCGATCAACACGTGTCTCGTATATTTCATCAGATACATGATTGTCACTCATGCAATCTCTCTTTTCGAGTCTATGGGGACTATTAAGAGAGATACACTCCATAGCTCATCAACATGAGACATCTTGAGTTTGCCATGCTAAACGACTTTAGCATCAAATGAATATATCGCTCTCGGGTTAAGTCGAGCATCCTCTTAAATCTATCTATATAGATTTTATCCCCAATTAAGATACTCTTCCCAAATCATTCATGGAGGAATGTTTAGACAACTTTATCTTTACCGATCAGAGCATTGGTATGTCATTCCTTATCCGTAGTATATCAACATATAATACTAGGAATGTCACGATGCTCCCAATCGACCCTTTTGTACACACTAGGTTCATTCTTATTTTGATAAAATCAAACTCTTTTGATTGCTCTCATCAAAACGAATGTTCCATATTTGAGAAACTTGCTTCAATCCATTTCTCCGAGTGTCAAGTCACACTTACCTCATCGTATGTAATCGATCATCATCTTCTATGATGTGTACCTCATCATCATCATCCATGATGAATCCATACCTCCTAGGTATCTTCTGGTACTATTCCGCATTTACGATTCTTGGCAGTGGTACAATAGGTCTATCTACAAAGTTCCTCTCTTATTTGACTTATAGTGTTTTGTGGTTCTTTAAACTCTTCAAGATCTATTATCCTCCCACTAGCCCCTTCAAATGATAAACACCTTTATCTTAGAAGGCGCGTGTTTTCGCAACAAACACCTTTTGCTAAGTAGGATTATAGAACATATACCCTAAACTTACTTTAGGATGTCCCACAAATCGACACTTGTCAAATCTTGTCCCAAGCTTATCCTTTTGAAACCTTTTCACATAAGTTGACAACCCCTTATCTTAACATACTTAAGATTAGAATCCTCCCCGTCCATAACTTTTATGGAGTCTTGGGGGATTTTGAGGTTACCTTTTCGTAGATATGCAAACCATTTCTAGGACATTATCCTGTAAGGATACCGAATGCTGTAAAATCATTATGGACCGCACTATGTCCAACAAGGTACGATTTTTCCTTTCAGATACATCAATCAATTATTATGTATCGATGTGTCCATTATGAGAAAACCATTTGAGATGATCTAGAAACTTATCAGACAAGTATTTATTCCTCGATCTAATCAAAGAATCTTAATACTTTGCCAATTTGTTTCACTTCAAATTCTTTGAACCTTTCAAATAATTCACACTTGTATTTTTCAAAGAAATACACACATTCAACTCTTTGAATGATCATCTCCTTTTCTTATACTAATTTGTTCAATTTGCAAAATTATTTTCACGTAAGTCAAGTATACAAAATTTATTAAGTAATATTCCATTTATACAAAACATTATTATTATAAATAGAACAACAATTGTTCTTAATTATAATACCAAAGATTTCATCATCCAACAATAAAATGGAAATAATATTTTTAACAAGAACCGAATACAATAACAACTTATCGACTTAATAGATTTGCCCAGTAGCATTGCTAAACTATAAGTTTCTATAGCTAATGCAAAGAACCTTTGCTTCATTTTCCACACATATAGATTTACTTATATTTGTTTAGCTTTCTACTACTGCTTGGTCCTTCATAAATCTATATTTATGATAACCAAAGTCGGTATCCAATACCCAAGTAGAACCTCGACTTAAAGAAAAATTTATTTTAAATCATGAACAAAAATCATTTTGAACCAAACTTCACTAAGCTTCTTTTTGGTTAGCCTCTCGCAAGATGCTTCTCGCAGCTTTTTTCCAAAGGTCCGTGCTTATTGCAGCAAAGGAAGCAAACCCTTTGCTATCCGTGATCGGGCTTTTGTTCTTATTATCCTTTGTTTATGCCTTTCTATACCCTTCTTTGAATCGCTCTTCTTTTTCGTAAGATCCTTTGGCCCCTACCAAGAAGACATGGTCTTTCTTGGTCGAAAGTGACTCTCAACATTTTTCAACATGTTAAGCAAATCAACAGGTCGATATCTAGCTTGTTCATATGAAAAATTCACAACAATTGTGAAAGGAGTCCGGAGTGAGTGCAAGATCAAATCTTGCTCAACTCTCCATCCATGACAAAACCAATTGTCCTAATCGATCAATCAAATTGATTATGTTAAGAACTTTTCTGCATCTCATCATAGTGCCATCGGGCCATTCTAGATCTAAGAGCTCCTTAGATATCTCGATATCTATCGGCCCCATTTTCCTCACCATCAACTACTTGATGTGCAGAAATATAGTAGAGCATCCATAGTTTCATGCCGACGCTCAAGCTCATTACTCATGGATGCGAGCATGATGCATCGAGCCAATCAGGCATCATCTTCGCCACTTTCTAAAAGTAGCAATCTCTTCCTCGTAGGCATTGTTCGCAACCATTGCGTGGATAGGCGATATTAAGACATAAGATAGCTTTTTCAAATATGAGAACTATTCTCAAATTCCTTAACCAATCCGCTTAATTCTTGGCCCGTTAATTTAGCATCTAATATGCTTCGCAGTTGATAGTAATTTTAGACATTGTAAAATTTCAGAAATGAATTTGTAATTAACAACATTTTAACATACATTCTTTTATTATTAATTACCAAAATAAATTAGGTCTTGTTTTAAATTGGTATCTCCCACTATTTTCTTCAAACTATATTACCTCACTTATATAGTTCGGCAAAATCTAATTAAAGATTTGCTAGTGAGAATAAGGATCCCATTTCAAATGTATATAGCCTTGTGGTGACACAACAAACTATATATAAATAAATAGGTAGACAACTTTTGTCAATTACATCAACTATGCAACTCCTTTTATTTTGCCTCTTAGATTATTTTGATCAAGTGGTGGCACATCCGAATCAAAATTATCCAAGTTAAGTCCAACCTAGCACTCCATATATTCAAAAAAGAAAATATCATCCTTGTGGTGACACAACAAAACAATATTGTTCAATTTTCTTTATAAGCATCAAATGTGATAAATTAACATTTTAAATACTTAATACTTGCCAGTGGTGACACAACAAACTCATATTAAATATTTAATACTCTATTAATTTTATCATGCTAGAAGGCTTACGCTCGATATTCCAAATATCTTTGAACGCTTAGACTTAATATAAAAAATTGAGGGGTTTGTTATTAATTTGTCTCATCTTGCTTAGCGCAAGCATATATATATATATATAAAACGCTATTATATTAATGAACATGCTAAGCATGTTTGCATAATATATAATATATATATATATAAGCATGCACATATAGAATACTATATTCTACCCTGATTGATTATGGACTTTTATTCTAGTTTGTCTCACTAGAGCCACCAAGTGAACCAAAAGGTCAAACCCTAGGGGTGCAAGAAATAATATTTAAATATAACTATTACATTTAAACCCTGCTCCATTACAAACGGGTCTTCAAGCGCCCTCGCTTCCTCGATCTCCAATTTTTCAAAATTAATTCTAACTATTCCTATTACAAAACTATTTAAAATAAATAGAAACCTCGATCGCTAGCCAAGGGAAGTACATAGAGAGAGAGATAGAATTTACATTAAGAAAAAAATTAGAGAAGACGAGGCGCAGCAGACCCCATTTAATAAAAACCCATACATTCATGCATCCAACTAAAATAAAATCCAATCATATCGGGTCAATAGTCCATAATCAATCCCATTTATTATCATACACATCACCATACGCATCAATAAATAACATTCATCTCATGAATAATAAACATTTAATATATATATTGATATCATTTAATGGGCAAATTTAGTTAGATAAAATCTATTTTTGAATCAAAATAAACTCCTTTATTTTAATCCAAATTTAAATCAAAATAAAACTATTTTATTTTAATTTATCCAATTTTGAATAAAATAAACTATTTTATTTTAATCAAAATCTTTAATCAAAATAAACTCCTTTATTTTAATTAATTATGGAATCCAATTCCAATTAAAAAAAAAAAAAAAAAATTAAAGGAAACACTTTTATTCTTTCCTATTCAAAATAAACTCCTTTTTTTTAATAATATGAAATCCAATTCCATATTTAAAAAACTCTTTTTATTTAAGGAAACACTGATTTTCTTTCCTATTCACAAATAAACTCTTTTATTTTGAATAATATGAAATCTTATTTCATATCTAAATAAACTCTTTATTTAAGGAAATTAGGATTCTTTTCCTATTCACAAATAAACTCTTTTATTTTGAATAATATGAAATCTAATTTCATATCTAAATAAACTCCTTTATTTAAGGAAAGATGGATTTATTTCCTATTCACAAATAAACTCCTTTATTTTAGGAAAAATAAAATCCAATTTCAACTCCAATTAGTTATTATGGAATCCAATTCCAACTCTAATTAGTTAGCATGAAATTTAATTTTAAAATTAAAATAAATCTTTTATTTTAATATTAAAATAAACTTTTTTAATTTAAAATAAAAATTTTAACCTTTTATTTTAATTATAAAATTATTAAAATTAAAATAAAACTTTATATTTTAATATTAAAATAAACCTTTTATTTTAAAATTAAAATAAACTTTTATTTTAATTATATAATAATAAGAATATATATATATATATATATATATATATATATATATATATATATATATATATATATATATATATATATATATATATATATATATATATATATATATATATTTTACAAATAAATAATTAAATATATATATTTTTTAAAATCCATATATATATTAATAATAATTTCTTTATATCATGCTAATCATTAATTTATCATTATATAATATGATTGGCCAATATGTCAATCATTAATTTTTCATTTATTACTTTAATATTACATATAATTTATTATTATAATATTATATATTTATTATTATTATAATCATTATTTTTTTTTTTTTTTTTTATGATATTATTTTCCGTTTTTCCTTTTTTTTTATCACAAACCAAAAGCAAATGTCAAAAACATCGTGGATTACCTAAAAAAACGGATCAAATTTTTTTTTTTTTTTTTTTTTTTTTTTTTTTTTTTAATAAATTTTATACATAAAATTATGCCCAATTAAATTGTTCTAAACACATATCAATATACATATCAAATTAAAACAATTAATAATTCGCATAAAGGTTTCGCTCTCGATGCCACCGTTAGGTTTGTAATATTCATAACGCAATCAAATTGCAAAAATTAAAAGCGAAAGTGTAAAAATCGTAGTTTAAAAATTTACAAACCATATACCCGATCACCCTTTATGCATAATTATTAATTAAACGAAAAGATAAAGAATAAAATCATACCCTCAAGATCGAGCTTCCTCGTGTACAAGTTCACCTCCAAATCCTTTCGCTCAACTTGAATCCACCGGCTTTGGTTCCTTCCTTTCGATCAACGCTAGCCACCCAAATGTTTGGCCTCTAGAGGTGATCCACCAAGGAAGAAGAAAATTCAAGAAGAAGGGTGTTCACAAACCCTAGTTTTTCTATCTCTATAGAAAAGGGTGTACTCTCCCCAACAATTTGGAATTATTACGCATGTAAAAAAGTCAACAACCCATACCACCCATAATAAGACTCTCTTATTTATAGATGTGGGCAACCCACCTTAACAATTAAGGAATTGGGTTTTATTTTAATTAATTAAATTCTTTTAATTAATTAAGCTCCCTAATCTTATTAGGGATAATTAATTAAACTCCTTTAACTAATTTTCCTCCTAATCCAATTAGAATAAATGAGAGTACTTTTATATTAAATTAATTCCTAAACTCTTTTAGAAATTAAAATAATAATAATTGTAATAATATTAATAAGACTCCTCTTATTAATTTATATTTAATATTTCTAAAATATTAAATAATAATATTAAGCTATTTAATTTATTCTATCACCATAGATTAAATTAAATATACTTAACATATTATTACGATTATGCCATTAACTTCTTAAATAATTATTCTTCCTTTTATGGTGTGACCCTTTAGGTTCTCCATATTAAACCTATTGAATAAATCAATTAGAATAATTCTAATCTTATTTAAATAAATAAATTAAACAATTAATTTATTTAAATAAATAATATTTATTCTACAATAGGATAAGCCTCCCCTAATGATCAACGACTTTCCAGATAATATAGATTTCAACATTAATCATAAAAGAACCTTTGAGTAAATAGTTACCGCATAATTCAATCCTTCCACCATACAATGTCCCAATTAAATATAAGATATGGAATTACCGTCAAGTCTTATTTTATTTAATTATATGTATTTCGATCCTTAAATGCACAACTCAAATAATGCAAATTAGAAACTCCTTTCTAATTTCATTCTCGCTTTGGCCAAGGACTACCGGGTTGTCATTTATCGAATCACATAGACATTTCTCTTTTTTATTAGAAGTGGTAGATTCTTTATCGATCATACATTATCTCCATGTATAACTTATTATACCCAAGCATACCCTTTGATATACCCTAAGGGTTTAAGGAATAAGTCAAAGTATAACTCATCATACACAAGATACTATGATGATCTCAAGTCCAAGGATTACTTGACTACTATCACTACAGAATTCCTATCGACAGCAAATAAAACTCCATTAGGTATTCCTTAGCGAGCCACGCTCAAAGAACTTATTCTCTAATAAGCACCTACATACTTGCTTTAGTGTTCCACACAAATGATCATGAGATCAATCATCCTCATCCAACGAATGAGCAAGCAACGATGTACCAATCTATCCTGGATTCACTAATCCCCAATTTAGTAATCCAATGATTGGGAACTATTTTAGTTTTAAGCTTTCTAAGAATTTAGATCTCATTAGAATGATCATCATCATTATTCTAAAAGCATTGCTTAAAACTACGGGTTTATCACATATTATAAAACAAAGATCATGTAGATAATTAAAAGCCTTTAATAAATTAATACTTTTTATTAATAAATGAATAAGATTGTTACAAAGTATATGCTTTATCATCAAACATGATCGGCTTGTGTGCATATACTACTTTCATTTCACCGTTTTCTCTTGAAATGAGAATATAGCCGGGACGAGTCAGAACTAGAGTAATGGTCCAAAGGATAGCATTAGTAGTCCTCACTATTCTGTTAAATAGTGTGATAATAAATATAATAAGGACTGAATTTGAATTTGTATACTTTCTATGAGGACTCCATTGAGAATGGATATTGTCTAGAAGGCAATATTCTTGTTTAAACTCTCAGTTTATGTTTTGTCGTATTTTACACGACAATTGTATAATTAAGTTGTATTTGATTTATGTACCATGTATTTGGCGAATCAAGATGGGTGATGTATACCTATTTTGGAGGCGTCACAATTTTGATTTTGGAGTCTCGGAAAGCACTTCTTTCACCGTCTCTTCTAATGGGTGGGGAGGCGGAGACGGAGGTGGCGGTGCTCGGCTTGATTTGGTAGAAAGAGGTGGAGGGGTGGATTTGTTTTTATTAAAAATATTAAAAACATAGTTTTAAAAAACTGTTTTTATTTTTATTTAAAAAACTGTAGTTTTAAATTTTTTTTAATAAAAATAAAAAAAACCAATTATTTTTATTTAAAAAATGAGTTTTAAATTTTTTAATAATAAAAAAACTGCGTTTTTTAAATTTTAATTAAAAATAATAATTTTTATTTATTTATTTATTTTCTTGATTTTTTGGCTAATTTTTATAATTTATATTATACTTTAAAATATTTTTTTCCATTTTTTCATCAATTTTTTTTTCTAAATCCACATCATCACTGCCACGTCGTATACTAACTGCCACATAGGCTTTTTTTAGACAAGTCAGCTGTCACATCATCACTTCCGTTAAGTCAACCTTGACTTAACGGTTTTTGTAACATTTTGTTAGTAAACTAAAGTTCAGTGAGTTAACTGTAAGAAAAAAAAGTTCAGTGACCCATTTGTAAGTCGACCTATAGTACAGTGACCTAGAAAGCATTTAACCCCCCACTCTGATTGTCATATTTTCAGTCTAAAGTTTAAAAATATGAATTCAGCTAACTGAACTAATTAATTAAAATTTTAAAATTGAACTATTTTATTAAAAAATATATATTAAACCCAAAAACAAAATAAAGTGGAAAATCCAGGTGGATTCTAATTAAATATTAATTTCTAAAAATATAAATTCCAAAAATAAATATCTTCATCATTAGATCTAACCCAAATCTACTCAAGTACCAAGAAACCACGAAATTAACTTTCACCGGAATCCACCACACTACCAGTTCGATCAAACAACTCCAGCCCAAGCACTCATGACCTCTTCCATCGCACACAACCAACATCCTTAAATTGATAACAAATATATGCAAATTTATGATATTCAAATATGAAATTGAAAACCCTAGAAAATTTCTTCAATCCCTAATCTGCAATAAGCAAAAGAAAGATTATATAACCATTACATTGAAAAGAACAACCCCATAATGGAACTAAGAAAAACAACAAATTTTATAACAATGTTTTTGCGGAAAATAAACCAATGACATAGCCTATCAACAATAGTCCTCGAAATCTTCATCTTCTTCTTAGTACCCTCACTATAAGAAAAAGATTTATCTGCGACCGCCTATCAGTGATCGCACTTGGTCACAAATTTTGTAAATCTCCCTCTTATTGCGTGTGTGTATATATATATATATATATATATATATATATATATATATAAATGAATGAGAATTTTATCCAAAAGGTGTGACCTTTAGTTCATATCTTTTTAAATTGAAAAGGTACCTTATCAAAGGGATGTAACCTTTCAAAGGGATTGTTCGGGAGTGTTTTGCAGAACTCCATGTGGGCTGAAGGCCTGACATTAGAGGGGTTTTGTAAGCCTAATGGGCCAAAGCGCTCGAAGATACTGAAGGTGTTCGGGTTCGGTATCCGAGTCCTCTAGGCCGGAACCCTATTATGGTGTATGGTGTTCGGGGTCGGGTCTTTGAGTCTTTTGGGGCCGAAGCTCAGACCAGATGGTGAGTTCGCACTACAAGAAAATTGGCTAATTTCGACGAAATATTCCGTCGGTCATAAGCATGTTCCGTCGAACAAACACTATTTTCGACGAAAATATCCGTCTGAAATTCGGTCGTAAATAATCGCTACAAAAATAAGATCCATCAAAAATTCTGTCGAATATTACTTATCTTCCACGAAATTATTTTCGACAGATTTGCGTCGACCATTAACTATTTTCAACAGAATATATGGGACGAAACTTTTCGTCAGATAAAATAGGCCCTATGTCCGACGGAATTATTCCCTCGAACGTATCTTATTTCCGACTGAAAATTAAAATAACCCAAATTTTCAAAAAATGCCTAGTTATTAAGCTCGACGGAATTTGCGTCGGACATAGTTTATTTACGACGGATACGTTACGTCGAGGATAGCGTACTTACGACTGAAATTAGAATATTTTGATATTTATTAAATATTTTTTATTCGTTATCTCTGAGGGATATTTCGTCGCAAATACCCTATTCCGCTTAAGTAATCGCTTTTTTTAAATCTTGATTTTAAAAGTTCGGTTTCAGTGTTTAAACCCATTAATGTACACGTAACTTTTGTCACAACCTAATACATGATAATATAAACTCAGATCTCACATTCAAATATGCAACGTAGCACTAAAACGTAATCTTCAACTCATTATCATTCACATTCAAATTAATATCCACCAAATCGTATTATAAGGTAACCAATTACAAATATAAGCTAATATTGTTCTATAAATGTTAAACAATATAATTTACAATAGTTGTACAGACACAATTAGACAATACAATATATACAAAAGTTCTACAATATCATGAATATATACAAATGAACTATAAACTAGTAAAAGTATCATCATCGGGCGGAGGTGAATGATGCTGCTCTGGTGTATGGAAATCAACCTCGTGCTCTGCTTTCATCATCGCCACCGCCGCTTGCATTATCGCCACCCTGTTGATAGAATCAAAAATATAAATCATTAGTCCGTATATATATATATATATATATATGTGTGTGTGTGTGTGTGAATTAACAAACTAGCCTTAATTGAAAAACATAAACAATAAGAATACCTGAGTAGGTGGGGGCGGACGAAAAGCCTCCTCCAAGAGGGTAATCACCATCCGAGCATCTCGGCGCCCAAGCGTCGAATCGCTCCCGAGGTAATCCGTGCATTTCTACTGAGAGGCCCTCGCTATAATATCTCGAGCAATCTGGTGAAGACGAGAACCGGAAGGCAATCACGATGCCGAAAAGACCGGATCGAGATGGAACCTATCGACACGGTCCCTATTAGTCTATAGGAAAGATATCGTCATCCAAGCCAAGACTGTATGAGATGGTCCGACATGTGTGCTTTCTAAGTCGGCACTCGGTTGGAGCCTATAAAGAGATACAAATTCGATTACTAATAATAATTTATATAATGTGATAAATTCGGATAATTTCGTGAAACATAAAAAAATATTACCTCTAGGAAGTGTATATGCGGGTATCCTCGGTAGACCCAACACTCGATATCTGCCGGTACTGCAAGTAGGGGGATCCTGAGACGCGACCCATAGTCTCAGCTCCTCATCCCGATCTAATACAATATCGGGAAGAGGGGTGGAGGAATCTAACGGCTCAGAACCCCTCCTAATAGTCTCTAGCTCAGCAATACGCTCGTCCCGAAGCTTCTGAAATCGGTCTTGTAATGTATTCCGTATATGTATGTTAATTATATCATTTTATTTACGATTGAATGTAAGACCCCAACTTTTATGAATAAAGATGAATTTTCTATAATTATCATTTTTGAATATTATGGAGTAAAGTTGATATAATGTTATAGTTGTGGGTAATATTTATAAATTTTGCAAAGTACGCAAGTTGTTTTATAATATTCGATTGGTCGGGGAATATTCGTTTTAACAGGGAATATTTGTATGAGGGCACAATCATTGGTGGACCCCACAACAGAATTATTGTCGGATTAAGAAAACGACAAAAATATTTTATTGAAAATAACGGTGGAAGTTTTACCGTTAATACTGTTGAACTACTCGGTAGTAAAAGTACAGTAATACACGTAGTTGCATAGTAACGCACGGTATTGATTATTGATGCTTACGTGAGAAGTTATCTCAATTTTGTTTTATTACTTATATATATATTAGAGTTATATATATATATATATATATATTATTTATAAAGTATGTATTGATATATTATATATATATAGGTAGGAGTATTATTTTGTATGTATATATATATATATATATATATATATATATATATATATATATATATATATATATATATATGTTGATGTTGTTAAGGGGGGGCCTTAATTATTGACAATTGCTAGCTCTTTTTGGCAGGATGTGGGTGAATTTTTCAAGTTTGAACTTTATTTGGCCAAACTTGTCAGTCATGCGATATTATTGATAAAGGGTGCATTGTAATTGGTTAAAAATTTTAATTGACATGTGTGATTTTGTTCTCATTGGTCAGCACTTTGAAAAGAAAAGATTGATATGTTGAAAACGTAAACTTCGTCCGAATAATTACTGTTGCATCCGTGATTTTTTGCAAATAGTATCCTTTCCATTCTCCTATAAATAGAAGCTCATTCCTTCATTATTTCTTACGAATTCACTGAAACTCTAGAGAGAGAAATTATAGAGAGAAAGAAGAAAAGTATTCTGCTACTTCACTACTCCGATATCAAGTTTCTTTTACGGTAAGGGGTATTATTTCTTTTGTATTCATGAAGAGAACTTACATTATTCCATTCTTTATTATTACATTGGAATAACTTTTGTATCGCTGAGCTACCCTATACTTGGTGAAATTCTTCTGTTATTCCATTCTTTAGTATTCTGTTGGAATATCCTATCTGTGCATTTTACGTTGGACCTGGTTCCATCTTTATTATTCTGTTGGAACATCTTGTCGGTACGAATTTCGCCTGACCTGGTTCCGTTATTTAGTATTCTATTAGAATAACCTATCTATGCGAAGTACCGTATGCATGGTGATTTCTGTTGTTATTCCATTCTTTATTATTCTGTTGGAACATCCTGTCGGTGCAAATTTCGTCTGACTTGGTTCCGTTATTTATTATTCTGTTGGAATAACATGTCTATGCGAAGTACCGCATGCATGGTGATTTCTTTTGTTATTCCATTCTTTATTATACTCAGTTGGTTAAAGTTTTGACTTCTATACTCCATGAAATTAGTGAAATATCCTTGATATTTGCGCTTCATCCAGTATCTTTTCATGAAAATATTCTTCTGAGCATTCTTGAATTTTACTCTACAAACAAGTATTATGTTGACAATTTGGACGTTATTAATTCCTAAATAAATTAATTCTTGAACTTGTTTTATTGAATTCTTATATCATTGTCATCATCCTCATGTTTATATTTTTGAAAGTCATCTGTGGCCTGTAGTGCATAGATGGACTTGGTATGATTTTGACCAGGGATTATTTGGTGTAATCATGACCGTAATGTTACAAATGATGTGGTAAAAGTCCTCATTGGCTCGTAGTGCATTGATGGACAGTTGTTGGCATGATCATGACCATTGATGAATACACGAATATCCTTGGCTCGTAGTGCATGGATAATTTGTGGTTGTGATACTAATGAATACCTTTGGCCGTAGTGCAGTGATGATGTGGATTTTATATTAAGTTGAGTCCCAGCGATAAAAATGATGAAAAACCTTTTAAATCATAAAAGATAGTAGATTTTATTCTCAACTTTACTCTTCTAATAGATTGCTTGTTCCGCTGCAGTTAAACTTGATGTTTATTGTATTTTATCAGTTTAACATTGTTGAAGACTAATGATAATTTATTCTGCATTATCTTAGTCATAATATTTCTTACTGGGCTAGTTGAGCTCACCCTTTCTTTCACTGTTCTCTTCAGGAAATGAGAACATAGCCGGGACTAGTCGGGGGACGGAGTGACGGTCCAGATGATAGTATTAGTAGTCCTCACTATTCTGTTAAATAGTGTGACAATAAATGTAATGAGAACTTATTCTGAGAGTGGATATTGTCTAGAAGACAGTATTTATATTAAAACTCACAGCTCTCTTGTTGTATATTAAAGATTGTATTTGTATTCTGTACCATGTATTTGGCGACTCAGAATAGGTGATGTATACCTATTTTGGGGGCGTCACATTGAATATTATTAAAAGCTAAATAGTAAGATGAGTTTTACCCGTATAGCTAAAGCTGCCTGAGACAAAGCACGCTCGTCCTTAGGCGTGTGGGCTCGATCCCAAAACTCTATCATGGTAGGATCTCGGCCCAAGGTCCTCCCCAATGTCTAATACAAACATTCATAAAACAGGTCTTAAGTATTTGTGTGAGAACTTGACACATAAATAACTAAATACAACGCACTTACCATTTTCACCTCCTCGAACGACCGAGAATCAGTGGTGTGTACTATCCGGAGCTGACCATGGTTCTTCTTCGCCTGCTCGAACTTTTTCTTGAAGTCATCAGCCTCCCAGTGCGCACACATAGCCTCCCAGGCTAAATCGGAGACTATGCGGGGCTAATGATCCCTGATGGTGGTCCCGGGCTGGTCCACAACTGCCCGGGATGCCTTCTGTCGCATCTCATACGGCCATCCAGAGTAATTAGTAGTGACGTGATGCTCAATCACAGCATCACCAACTGACTGAGAGATGCTCGGGTCAAATCGATAATAAACCTATAACAAAAGATTATTTAAAATTAAGAACAATTGATTTCGTCGTCCCAATACAACTATGTGGTGATAACATGCTTAACTTATGTGGAACTCCCGCAAGACGGTCTGCATAAAAGTGGCATCATACCGCGCATACTGACTGAACCGCATGCACCCTCTCGGGAGATGCGTCAAACAAATCGCATGTAGGGTGTGCTTAGCCACCGGGTCTAGTATACTACAGAAAAAGTATAACAATATGTGTTATGTGAATTGTGTTTTGCAATAACTGATAGAAATAGTACGAATATAGTAACACTTACTCACCGGGAAACGACATCCACCGCAGCTTGTAAGTAATCGCTCACCGTGACGACCAAAGATATCGAGGTTAGTCCCTCGATTGTCGTCGACGAGGTGCATCTGTAATAATCATTGTATTTAACATAGTACTTCAATAATCATTGTAATTAATGTAGCTTTGAGATATATTTAAATCCTAGTTAAGATAACTTACTCGCGTCTGAAGAAGAGCCTCCATCGTGGCTACCGTCTCCAGTACCGGATCGCCCACCACGTCGGCGACCTCCACCACTATGTCTAGCCATGAATATCCTACTGCAATAACAAAATTGGTAGATTACGAATATGTAAGGTTTAATAATATGAGGTAAGTACTAATATAAATGCTCATTTTTAATTGCGTACGTCATCAAACCCATCAGAATCAACGTGTATAACATTCTCGGATTCGGTATCTTCCTCATCCTCACTTTCGAGATCAGTTTCGTCATCGGTATCATCCTCAACGACTACATAATCATTCATGTGTACGTTGGCCTCGACATCCTCATCGTTAATTTGGCACTTGTAAAAGGCAGCAGCTGTATCATTTGGCACTTACTTCGCACTGCTTGAAGAAGGTTCATATTCAGCCTAGCCAATAGTAGTAGGGCCATAAGCATTGACCAACATCTCAACTGGATCATAGTTTTCGACGTATGAATCCCGTGGAATTGGTTGTTCCACAATATTTTCAATCACTTCTGATTCCCCGTGATGAGTCCATACGAAGTACCCATCCACAAATCCACGAGAAAATAAGTCGAATTTAATCTCGTCGACTTTCTTCCAAATCAGATTTTTACACTTGACACACGGGCATCGCATCTTCCCGTGCGAATCATCCGTATGTTCTAGTGCTTTGTTCAAGAAATCTAAAACCCCAACACGATAAGCTGAGACTAATCCTCCCATCACTTTGGGTATCCTACGGTACATCCAACTCCTATTCGGTGACATTTTTAACTACTGAAGTATGCGCATTAAGTTAATTTGGATATTCATGCATGAATTAGATTTACCTAGTATCTCTACATGACAGGGGTAAGGCTTCTATCCCGTTATTGGATGCGTCTCGTCACTAGTGCAAACACATTGAGTACGTTTCATAAGTTTCAAGAAAATTTCGGTAGCACCTCCGCATGGTCTCCAAGCACACGAAATAGACTAAGATAACTTAATCGAAGTATGCACTCGGAGAACATATAGAGATAACAGTCGATTAATCCTCAAAATAACAAAAAATGTACCGTTTCGTATTTGCACCAGCCTAACTGAGAGACATAACATCCAATAATAGTCCCAAACTGGGGACTGTTTGACATTCACCCTTATTGAGTGTATGTCAAACGGGTTTCTAAGTTTCAAAGTATAGTACATATATAATTGAAAATGCTACTTAGGTTATTGAAAATTGTGGCAAAGTACACAAATGCTACTTAGTTTATTAGAATTGTTATGTGGAATCTCTACTTGAGTCGACAACCGTGAAAAAAAAGGGTCGAGTTCCTGTTGTGTCCTATACTCGAATAATAAAGTTAATTCAATTACTGCAAACATTCCTCACTGTTCCATCATAACAGATGACAACATCCCGAAGGAGTTCCATTAAGCTATTGAACAAAGTTTTAGCTTAAGCAACCCTTTAGATGAACGAACGATCACTTTAGCTGCATACTGCTATGTCGAAACCTGCATAAAAGAAAGAGTACATATATGTAGGGAGAGTATTATTGCATTTATATATTAAAAATTGTGGCAAACTAAGCAAATGCTACTTAGTTTATTTTGCCAATGATAATAAACTAAGTAAGTGGTACTTAGTTTATGAGAATTGTTATTTGAAATCTAAGGAGATTACTGTTCGACATTCACTCCTACTTGTCAAACGGGTTTCTAAGTTTCATATTATAGTACATATATATATATATATATACATATAATAATTAATTATTGAGTTTATTGAAAATTGTGGCAAACTAAGCAAATGCTACTTAGTTTATTTTGCCAATGAAAAACTAAGTAAGTGCTACTTAGTTTCTAAGAATTGTTATTTGGAATATATATGAAGACTACTATTAAATTATTTTATTTTATTTTATAAAATTTAATTGTATTTATTATTGTATTTTATTTTATTTTAAATTTAATTTAATTTAAATTATGGTACTTAAATTTATTTTATTACATTTTTAAATTTTTTAAATATTTTTATTAAATTTAATTAATTTATTTATTAAATTAAATCAAATTTGTTTTGTTTTATTCAATTTAATTTAATTAAGTATTTTATTTTATTTTATTTTATTTTGTATTATATTATATTATCTAATTTTTAAAATTTATTTAAGTTTATTATTATATTTTCTTTTATTTGTTTAATTTTTTAATTAATAAATATTATATTTACTAATTTTTAAAAATTATATTATAGTATATTATATTATCTTATTTTTAAACTTCACTTGTAAATTTTTTATAATTTTAAAATTTTATTTAATTTAATTAAATTTAATTTAATATACATTAATTTATTTTGTATAATATTATATTATATTTTTTAAAAAAATTATTAAATTAATTATTATTTTTTTATTTAATTATATTATTATTTTATATTTTATATTATATTATATTAAATAATTTTTAACATTTATTTTGTCTAATAAACTAAATTAAATTAAATTTATTTTATTTTATATTAAATTAATTAAATACATAAATATATTTGTATGGCCCACAAAGTTTTCAATTGCATATTTCTGACAGATATTCCGTTGGGAATTCCGTGGGAAATATCAAATATCACATTCTTAATTATACACTAACATACATATATTATGATCCAAATAGTGTAATTGTTATGACCTAAACACTGTAATTGAACAAATAAATCACAATTTCAGCAACATGCATTCACTTGCAGAATTGAAGTCAAATAATCCCAATTTGTAAAACAGTTTACAGCATGAACAACTTTCACAAAATCAACAACTCTAACAAAATAAATTTCATAACAGAAATGAACCCAATTTCAGCAAATTAAAATATAAAACACAATTTCTGATAGAACTCCAAAATTATTCTCAGTAACATATGAATTAAAGGAGGAGCATTTAGGATTTCTTACCTTGAATTAAAGGAGGAGAAACAAGGAAGAGAAAGGAGGAGCTAGAGCTACCAACGCGTGGCCAGATTCATTTGGTGGTAGGGCCGGAGCGGTGGTGGCGCAAATGGTAGAAAATTGGCGATGTGGCAGGAATCTGGCATTGACCAGGGAGATGAGAGGCGGTGGGGGTACAGGGGGTGGGTGGGGTGTCGGAGACGGGGCGGGGTGGGGGACCAGGGAGAGGGGTTGGTGGGGAGTGCAAGGCGATGGGGGGACCAGGGAAGGAGTGGGGAATGGGAGCAGTGGGGCCGGAGACACAGGGGCGAGGGGGAAACGGTGGCGGGGAGGAGAGGGGGACCAGTGACTGGATGGGTATGGGTGGGGGCGGGGGGATGAGAGAGGCTAGGGAAGGAGAGTGAGAGAGAATGAGAGAGAGATCGGATAAATCGAGCGTCTGAAATGAAAAGGCAGAAGGTGAAAATTTTATATTGTTATATCTGACGGAATGTTTGTCGGTAATAAGTCCCTCGGAGATAACCTAAATTCGAAGAAATATCCCTCAGAATTAACTTTTATTCGTCGAAATTACTTTTCGCGGTGGCGCGAAATTTGGCGCCAACTGGAGAGTTCTAAGATCGACAGAATTCCATCAGAATTATGGTCTTTTCGAGGGACTTATATCTGACGTATTATTCCCTCGGACATAATCCTATTTCGACCAAATATAATCCGTCGAGTATACGTCCGTCGGAATTAGCCGGTTTTCTTGTAGTGTCGGTTGAGTTGGGCCTGTGTAGTGGGCTGTCTTGCGTACAGAGTCTGGAGTCCTATCCATATTTGAATAAGGTAACTCCAAAGGTAGTGTTTGGATTGGATTCCACTTCCACCTTTTAAGGAGATTGTGTTGGACCCAAATTATGGTAACTGCCATGTTTAGGAGTCCTAAACCGACTCGGAAGGGATTCTAAGGTACGAGAACACTATAAATATAGGGCTTGGGTTTCAATCAAGAGGTAATACTTCTTTGAGCACTAAACACTAAAGCCTCCATTGTTAAACCTTGTGAACGGCTTGTACTTATTCTCACACCGGAGCTGTGAGACCCCAAATTTTATGAATAAAGATTTAAATTTCTCGAAATATTTTTTTGAATATTATGGTGTGGATTTGATATAATGTTATAGTTGTGGGTAGTATTTATAAATTTTGCAAAGTATGCAAGTTGTTATAAAATATTCGTTTGGTCGGAGAATATTCTTTTTATCGGGAATATCTGCAACGACACACAATCATTGGTGGACCCTACAACTAAGTATTGTAAGTAGTTAGAAAACGCGGCCAATTATCATTTTATAAAAATAATGTCGAAAATGTTACCGTTAAAACCGCATGAACTACTCGGTTAGTAAAGTAGTACGATGTCTGGCGTTCGTTGCGTAGTAGCACCAGGTATTGATTATTGATGCTTATATGATAAGTCACTTAGTTATACTCAATTATTGCTACAGTAATTGTTGCATCTTATCTCTCATACTATTGATTCAATTATTGTCACAGTATCATCTGTATTGTATGTTATATTATTAAATCAATATTTGAGACGACAAAGTTATTCATATTATTATTTGCGCATATTATCGATATCTAGAAGTTCATCGAAAAGAGGTTTGGTCACCTAATTGTGCGCCAATAAGGAGAAATCCTTATCGGAAAGCCCCCTTTTTCCTGGGAACGACCTGGTTGTTAAATATTGTGAATTATAATATTAATGATGAATAGTTCGTGTTGATTAAAGATGAAATTGATAGTTCCATTGTGTTGGAATTATTAGTGTTAGTGAAAATCGATATTTATTTCGATAATAATTAATGTCTGGAGGTTATATTGATCAATCGGGTAATTAACCGGATAAATGAGCAATTAATTGCTATTGATTCACATGATTATAACTATTTGTTCACATGTGTGTACTATTGATTCACATTTATTTACTATTAGGAGAGTTGGTGCAAGATTGATAATACTTGCATGACTAAATTAAAAATAGAGGTATAGATGAAGGTACTATACTATAATTAATATTTTCACATGTTTAGAACTATTGAGTCACATGATTTACTATTGATTCACATGATTTACTATTAGGGGAGGTGGTGCAAGTTTGATAATACTTGCAGGACTAAATTAAGAAAAAAAGGAAGGTATTATACTGTAATATTTCGAGCCCCAAAATGTGCAATTATCGAAACTATATTTTCCTATAAATAGAAGCTCATTCTTCCTTCATTTCTTACCAATTCACTAAAGCTATTGAGCAATTATTATAGAGAGAAATTATAGAGAGAAAGAAGAAGAGAAGTCTGTCACCTCACTATTCCAGTATCCAGTCTTCTTTTGAGGTAAGGGGTATTATTTCTTTCATATTCATGAAGAGAGCTTCTGTTATTCTATTCTTTATTATTATATTGGAATAACATGTCTATGCGAAGTACCACATATGTAAGACCCCAACTTATTATAAATAAAATTGAATTTTTCTCTATTCATTATTCTAAATTAATAAGGTCTTAATTTGATATAATGCTTTGGTTATGGGTGAAATGTGCAAATTTTACAAAATAAGCAAGTGGTTATAAAATATTCATTTTTGTCGGGGAATATTCGTTTGGTCGTGGAATATTCTTTTTGTTAGGAATATCCGTACGACGGCGCAGTCATTTGTGGGCCCTATAACGGAAAACGGTTGGATGAAGGATAACGACAAAGTATGAGTTTTTATAATTAATGACGTAATTATTACAGAATTAACAACGTTGGAATACACAGTGGTTAAAATACGATGTCTGGCGTGGCACAAAGATTGTTGAATTATTGATTCTTACATAAAAAGGCACTACTCAATAATTGTTACAGATAATTCTTGTTCAATATTTTATTTTATTGTTTCAATAATTCTTTGCGTTGATAGTTTATATTATTGTTGTTTCAATAATTGTCAACGCACAAATATTTCCCATTATCGGATCAATAATTCATATTATTTGAATAATATTATTAGATAGAATTATTGGTAATGTCTAGAAAGTTCATCGAGGAGGTTTGGTCAACTAATTATTGGCTTGATGGGAGAAATCCTTATTGGAAGGCCCCTCTTTCTCAAGAACCGTGCTGTTTGTCTAATTGTGATTCTCAGAATATTATTTGTGAATAATTAATTATTGATTTATATGATAAAGAAATATTTATTTGATGTGAATATAAATGATGGATTTATTTATGTGGTTATAAATGAAAGAATTAATGTTAAGGTGTTTTATCAGTATTTTGTCGGAGTAGAAGTATTAAAAATCACCCGTTTGTGGATTTCAGATATTTTCTATTTGGAATTTGGAAAAACTCAAAGCTACAAAGTTGTAGAGAATTTGATTCCAGGCAGAATGGACATAAGATTCGTATTTTTCTGATAAACGGGCTATTTTCTATGAATTGTTGAAGTTTCGGAAAATAAAATGATTTTTATTAAATTATGGGTGGGACCCACTTTTGGTTTTTCAAACATGTGGGCTGCTGGAATTATTTTCAGAAATGGCATGCTAGTCTTGGTCTTTAAGCATGCGTAGAAATTGGTTTAGAAATAATATTATTTTATTATTTTAGTCTCCTATGGCGTTCTAGCATTTTCCTATAAATAGACGCTTAGGTTAGAATTGAAAATCACACCAGAAACAAGTTTTCTTTCTCTCTATATTCTCGAGCGTATTTTTGTGAGTATTTTGATACTTTGAGAGTTCTTTGTTCAATCTAAGTTTCCTTCTATTTCTATCCGATATATTCCGTCGGAAATCTTATTATTTTGAGGTAAAGGATGTTATTTTCTTCTTAAATGATATTATTTTCTTCAATATCATTATCTGCCAAAATATTGGTGAACTTTTTAATCAAATTTGGAACTTTTGTGTGGGAGTTACTTATTCACGATATCGTCACTATTCACGATATCTGACACTATTCACGAATACGGTACTATTCATCAAAAAATAAAATTATCTTCTTTTTGTCCAAGATGTCTATTATTGTTACTATCTTTGATTGTAACCATGTTTTGATCTTTATTTCTGAATTATACTTCAAAATTAGTTATTATGCAGTATTATTGATCTTGAATAAAAGCTGTAATCTGAATCCTAATATTTGTCCTTCATCTCAATGGATTCGTTTTCTTTAAAATATTTTTATCATCCTCGACCCTAAATGATGATATTCTTCAATATCTTTGGCACCAGAGTGCAAAGATGAATGATTAATCGATGAATATCTTTGGCCGTAGTGCAAAGATGAACAGGTGTTGAGATGAACATGACCGATTGGTGATATAAATGAATATCTTTGGCCTGTAGTGCAAAGATGAATATTTGATTAAAGATGTATATTGATTTTTGTTACAGGGATAAAATATTGATGATGGACTTTTAAATCTTAGAAGATAGTATAACTCATTCACTACGTGACTCTTCTAATGGATTGTTGTTTTTGCTGCATTTGTTGATCTAAAACTTGTTATCTATTATATTCTATCAGATTTTTCCCTGTTGAAGACTAATGATAATTTGTTGTATATTATCTTAGTCATAATATTCTTTACTGGGCTAGTTGAGCTCACCCTTTTCCTTTTTGTTCCATTTTTCTTCTCAGGAGGTGAGAACATAGCAGGATCGAGTCGAGGTATGGAGTGATGGTTCTAAAAAGATGTTTTAGCAGTCCTAACTATTTCTGTAAAATAGTGTATGAATAATTGTAATGAGAACTTATTTGGGTGTGGATATTATCTAGAAGACAATATTTGTTTTTAAACTCACAGATGTGTTGTGCGTATTTTACATTTACAATTGTATTATTGAAGTTGTAATTTGCTTTCGTACCATGTATTTGGCGACTCGGAATGGGTGTTGTATACCTATTTTGGGGCGTCCACAAAGATACATGGTGAAATTCTTCTATTATTCCATTCCTTATTATTATGTTGGAATAACTTTTACATGTCACAAAGCACCGCATACATGATGAAATTCTTTTGTTATTCCATTCTTTATTATTACATTGGAATAACCTCATCTGTATGATCTATCTCATGCCTGGTGAATTACATTTGTTATTCCATTCTTTATTATTCATTGGAATATCACATGCATCTGCGGATTACGCATGACTTCAGTTCCGATTCTTTATTATTCTCATTGGAATATCCTCATGCATACGAATTACGCATGACCTAGTTCCATTCTTTATTATTCTGTTGGAATAACCTATCTGTGTGGTCTATCGCATGCATGGTGAATTCTTCTATTATTCCATTCTTTATTATTCTGTTGGAATAACCTGTCTATGTGGATTACCACATGCATGGTGAATGATCATTCGTATTCATTCTTTATTAAATTGTGGAAATGATCTGTCTACGTGGATTACCACATGGCGGATGGAAATCCATTTGCAGTTTCGTATATTCTATTATACTCGTATGAGATATCATTTCTTTTGTACTCGTCATGAAATATCATTTTATTTGGTATTTTTATGTTACGAGTTACTATTCATGGGTTACTATTCACCCGATTACTATTCACTCTAGTATTATTCACTCGGGTATTCGGGGCACTTTTCGTGCTGGAGTACTATTCAGGAGTTACTATTCATGGGTTACTATTCACCCTAATATTATTCACTTGGATATTTGGAGTACTTTTCATGCCGGGGTACTATTCATGAGGTACTATTCTCGCAGTACTATTCACGGGATACTATTTACAACGAAAAATTGATTCTTTTCTGTCCAAATTATTTTTGGTACATGAATATTATTCTCGAATTTTCCTCCATAAAGCAGTATCATGTTGACAATTTTGACGTTATTGATTTCTGGATAAATTAAATTATAAATCTTTAAAATTTATCCTTGAACATGTTTTATTGAATTATTATGTCATGGTCAACATCCTTATGCTTATATTGTGATGAAAGTCATCTTTGGCTTACGTGCATAGATGGACTTGGTATGATTATGACTAGGGATTATTCGGTATAATCATGACCGTAATGTAACGAATGATGTGGTAAAAGTCCTCATTGGCCTGTAGTTCATTGATGGACAATTGTTGGTATGATTATGACCAGGGCTTATTCGGTATAATCATGACCATTAATGATTACATGAATATCCTTGGTCGTGGTGCAGGGATGATTCGATGATGTGGTTTATTTATTAAGCCGAGTCTCAGCGATAAAGGTGATGAAAATCTTTTTAAATCATAGAAGATAGTAGATTTTATGCTCTACTTGACTCTTCTAATGGATTGCTTATTCCGCTGTAGTTGTTGATCTAAAACTTTGTCTATTATATTCCATCAGTTGTTATACTGTTGAAGGCTAAGGATAATTTATTCTGCATTATCTTAGTCATAATATTTCTTACTGGGCTAGTTGAGCTCACCCTTTCTTTCACTTTTCTCTTCAGGAAATGAGAATATAGCTGGTACGAGTCGGGGAACGGATTGACGGTCCAGATGGTTGTTTTAGTAGTCCTCACTATTATATAAAATAGTGTGACAATAAATGTAATGAGGACTCCATTGAGTGTGGATATTATCTAGAAGGAAATATTCTTGTTTAAACTCATTGATGTTTTGTCGTATTTTTACACACACGCTTGTATAGATAATTTGTATTTGAATTTAAACCATGTATCTATGTTTTGGGTGATGTATTTTTTTTGGGGGCGCCACAATTAGTATCAAAGCTTAGTATATGATCCCCGGCCGAGATGTGAGACAAGAACTAGAGGGAAAGATTTGGGAATTCCTTCGCTAATATACCTACCTAAGTTTATTTTAGTATTTAATTGGTGGGTAGGATAATATGGCATGTCATTTAAACCTTGTTTTGTGGGGGTGTTTGAGAATGACATCCTCAAAATGTTGAGATAAGCAATGAAGCTACATATGAGACCGCTGAGTACCAACCAAAAGGTAATGACCAACAACACGATAATAATCATATGATCCTGAGGAAAAATTATCATGCTAAGAATGGTAAACCACTCGTATGGGTAATCATGAAGGTAAGACCCACTTGATTGGTACTTATTATAAATAAAATTGAATTTTCCTCTATTCATTATTCTAAATTAATAAGGTGTTAATTTGATATAATGTCTTTGGTTATGGGTGAAATGTCTAGCGAGGACTTGCAAATTTTACAAAATAAGCAAAGTGGTTATAAAATATTCATTCTCAAAGTCGGGAATATTAGTTTGGTGTAAGACCCCAATATTCTTTTTTTCGGGAATATTCTAAATTAATAAGGTGTTAATTTGATATATTTGTGGGCCCATGTGAAATTTTACAAAAAAGCGGTTGGATGAAGGAAATATTCGACAAAGTATGAGTTTTTTTTGTAAAATAAAGACTACGTAATTATTACCCCATAACGGAAAATAGTTGGAATACACGACATAGTGGTTAAAATACGAATTGTTACGTCTGGCGTGGAATACACGTGGTTAAAATACGATATTGCATTTGCATAGTATTGTTAAATTATTGATTCTTACGTAAGAAGGCACTACTCAATAATTGTTACAGTAATTACTATTCAATATTTTATTTTATTATTTCAATAATTGTTGCGTTGATAGTTTATATTATTGTTGTTTCAATAATTATCACTGCACAGTATTTGTATTTCCCATAATCAGATCAATAATTCATATTATTTGAATAATATTATTAGATAATATTATTGGCAATGTCTAGAAAGTTCTGTCAAGGAGTGGTTTGGTCACCTAATTGCGCGCAAGTAAGGAGAAATCCTTATTGGAAAGCCCCCTCTTTCCTGGGAACTGCTTGGTTGTCATAATTGTGATTTTGTAATATTATTTGTGAATAATTAATTATTGATTTATATGATAAGGAAATATTTATTTGATGTGAATATAAGTGATGGATTTATTTATGTGGTTATAAATGAAAGAATTAATGTTGAGGTGTTTTATCAGTATTTTGTCGGAGTGGAAGTATTAAAATCACCCGTTTGTGGATTTCGGATATTTTCTATTTGGAATTTGGAAAAACTCAAAGCTACAAAGTTGTAGAGAATTCGATTTTAGGCAGAATGGATATAAAATTCGTATTTTTTTGATAAACGGGCTATATTCTATGAATTGTTGAACTTTCGAAAAATAAAATGATTTTTATTAAATTATGGGTGGGACCCACTTTTGGTTTTTCAAACATGTGGGCTGCTGGAATTATTTTCAGGAATGGCATGCTAGTCTTGGTCTTTAAGCATGCGTAGAAATTGGTTTAGAAATAATATTATTTTATTATTTTATTCTTCTATGGCGTTCTAGCATTTTCCTATAAATAGACGCTTAGGTTAGAATTAAAAATCACACCAGAAAAAAGTTTTCTTTCTCTCTATATTCTCGAGCATATTTTTGTGAGTATTTTTATACTTTGAGAGTTGTTGTTCGATACAAGTTTCCTTCGGCTTTCTATCCGATATTCAGATCGAAATCTTGCTTATTTTGAGGTAAGGGATGTTATTTTCTTCTTAAATGATATTATTTTCTTCATATCATTATCTTAAAATATTGGTGAACTTTTAATCAAATTTGGAACTTTTGTGTGGGTTTACTATTCATGTATACTAACATTATTCACGTATACTGACACTATTCACGAATCTGACACTATTCATCGAAAAATGAAATTTTCTTTTTTTTGTCCAAGATGTCTATTATTATTACTATCTTTGATTGTATCCATGTTTTGATCTTTATTTTTGAATTATACTTTAAAATTGGTTATTATGGAGTATTATTGATCTTGGATAAACCGCTATATCTGAATCCCTAATATTTGTCCTTCCATCTCACTTGGATTCGTTTTTTTTAAAATATTTTCATCATCCTCGGTCCTAAATGATGATATTCTTGAATATCTTTGGCTTTTGTAGTGCAAAGATGAATGATTAATCGATGAATATCTTTGGCCCGTAGTCTGAAAAGATGAGCAGTGTTGAGATGAACATGACCGACTGGTGATATAAATGAATATCTTTGGCCTGTAGTGTAAAGATGAATATTTGATTAAAGATGTATATTGATTGTTGTTACAGGGATAAAATATTGATGATGGACTTTTAAATCTTAGAAGATAGTAGAACTCATTCTCTACGTGACTCTTCTAATGGATTGTTGTTTCCGTTGCATTTGTTGATATAAAACTTGTTGTCAATTATATTCTATCAGATTTTTCCCTGTTGAAGACTAATGATAATTTGTTGTATATTATCTTAGTCATAATATTCTTTACTGGGCTAGTTGAGCTCACCCTTTTCTTTTTGTTCCATTTTTCTTCTCAGGAGGTGAGAACATAGCAGGATCGAGTCGGGGTATGGAGTGATGGTTCTAGAAAGATGTTTTAGCAGTCCTCACTATTTTTGTAAAATAGTGTATGAATAATTGTAATGAGGACTTATTTGGGTGTGGATATTGTCTAGAAGACAATATTTGTATTTAAACTCACAGTATGTGTTGTCGTATTTTGCACGACAATTGTATTATTGAAGTTGTAGTTTGCTTTACATGCCATGTATTTGGCGACTCAGAATGGGTGTTGTATACCTATTTTGGGGCGTCACAGATTAGTATCAAAGCTTAGGGATATGGTCTCTGGCGGAGATCGGGGAATAGAACTAGGAGGAGAGATGAGTAAATCCTTCGCTAGTGTGTCCTATCTAAGCTTATTTGTTGGTCGGTCATAATATAGGGATATTATGTGATATGTTAATTTCTTTAATTAACCCTTGTTTTATGGCGATATTTAAGAATGGTGCGAGAATGTTAACAATGGAGTGTATGAGGCGTGGAACAACCTTTAGTCACAAACCGGAGAAACGTGCAACAGAAGACAATATTCCTCCTGTATAAACAACACTACCGAGCAAACGATGAATGATGGAATGTTTAGAAGCTTTTTGCGATTCATGCAAAAAATCGACGAGGAGACTTCGTGTACAAAATATGGGTGGAAATGATGGCAACACGCGCGATCTATCACAACCAAGCGATTTCGAGGAGTTGGGACCACCAGATTTACGGGAAAAGCCCGATCCGATTAAGGCGGAAACATGGGTCAAGAAAATTACCAAGATATTCGATGTCTTGGGATGCATGGAGGAGCGAAGGTTCCATTCGCCACCTTTATGTTCGTGGTGAGGCGATTCTTGGTGGGAATCATGTGAAGCGTACCCGACCGGCCACACTTCGACATGTCTTGGGAAAGATTTGAAAGCTGTTCAATGACAAGTACTTTCCGAGAAAGTATTCGTCATATGAAAGGAGGTAGAGTTTATTAGATTGGAATAGAACAACATGATTGTCTCGATGCAGGCGAAAGTTCGCGAGTTATCGAGTTTGCACCTCATTTGGTAGAAAATGAGGAACGTATGACGCGGATGTTTCTGAGAGGTCTAAAACCCGAGATTCGCCAATACCTTATCTCTCATAAATTTTTTCTGTATTCAGATGTTGTCGATAGGGCTTAATTATTAGAGCGAGATAATGACTATACTCAACCGAGGGACCACAACCAGGGTCATACTGGTGACAGCAGTCATTAGAATGATGATAACCACTAAGGAGGGAAAAATACGGACAAAGGCGGTAACCACTCGGGTGGTAATCGTGGCCATGATAATAGGAGAGGTGAGTCAAGTGGAAATTTTAGAAAGAGGATATTCAACAATGACGGAAAGACATCAGTAGTAGCACCAACAACAAATTCTAGGGGAGGAGAATGACCGCCAGTTAGATGTTATAAATGCGGGAAAGAGGGACATATCAGCCCAAAATGTCCACAACAATCCAAGGTATGTTACAACTATGGAAAGGAAGGTCACATAGCTCGGGATTATTCTATAGCAAAACCAAGTTCAGCAGGGATGGTGACTCCAAAAAACATCCGGATAAGTCGAAATCGGCGGGTTCTGGAAGAAGCGTTTGTCGTGGTCGCCAAAAAAATGTGAGGAACCCGAACGAGGTGATCATGGGTAAGCTAATCTTGAATTCTTGTGAAGTTTATACCTTACTAGATACCGATTCTACCCATTCTTTTATCTCTCCTGCTCGTGCTCAACGTTTAAACTTGACTCCGGAGAAATTGGACTTTGACTTATCTGTTGAAACTCCATTGGGTGAAACCTTCATTACATCTACAGTTTATAAATCTTGCTTGATCCAAGTTGGCACAATCACATTACTTGTTGATCTTATTTCTTTAAAGATACTTGCTTTTGATGTGATTTTAGGAATTGATTGGTTAACCACTCATCATGCCAAAATTGATTGTTTTAAATAAGGTTGTTAGTTTTCATATTCCTAACCAACTGACACATAATACGAATTCAAACAACTAAACCACTAAAATCGATCATTGTCATATCAAGCCAAAAAGCTATTCGTTTATTAAAAAACGGATGTCAAGCTTTCTTAGCCCATGTTATGGATTTGAATAAAGACAAGTCAGATTTGGATAATATTTCCGTTGTTAGAGAATTTCCTGATGTATTTCCTGAAGAACTTCCGGTCTACCCCGAGCGTGATGTTGAATTCTTTATTGACCTTGAGCCGGGTACAAAACCCATTTCTAAAACCCCATATCGAATGGCTCCTATTGAACTTCGAGTTAAAAAGTCCAACTATAGGAATTATTAGACATCGGTTTCATTAGTCCTAGTACATCTCCTTGGGGTGCTCTGTTTATTCGTAAAGAAGAAAGAGCGGGAGTATGCGACTTTATATTGACTACTGAGAATTAAACCATGTCACCATCAAGAATAGGTATCCGCTACCTCGCATTGATGACCTGTTCGACCCGATTCTGAGGAGCACAATTCTTTTCAAAGATCGATCTTCGATTACGGATATCATCAATTGAAGATTAAAAGCGAGGATATTCCAAAGACGCCTTTAGAACTCGATGACGGCATTATGAATTCTTAGTCATGTCTTTTGGATTGACTAATGCTCCTATTTTTTTCATGGATATGATGAACCATGTATTCAAGGAATATTTGGATCGATTCGTTGTTGTCTTTATTGATGACATCCTCATCTATTCCAAAAGCCGTGAAGATCATGAGCACCATTTGAAGTCGATACTTGAAAGGCTTCGTGAAAACAAGCTATATGCCAAGCTGAAGAAATGCGAGTTCTGGCTTGAGGAAGTAGCATTCCTTGGGCACGTGGTGTCAAAACATGGAGTATCTGTTGACCCAGCAAAGATTAAAGTACTACAAAGTTGGGAGCAACCAAAGTCGGTGACCGAAGTACGTAGCTTTCTGGGCTTAGCTGGTTATTATTGGAGATTCATGGAAGGATTTTCTCGAATCACTACTCCATTAACTTAGTTGACTCGGAAGGATACAAAATTTTTATGGAGCGAGGAATGCAAGAAGAGTTTCCAAGAGCTCAAGAGGAGACTCATTTGGCACTGTTACGGCAATACCATCGGTTCGGATGGATTTGTTATCTCTGATGATGCTTCAGGCAAAGGGTTAGGATGTGTTCTCATGCAACATGGGAAAGTCATAGCCTATGCCTCGCGACAACTCAAAGAATATGAGAGGAATTATCCTACTCATGATCTGGAGTTAGCAGCAGTCGTATTCGCGTTGAATATATGGAGACACTACTTGTATGGGGAGAAAGTGGAGATTTATACGGACCATAAAATCCTCAAATATTTCTTCACCCAAAAAGAACTCAACATGCGGCAACGATGTTGGCTTGAGCTTTTGAAAGATTACGATCACACTATTCAATATCATCCTGGAAAAGCGAACGTAGTAGTTGACGCATTGAGTAGAAGATCATATGCAAGTACGAGTGCGATATTGTCAACGCAAGGGCCCATTTTGTATGACTTGCAAAGGATGGAGATAGAATTAAAGACTCCCGGGACCCACGTGATGATGGCGAATATACGAGTAGAACCGACTTTAATCGATAAAGTTAAAGCTGCTCAAGCTACGGACCTGGGGCTGATGAGTATGAAGAAGAAAGTGCAAGAAGGTGCTATTCCAGAAGCAAGAATCGATGAAGAAGGAATACTTTGAGTCATTCTAGACTTTGCGTTCCTAACGATTCTGACTTGAAGCATAGAATTATGATGGAGGCACACAACACCCCGTTTGCAATCCATCATGGGAGTACCAAAATGTATCATGATATTCGACATACATTTTAGTGGAACAATATGAAGAGAGAGATCGCGGAGTTTATCTCGAGGTGTTTAACTTGTCAACGTGTAAAGGCGGAGCATCAAGTGCCAAAAGGTCCATTGCAACCACTTGAGATTCTGAAATGGAAGTGGGAACACATTACCATGGATTTAGATTCTGAGTCTTCCCAAAGTTTCTCAAGGCATAGATGCGATTTGGGTTATTGTTGATAGATTAACCAAGTCTACTCATTTCTTGCCTATATACGTGAGACTTATTCCTTGAACGTCTTGCTAGTATATGTACGTAAATGAGATTATAAGATTGCATGGCATGTCAGTATCCATAGTTTCGGATCGTGACCCAAGATTCAGTTCACGATTTTGGGTTAGCTTGCAGAAATCTATGGGGACAATTCTGATTGATTCGAAGATACCATCCTCAAAAGGACGGACAATCAGAGAGCACTATTCAAACCCTTGAAGATCTATTAAGACTCTGTGTTCTAGATTTCAAAGGAAGTTGGGATAAGTACTTGCCACTGGTGGAATTCTCCTACAACAATAGTTATCAAGCAAGTATAGGCATAGCTTCATTCGAGACGTTATATGGACGAAAGTGTCGTTCTCCAGTATGCTGGGACGAGGTGGGAGAAACAACGTTGTTGGGACCAAAATTAGTACGCATGACTACAGAAAAGATCCAAATGATTTAACAACGTATTCAAATCTCACAAGATCGACAAAAGAGTTATGCTGGTCTTCATAGAAAGGACGTGGAGTTTAATATTGGAGATCATGTACTGTTACGTGTTGCTCCATGGAAGGGAGTTACAAGATTTGGAAAGAGAGGAAAGCTCAATCCAAGATTTGTTGGTCCATTTGAGATTCTTGACCGAATTGGAAATATAGCCTCTAGACTCGCATTACCTCCAAACATGTCTCGTGTTCATAATTTTTTTCATATATCAATGCTTCGTAAATATGTGAAAGACCCGAACCACATTATTGAGTTAGAACCAGATGAGATAGCTGAAGATTTAACGTACGAGGAGGTACCTGTTAAGATCTTGGATAGGAAAGAGCATGTTCTACGCACCAAGGTTATACCACAAGTTAAGGTTTTATGGAGGAACCGTGCTATTGAGGAAATGACCTGGGAGTTGGAATCGAAAATGAAAGCGAGGTACCCTCACCTGTTCGAAACACCAGGTACGTACGTCAATTTCGAGGATAAAATTTTATAAGGAGGGAGGTTGTAAGACCCCAACTTATTATAAATAAAATTGAATTTTCCTCTATTCATTATTCTAAATTAATAAGGTGTTAATTTGATATAATGCTTTGGTTATGGGTGAAATGTGCAAATTTTACAAAATAAGCAAGTGGTTATAAAATATTCATTTCTGTCGGGGAATATTCGTTTGGTCGTGGAATATTCTTTTTGTCGGGAATATCCGTACGACGGCGCAGTCATTTGTGGGCCCCATAACGGAAAACGGTTGGATGAAGGATAACGACAAAGTATGAGTTTTTATAATTAACGGCGTAATTGTTACCGTTAACATTGTTGGAATACCTGGTGGTTAAAATACGATGTCTGGCGTGGTTGCATGATAGCACGGTATTGCACATTATTGTTGAATTATTGATTCTTACGTAAGAAGGCACTACTCAATAATTGTTATAGTAATTACTGTTCAATATTTTATTTTATTGATTCAATAATTGCTGCGTTGATAGTTTATATTATTGTTGTTTCAATAATTGTCAACGCACAGATATTTCCCATTATCGGATCAATAATTCATATTATTTGAATAATATTATTAGATAGCATTATTGGCAAAGAAAGTTACATCGAGGAGAGGTTTGGTCACCTAATTGCGCCGAGAAGGAGAAATCCTTATTGGAAAGCCCCTCTTTCTTGGGAACTGTACGGTTTGTCATAATTGTGATTACGTAATATTATTTGTGAATAATTAATTATTGATTTATATGATAAGGAAATATTTATTTGATGTGAATATAAATGATGGATTTATTTATATGGTTATAAATGAAGGAATTAATGTTGAGGTGTTTTATCAGTATTTTGTCGGAGTGGAAGTATTAAAAATCACCCGTTTGTGGATTTCAGATATTTTCTATTTGGAATTTGGAAAAACTCAAAGCTACAAAGTTGTAGAGAATTTGATTTCATGTAGAATGGACATAAAATTTGTATTTTTGTGATAAACGGGCTATTTTCTATGAATTGTTGAAGTTTCGGAAAATAAAATGATTTTTATTAAATTATGGGTGGGACCCACTTTTAGTTTTTCAAACATGTGGGCTGCTGGAATTATTTTCAGAAATGGCATGCTAGTCTTGGTCTTTAAGCATGCGTAGAAATCGGTTTAGAAATAATATTATTTTATTATTTTAGTCTCTATGTAGTTTCTAGCATTTTCCTATAAATATACGCTTAGGTTAGAATTGAAAATCACACGAAACAAGTTTTCTTTCTCTCTATTTATCGAGCGTATTTTGTGAGTATTTTGATACTTTGAGAGTTGTTGTTCTATTACAAGTTTCTTTCTTACTTCTATCCGATATTCCGTCGGAAATACTAGTTATTTTGAGGTAAGGGATGTTATTTTCTTCTTAAATGATATTATTTTCTTCAATATCATTATCTTAAAAATATTGGTAAACTTTTCAATCAAATTTGTAACTTTTTGTGTCGGGTTTACTATTCACATATACGTCACTATTCACGTATACGGCACTATTCACGAATACAGCACTATTCATCAAAAAATGAAATTTTCTTCTTTTTGTCCAAGATGTCTATTATTGTTACTATCTTTGATTGTAACCATGTTTTGATCTTTATTTTTGAATTTTACTTCAAAATTGGTTATTATGGAGTATTATTGATCTTGGCTAAAATTGTAATACGAATCCCTAATATTTGTCCTTATGTCTCACTGGATTCATTTTCTTTAAAATATTTTTCATCTTCCTCAGTCCTAAATGATGATATTACTGAATATCTTTGGCCTGCCTGTAGTGAAAAGATGAATGATTAACTGATGAATATCTTTGGCCCGTAGTGCAAAGATGAACAGGTGTTGAGATGAACATGACCGACTGGTGATATAAATGAATATCTTTGGCCTGTAGTGCAAAGATGAATATTTGATTAAAGATGTATATTGATTTTTGTTACAGGGATAAAATAATGATGATGGACTTTTAAATCTTAGAAGATAGTAGAACTCATTCTCTACTTGACTTTTCTAATGGATTGCTGTTTTCGCTGTATTTGTTGATCTAAAACTTGTTGTCTATTATATTCTATCAGATTTTTCCCTGTTGAAGACTAATGATAATTTGTTGTATATTATCTTAGTCATAATATTCTTTACTAGGCTAGTTGAGCTCACCTTTTTCCTTTTTGTTCTATTTTTCTTCTCAGGAGGTGAGAACATAGCAGGATCGAGTCGGGGTATAGAGTGATGGTTCTAGAAAGATGTTTTAGAAGTCCTCACTATTTCTGTAAAATAGTGTATGAATAATTGTAATGAGGACTTATTTGGGTGTGGATATTGTCTAGAAGACAATATTTGTATTTAAACTCACAATATGTGTTGTCGTATTTGCACGCACGAATTGTATTATTGAAGTTGTAGTTTGCTTTACGTACCATGTATTTGGCGACTCGAATTGGTGTTGTATACCTATTTTGGGGCGTCTTTGCGTAAACTCAACGTTTAAATTTGACCCCAGAGGAGAAGTTAGACTTTGACTTATCGGTTGAAACTCCGTTAGGAGAAACCTTCATTTCATGTGCTATCCAAGTCTTGGATGAGAGTCACAGTTTTGAATGATATTTCTATTGTTAATAAATTTCCTGATGTATTCTTGAAGACTTCTTAGCCTACCCCTAGAGCGTGAAATTGAATTTTGTATTGACCCCAGTACAAAACCCATTTCTCAAACCCTCAAATATTTCTTCACCTAGAACGAACGTAACATGCGCTAAAGACGTTGGCTCGAGCTGTTGAAGATTACGATTATACCATTCAATATCATCGTGGAAGAGTGAACGTGGTAGCTGACGCATTGAGTAGAAGATCGTATGCGTTTACGAGTGCGATGTTGTTAACACAAAAACCCCTTTTCGTATAACTTACAAATGATGAAGATAAAGACTCTAAGGACCCACGTGGTGATATCAAATATACGAGTAGAATCGACTTTAATCGATAAAGTTAAAGCCGCTCAAGCTACACACCCGAATCTGATGAATGTGAAGAAGAAGGTTCAAGAAGGCGTTATCATAACCCTTGATTTTATTGGCCAATTTGAAATCCTCGATCGAGTAGGAACTGTGGCCTATAGACTCGTCTTACCGCTAAGTATGTCGTGTGTTCATAACATTTTTTACGTATCGATGTTACGTAAATATGTAGACGACCCGAACCATATTATTAAATTAGAACTAGACGAGATAACAGAAGATTTAACGTATGAGGAGATACGTGTTAAAATCTTGGATAAGAAAGATCGTATTCAACACTCAAAGGTTATACCTCAAGAGTTAGAATCTAAAATGAAGTCAAGGTATCCTCACCTCTTCGGCATACCAGATATGTACGAAAATTTTGAGGGCGAAATTTCATAAGGAGGGGAGATTGTGAGAACCCAAATTTTATGAATAAAGATTTAAATTTCTCGAAATATTTTTTAGAATATTATGGTGTGGATTTGATATAATGTTATAGTTGTGGGTAGTATTTATAAATTTTGCAAAGTATACAAGTTGTTATAAAATATTCATTTGGTCGGGGAATATTCTTTTTATCGGGAATATCCGTACGACGGAACAATCATTGGTGGACCCCATAACAAAAATATTGTCGTAGTTAGAAAACGACAGAATTATCATTTTATAAAAATAACTACGAAAGTGTTACCGTTAAAACTGTTGAACTACTTGGTAGTAAAAGTACGATGTCTGGCGTGGTTGCATAGTTATTACCCGATATTGATTATTGATGCTTACGTGATAAGTCACTCGGGTTATACTCAATTATTGCTACAAAGAATTGTCTTTGATCTTATCTCTCATATTATTGATTCAATTATTGTCACAAAGATCATCCAGATTGTATGTTATATTATTAAATCAATAATTGAGACGGCAAAGTTATTCATATTATTATTTGCAATATTGACAATGTCTAGAAGTTACATCGAGGAGAGATTTGGTCACCTAATTGCGGCGTCGATAAGGAGAAATCCTTATTGAAAGCCCCTCTTTCTGAGGAACGACACGGTTGTTAAATATTGTGAATTATAATATTAATGATGAATAAATTCGTGTTGATTAAAGATGAAATTGATAGTTCCATTGTGTTGAAATTATTAGTGTTAGTGAAAATTGATATTTATTTCGATAATAATTGATGTCTGGAGGTTATATTGACCAATCGGGTAATTAACCGGATAAATGAGCAATTAATTGCTATTGATTCACATGATTATAACTATTTGTTCACATATGTGTACTATTGATTTACATTCATTTACTATTAGGGGAGTTGGTGCAAGATTGATAATACTTGCATGACTAAATTAAAAATAGAGGTATAGATGAAGGTACTATACTATAATTAATTTTTTTACATGTTTAGAACTATTGAGTCACATGATTTATTATTGATTCACACGATTTACTATTAGGGGAGGTGGTGCAAGTTTGATAATACTTGCAGGACTAAATTAAAAATGAAGAAAAAAAGGAAGGTATTATACTGTAATATTTTGAGCCCAAAACGTGCAATTATCGAAACTATATTTTCCTATAAATAGAAGCTCATTCTTCCTTCATTTCTCACCAATTCACTAAAGCTATAGAGCAATTATAATAGAGAGAAAGAAGAAGAGAAGTCTGCTACCTCACTATTCCAGTATCCAGTCTTCTTTTGAGGTAAGGGGTATTATTTCTTTCGTATTCATGAAGAGAGCTTCTGTTATTCTATTCTTTATTATTATATTGGAATAACATGTCTATGCAAAGTAATGCATACATGGTGAAATTCTTCTGTTATTCCATTCTTTATTATTATGTTGGAATAACTCATACATCTGAAGCACCGCATACATGGTAAAATTCTTCATTATTCCATTCTTTATTATTCTGCTGGAATAACTCATATCGTGCGCGGTCTATCGCATGCCTAGTGAATTTTGCTGTTATTCCATTCTTTATTACTCTGTTGGAATATCCTATATGTGCGGATTACGCATGACCTGGTTTCGTTCTTTATTATTACATTTGGAATATCACGCCTATGCGGATTACGCATTTACCGGTTCCATTCTTTATTATTCTGTTGGAATAACTTTGTCTGCATGCGATTCTATCGCATGCATGGTTAATTCTTCTATTATTCCATTCTTTATTATTACATTGGAATAACTTTTGTCATATGCGGATTACCACATGCATGGTGAATGATCCTTCATATTCATTCTTTATTAAATTGTGGAAATGATCTCATCGGCGTGATTACTGCATGGCGGATGAAAATCCATTTGCGCTTTCAGATATTCTATTATACTGCACGAGATATCATTTCTTTTGTACTCGCATCATGAAATATCATTTTATTTGGTATTTTTCTCACATTACGAAGTTACTATTCACGGAAGTTACTATTCACCCTTGCCACTATTCACTCTAGTATTATTCACTCGGGTATTCGGGGCACTTTTCGTACCGGAGTACTATTCACAAGTTACTATTCATGAGTTACTATTTACCCGATTACTATTCACCTAAATATTATTCACTCGGGTATTTGGAGTACTTTTTATGTCGGGGTACTATTCATGAGGTACTATTCCCGAAGTACTATTCACGGGGTACTATTCACAACGAAAAATTGATTCTTTTGTGTCCAAATTATTTTTGGTACATGAATAGTATTCTCAAATTTTACTCCATAAAGCAGTATCATGTTGACAATTTGGACGTTATTGATTTCTGGATAAATTAAATTATAAATCTTTAAAATTTATCCTTGAACATGTTTTATTGAATTGTTATGTCATGGTCAACATCCTCATGCTTATATTGTGATGAAAGTCATCTTTGGCTTACGTGCATAGATTGACTTGGTATGATTATGACAAGGGATTATTCGGTATAATCATGACCGTAATGTAACGAATGATGTGGTAAAAGTCTTCATTGGCCTGTAGTTCATTGATCAACAGTTGTTGGTATGATTATGACCAGGGATTATTCGGTATAATCATGACCATTGATGATTACATGAATATCTTTGGCCGTGGTGCAGGGATGATTCGATGATGTGGTTTATTTATTAAGTTGAGTCTCAGCGATAAAGTTGATAAAAATCTTTTTAAATCATAGAAATAGTAGATTTTATGCTCTACTTGACTCTTCTAATAGATTTCTTATTCCACTGCAGTTGTTGATCTAAAACTTTTTGTCTAATATATCCCATCAGTTGTTATACTGTTGAAGGCTAAGGATAATTTATTCTGCATTATCTTAGTCATAATATTTCTTATTGGGCTAGTTGAGCTCACCCTTTCTTTCACTGTTCTCTTCAGGAAATGAGAATATAGCTGGGACGAGTAGGGGAACGGATTGACAGTCCAGATGGTTGTTTTAGTAGTCCTCACTATTCTATAAAATAGTGTGACAATAAATGTAATGAGGACTCCATTGAGTGTGGATATTGTCTAGAAGGCAATATTCTTGTTTAAACTCTCAGCTATGTTTTGTCGTATTTTTACACGACAGTTGTATAATTAAGTTTGTATTTGAATTTATGTACCATGTGTATCTGGAGACCCAAGATGGGTGATGTATACCTATTTTGGGGGCGTCACAGGAGCTATCCCCCGGCGGCACAAGCCGCCAAGCTTCGTGTGTGATCTGTTATTGTGCAGGTTCAAGCGCATGGATTCTGTGGTTGGACGCGTCGACAAAACTTGGCACTAACATTGGCGTTGGAAGGAGGGCTTTAGTGCTTTCTGTAATCACAGTAAACTTTTTCTGTTAAAGACCATGGCGAGCAGGGATACGGGTGCTTCTAACCAGAAAAAGGCAAAAACGCACCAGACCACCCAGGTGAGAGGGTCGGTCAAAGATAGACTGGGTTCCAGAATTCACGGGGATCAAGAGAAACCGGCCCCTTCCCTCCGGCGTACCTTCTTTCACGACAACCAACACACGCCCAATCAGGTTAGTTAGGCCGATGAGAACCATTCTCGGGCACATGAGGGGCAAAGTAGAGACCGAGGTGAGGGCAGCCGAGACCAGCGGGAGTTTATTCTGAAGAAGAAGATGCAACAAAACAAAGGCGCCATAATGGCACTGCGTCTTTAGCGGGAGGAGCTTGAGGAGTAGATGGCAAAGATGGTAAGAGAGCAAGAAGCCTCTTCGAAGAGGCGCAGATAGCGAAGCCGATCCCGGTCACCTCATCGGAAGGAGGCAAGAAGGGAAAGGAGCAGACCTAGGAGTCGCTCCCGGGAAGGCAGAAGCCGAAGGAGGAGTCGTTCTGCAGACCGACAATCAGAACATCAGGGCAGATCGAGACCGAGGAGGAGGGTCGTCTCTCCCGAATATAAAAGGGACAGACATAGAACGTCCCCTCAGAAAGAGGAATCCGACCCCTTTGCTCAAAGGGTGGCAGAGTTGGAGAAATTACTGGCGGCAAAAAGCTCAATGGGGTCACCTTCGGCTTGCATAGGATCACCCTTTTCACCCAAAATAAATCATATCACTGCCGAGCCTAATTAGAAGATGCCCCCGATGGAGACGTATGATGGGCTGGGGGATCCCTACGATCATTCAGATGGGTATGACAGATTGATGACATATTACGGGCATTCGGACGCCGCTAAGTGCCATATGTTCGCGACAACTTTGAAGAAGAGCGCTAGAGAATGGATGGGAACCTTGGCGGCGGGATCAATTAATTCATGGAACGATCTTTGAGAGAAGTTTCATGCTCGGTTTGGGAGTAACAGAAGACGAGGAAAGATCATCGCTTCCCTCATGCAAGTTAGACAAAAGTCAGATGAAAGCCTTGGCCAGTACGTTAAGAGATTTCGGGAAGCTGTGGGTTCGGTAGCAGAGCTGAATTCTCCTCAGGCCTTGGGATATTTCACGACTAGTCTGGACATAGGAAAGTCAAAAAAACTGATGAAGGATCTGGTGATCAACCCTGCGACGGATTTGATAGAAGCTTTCCATCGAGCAGAGGGATTCATAGCGCTTGAGGAGGCTATGGGAAATTTCAAACCGCACTCCCAATCTTACAAGAAGTCTAAAGATCGGGACAAGCAGACTTATCGATGGTCTGACAATCGGGGGAGGTCAGATAGCTCTAGAAGAAAAAACTATAACGGTGGAGGTTCGGGAAGTGGCCGACCACCTTTCCTGAGCAGAAATGTCAACAAAGTGTACACCGCCCTCAATACAGATCGGGCGAAGATATTGGAGGAGATACGGAACAAACCCTTTTTCGAGCCGTGTTTGACGCATCCGAAGCCTGGCAAGAGAGGTCAGGACAAATACTGTGAATACCATCAAAGTCGCGGACATACGACGGAGATGTGTAATGATCTGAAGGATCTGATAGAGAAGAATGTTCAGAATGGGCAGTTAGTATAGTATGTGGTTAGTCGGGAAGGTTCAGAGGCACCTCGAGAGGAAAATAGAGGCCCGACTCGCGATACACAGTCGAAACCGAACCCGCAACCCCGAGGTGTGATTAATGTAATCTTGGGCGGTTCAGTAGGACGTGTAATCGAGAAGAAGAGAAGCGAACACATCGAGGCCGTGTTTTCGGTAGCAGGTTCCTCACCAAGAAAAGATCGGGCCTAGCTGGGAGTATCCATCTCTTTCTCAGACGAAGACTACCCTACGGATCTCATAGAACCACACGATGGGGCATTGTGATAACTACTCAAGTCGGGCCAGTGGACATGAAAAGAATGATAATTGACAACGGGTCCTCGGTTGACGTACTATATACGCACGCCTATCAGAGGATGGATCTGGAAGGAAATAAGATGGATTTGGATGGAGAAGGCCCATTATACGGTTTTAGCGGAGACCGGTGCATGTGTCAGGAACTATCGAGCTGTCTGTCAAGTTCGGAATGGCTCCCCAGCAGGCAGAGATAATGGTCATATTCTTTGTTGTATAGGTGGATTCGGCATACAAAGCTATATTGGGAAGGCCGACACTAGCAGCACTGCAAGCTGTTACATCCATACCCCACTTTAAGATCAAGTTTCCGACACAGAACAGGAAAGGGGAGGTAAAAAGGGATCTTGATATTTCCCGAAGGTGCTATCGGAACACATTAATTTCTTTGGGAGTTGGGGTCAGTAAGCAGAAGCATACAATGGCCATCGAAATAGAGCCATTCACCGAGAGCAGCACTAAACCGATGGCCCTACCTGTCGAGGAAACTGAAGATATGGAGTTGGTCCCAGGCAATACAGAGAAGTTGATCAAAATTGGGTCGAGGCTGACAGAACCCTTACGGACGGGGCTGGTAGATCTACTTCGGGTATATGACGACATCTTTGCATGGGAGCCTAGTGACATGCCTGGGGTAAGCAAGTCGGTGGCCTTACACAATTTATATGTTGACCCAAAGAGAAAACTAGTGATACAGAAAAGAAGAATTTTCGCTCCAGAGAGGTAGAGGATCATAAACGAAGAAATTTCCAAACTTCTGAAAGCGGGATTTATATTTGAAATTGACTACCTCGAATGGCTGGCTAATGTGGTGTTGGTTCAGAAACAGAACGGGAAGTGGAGGCTATGCATCGATTACACGGACCTGAACAAGGCATGCCCAAAAGATTTCTATCCTTTTCCTAACATAGACCAGTTGATTGATGCCACATCGGGGTACGGCATGTTGAGCTTCATGGATGCCTTCTCAGGATACCACCAGATTTCGATGAGCAAGGAAGACATCCCGAAGACGAGTTTCATCACGCATCGAGCCATATATGCTTATCGAAAGATGACCTTTGGGTTACTCAACGCTGGGGTAACTTACCAACGGATGATGAACTTCATATTTAGAAAGCAGCTAGGCCAAAGCATGGAAGTATATGTGGACGACATGATTGTGAAAAGCATGTTAGTCCGGGATCATCTGGAGGACCTAGAGAGCTACTTTGAAATAGTACGAAGACATAAGCTAAGACTGAACCCTACTAAATGTACCTTCAGATTGGGGTCAGGAAAATTTCTGGGATATCTAATTAGTAAGAGAGGTATTGAAGCGAATCCGGAGAAGATTCAGGCAATCTTAGACATGAAATCTCCAAAGACATACAAAAGATGTGCAGAGGCTAACGGGCCGGATAGCTGCCCTTCGGAGATTTATGTCGAGATCTGCTGAAAGATGTTTACCCTTCTTTGACACTCTCAAGGGGCCGAAAAATGAGAAGAGTTTCCAGTGGACCTCAGAGTACGAAGACGCGTTCCAAGGGATCAAGAGATATTTGTCTTCGGCACCCTTATTGATGAAGTCGATCCCTTCGGAACCCCTATATCTATACTTGGCTGCAAGCTCGATGGCAGTGGGGGCTGTATTGGTAAGGGACAAGGGGGGAAGATAATTCCCAGCATACTACTTCAGCCATGTTCTTCGGGATGCAGAGACAAGATATCTGAACCTGGAAAAGTTCGCCTACGCCTTGATAATCACGAGTAGAAAGCTGTGACATTATTTCCAAGGTCGGATGAAAGTGGTATATATGGATCAGCCGTTGAAGAAAGTAATGCACAAACCAGAAGTGACGGGTCGGTTGGCTACTTGGGCAATGGAGTTAACATTGTTTGCGTTAGAGTACCATCCCCGAACAGCAATCAAGGGACAGGCATTGGCAGACTTTGTAGTGGAATGTTCTTTTACAGAACCGGACGTGAGTACAATTACTGAAGCTCAACAGAGACCAAATTCACGGACTTTGTATGTAGATGGGTCATCGACTTCGGACATCAGTGGAGCAGGAGTTATTCTGACAAGTCCCAAAGGGTTTAAAGTCCAGCAAGCCATCCGGTTCCAGTTCAAAGCTACAAATAATGAAGCATAATATGAAGCCATTCTAGCTAGACTTCGGTTGGCCTGAAGCTTGGAAGTGCAGAAGCTAGTCATTTACAGCGATTCCCAGCTGGTGGTCAAGCAGATATCGGGGGAGTATGAGGCTCAGGAGGCAAGGATGTCAAAATATCTGGCCGAAGTGAAAGATAAACTCATGTACTTCAGCACACATAGTTGTCAAGGGATCGATCGGTCAGACAATACGGTGGCGTATGCCCCGCCGGACCGGGCAACCATCGGCTAGTTCATTCAATGTGTCAAGATACTTAGAGTCATTGAGCAAACAAGCATACCGAAGGTGGATGTGATGGCCATGAACCGGCTCGATTGTTATCACACCTTATATATGTACCTTGCTGATGGGGTTCTACCTTCAGATCGAATCTTAGAAAGGAAGATCATGCACAGGAGCTCAAATTTTGTTCTTATAGATGGAGATCTATACTGAAGGGCCTTTATTTCCCCACTACTCAAGTGCTTGACACCCTCAGAAGCAGATTATACTCTCCGAGAAGTGCATGAAGGAATTTTTGGAGATCATATGGGAGCCAAGTCACTGGCGTACAAGATCTTGAGGCAGGGATACTATTGGACGATCATCTACCAGGAGGCCTAAGACTTCGTCAAAAAATGCTCCAAATGCCAGCTGAACAGCACCATCCCACATCAGCCACCCGAAGAATTATGTTCGGTGTTATCCCCGATTCCATTTGTTGTATGGGGAATCGACATTTTGGGTCATCTGCCAAAGGCCAAAGGGCAAGTATGTTTTGTGATCATGGCCATTGACTACTTGACCAAGTGGGTCGAAGCCAAACCTCTACAGAAGATCACCGAACAGGAATGTTTGAAATTCTTCAAAGAAGGAGTGGTTTATCGATTCGATATCCCGATGGCAGTGGTCTCGGAATGACAGGCAATTCGTAGGGTCAAAATTTGAAGGCTTTCTGAAAGAATCGGGAATTCAGCATCGAAAGACCTCAGTCGCTCACCCTTAGTCAAACGGCCAAGTAGAAGTCACTAACCGAACCCGGCTCAACGGAATTAAAAGGCGACTGGACGAACTGAAGGGTAGGTGGCCAGAAGAACTACTCAGTATTTTGTGGGCTTATCGGACTACTCCGAGAACAACAACGGAAGATTCGCCATTTAGGCCGGCATACGGGGCCGATGCTCTCATACCAGTTGAGATCGAATCTCCAACTCTTCGGGTCAACCAGTATAAGGAGTTATATAATGATCAGGGCCTATGGTTAAACCTGGACCTCTTGGAGGAAGTTCGGGACTCAGCTATGAGAAGGTTAGCGATTTACCAAAAGAGAACAGCCCGACACTACAACCAGAAGGTGAAGCAAAGAAGGTTCGAGGTTGGAAATTTAGTCCTTCGGGAATCCGAGGCTTCAACCCCTCATAACACTGGCAAACTGATGCCGAACTGGGAGGGGCCCTATGAAGTGGTCGAAGTGCCGAAGCCAGGTACATACCGACTTTGAGCAATGGATGGTTCTGAAGTGAAGAATACATGGCATGCTGGAAGACTTAGAAAATTTTACCAGTAAAAGTTATGTCATTCTTTTTTTTTGTTTGTGTACACCGCTTTATTTATCAATGAAATAAATGAGATTTTTCTTCAGAAATGTTTACACTTCATTTATATTCATAAGATTTTACATATCCGATCAGAAAAACTTTAGACATAAGCCGATCAAAAAGTTGAAAACGACATAACTGATCGGTAAAAGTCACATGTATAACTGATCGAGAAAACTGCAATTATTCATCAGACGAACTTCAAGCACAACACGATCAGAAAGTTTGAAATAACATAACTGATCGAGAAAAGTCGCGAGTATAACTGATCAAAAAATTTACAAACAAACATTTTGTACTTCATTCATATTTTCAAATTTTTACAAGATCTGATCATATAAGATTCGAGCAAAGTACAAATAAAGAGAAAAAAAATGAAGATTACAAAAATTATAAGTCCTAAGCGGAGCTAATCTCCAGCTTCGGATTCTTTATCCGAAGAGTCTAGGATGGAAGCTTCGAGGCCAACAACAATCAACTTGGCCCGAGCCTTCTCCCGATAGGCTTCATAGCCTTCAGCGAATTGAGCCATGATCTTTTCAGTCAAGGCCGGGGATTCTTCATATTCTTCAATCGCACGCTGCTTGTCCTTAGAACATTCATCATTCAAGGCGTGGTTCTCCCGGATCACGTGCATCAACTTACTGTGCATGCCATCGAACTTCTCCTCAAGCTGATGAAGCGCCTATAACTGGTCATTGCTCTCTTCGAACAAAAGATCTTTCTCCTGGAGCAACTTCTTGGCATGACCTTTTAGGCCGACAAACTCATGTTGAAGCAAGGAATACTATTCTTTCAGTTCATCGGCCTGTCGTTCAACCTAGGTAGCCTTATTCCGTGTCTCAGCGTGAAGATCCCTTTCTTTCTTCAGGTCTGAGTTCAGACCTCGAACCTCAGCCTCGAGAAGCAGCACGTTCGACCTCAGTTGAACTTCCTTTTTGGTCATTCGGGCAAGAGGCGGAATGGCTCGGGCGAGGATGGCGTTGGCCTGCAGTAAAAGGAGCATATCACCTATGAAGAATAAAGCATAATGATAACAAAAAAGGTTAACCAATTTGGGAATTACCTGACACTGAGCACGAACATAGGCTATGAGATACTCTTCAGAAGAGAATCCCTTAAAACGTTCGTCATCACTAGAAAGTTTGAAATGATCGAACAGCTGGAATGGAAACACTTTCGAAGGGCTCTTCAGCCAACAAGTAGTCGGTGTTCCTTGAGAAGAGCTCGCTTTGGAAGTGGGAGTTGAAGTGGGAAGGGGTTTGGCCTCAATAACTGGCTGCTCAGGAATTTCAGCCACACGAGGCTTCTTGGGTCGAGGTTCAAGAAGAACTTCTTCGGTTTCCTCTGAATCTTCGATCACTACAACCTGTGTAGGGGGTGGAGGAATCGGCTTAGGCAGAACTGAAGAAGTGGCCTTGGCGGGGAGTTTTGTGGAAAGATTGGAGGGCTTCTTGGTCTTCTTTAACAAGGCCATCTTCTCAGCTTGGCTCATTTTTAGCTCATTTTTGTTGGTGGTTTCGGCAGCGGTGGTGGTTGGAGGGGTGAGCCCCGATGCAGAACCCATCGAAAGCTCTGAGATTGGGATGGTCTCCTCTTTGGGTGAATCATCAGCTGCTGGAGTACGAATAGGTTCGGTGGTGATGGGAAGAGGCACCAGGGAGTCATTGGCACCCTCGGGTTTAAAGATAGTCACTGCAAGGCAAACAGAACAGTGAAAAATAAGGCATACAAGAGATAAAGTCAAGGCATGAAAGGATGGGGGGATTGTAACTTACGACCGCGTTTATAGAGCCAGGCCTCCTTAGATACAACTTCCAGACCCCATTCGGTCTTCTGCAGCTTCTTGTAGAATGCCTTGAAGGCATCAGCCCGATCCTTAGGAAAATTTGGATACCTTTGCGATAGGATCTTCGGGACCGGCCCAGTTTGGCAGAAGTGTAAGGTCGGTTCCCCTCATGAAGAACCACTGAAGATGCCATCCTTTGTTGCTAGATGGAGTCTTCATAAAGGTGGCCCAACCAGCCACTCGGTTCAGTTGCCAAAATCCAGGATCCTTTGACTTCCTGATTGTAAACAAGACGAAGAAGAAATCAAGGCCGGGAGTGATCCCGACCTCCTGACAAAGAGCAATAAAAGAAATTAAATGGATATATGAGTTCGGCACCAGTTGTGCGAACCCGATATCTACGAAACAGAGGAAGGAGGAAATGAACTCATGAAGGGGAAAACATACCCCATATTTCAGGGCCCAGAGAGGAATGGCCATCCAGTCGCCTTCGGGTCACCAGAACATCCTTTCGTTCGGCTCTGGAACCCGAAACTTATACTCCTTCGGGATATTGAAGAGAGTTCGAATGTCAGAAAGTTGGGATGGGTGATAGTAGACTTTGTGATGATGTGAGAATAGTCCATTTCAGAAGCATAAATGCTTTGGATTTTCGTTTCGGCACCATCGAATGTAGTGTCGATTAGTGCGCCACGGTGAGATCGGCCAGGAATCGGATCGCCGAAGCGATCATGGAGGCGAAAAGATACGATTAGGGGAACTTGTTCAAAGGGGAGGAAGAGTGCCAGAATCAGCCATTGAGGAGAAGGAAGTTGGAATGTAGAGATTTGGAAGCAAAGATGAATAGAAAATGGCTTGAATTAGAGGAAAAGGGTAGGATGGAATACTCACTGGAAATCGCCTGGTCGAAAAATTCGAGAGCAGAGTTTGAAATAAGAAAACTGGGAAAAGTGACAGAGTTGGAAGGATGGGGGATTTTATAAGCTGAGCTGCACGAAACCCCAGGGTGGCTATTTATGACTGGTGGGGGCCAGTCTTGGGGAAGCGTGTGACGTTTTGAGAAACGAGGAAAAACCGCTTAAATTCCCCAGGAAACTCATCATTTGCTGTCGTGACTATTTGAATTCATGTCTTTTCAAGTCTCTAATTATAAATAAATTATAACAAGAGACTGGGAGGCAATTTTCGGGAGTGTTTTGCCAACCTCCATGTGGGCTGAAGGCTTGACATTAGAGGGGTTTTGTAAGCCCAATGGGTCGAAGCCCTCGGAGATGCTGAAGGTGTTCAGGTTTGGTATCCGAGTCCTCTAGGCCGGAACCCTATTGTGGTGTATGGTGTTCGGGGTCGGGTCTTCGAGTCTTTTGGGGCCGAAACTTAGACCAGATGGTGAGTTTGATTGGGTTGGGCCTGTGCAGTGGGTTGTCCTGCGTACAGAGTCTGGAGTCCTAACCATATTTGAATAAGGTAACTCCAAAGGTAGTGTTTGGATTGGATTCCACTTCCACCTTTTAAGGAGATTGTGTTGGACCCAAATTATGATAATTGCCATGTTTAGGAGTCCTAATCCGACTCGGAAACGGATTCTAAGGTACGAGAACACTATAAATACAGGGCTTGGGTTTCAATCAAGAGGTAATACTTTCTTTGAGCACTAAACACTAAAGCCTCCATTGTTAAACCTTATGAACGGCATGTACTTATTCTCACACCGGAGCTATCCCCAGGCGGCACAAGCCGTCAAGCTTCGTATGTGATCTATTATTGTACAGGTTCAAGTGCGTGGATTCTGTGATTGGACGCGCCGACAAAACTTGGCGTTAACAGGGATGTATCCTTTCAAATGGATGTATCCTTTCAAAAGGATGTAACATTTTAAAAGGACGTAACATTTCAAAAGGATGTAACATTTTGAAAGGATGTATATCTTCAAAGAGGTATTTGGAAACCTATAAATAGGTTCCAAATCTACCCAAAACAATCACTTCAATTTAAACTTCAATCCTTCTCAAGTTCTTAAAATTTAATTCATTATTCATTCATTAAAAAGTCATAGAGAGTATTCAAAATTTTGTTGTTTCATAGAACTCTTCCATTGAAGTGCTTCTTGTGAGAGTTGAAGACCATTTTATCCTAAAAAGTAGACGTCCATTGTTCCATCCGTAAGCACCGATAGCGGGGATGAAATTTGCTTTAAGGAGAGACTGTCCAACAGTTGACTTGGTTTTAAAAGTTTGTCAATTACATCTAGTAAGTCATTATTATACATTGTTTATCTTTGAATTCTGTTTATTTAATTAGTATATAATAATAATACTTTGGAATAACAATTTTAAAGCAGATGTAGGTGTTCTTCCTTAGTATTCATTTTATACTAATTTATAAAAACAAAACTTCGTGAGTACTTATTTTATACTAATATAATATATATATATATATATATATATATATATATATATATATATATCATCTAGTACACGCAACCTTGATTAATCAGGCTAATTCATACAAGTGGTGTTTCTTTGGTGGTAGGGAAAAGAGGAGGAAACGGGGCTAATTAGCCTAATTTACTAAATTGTATTAGCAAGCAATCCTATTTTTCCGAAGGGATGGAGTATTAGTTACCCATAGAATACTTATTTAAAAAAGAAAAAAAAGGCTACCCTTTGAAATATTAGCAAGAGGGTTGTCAGGTTTTATTTAGTATACTTCCAAGTTATGTATTGTATTGTAATATAACTGATTTTTTTGGTTGATATTATAATAGGAAGATTAGCCAAACATACAAAAATGTTTCTTATTAGCATTATGTTGGAATGGGTAAGTCTGTTAATTTTTCCTTTGAACAAACAACACATGCACAAATACACACACCTTCAGCAGAAATTTAGTTGTTAGTGTCTAATGAGTTTGAACATGTGAGGCCTTAGTTCTTTATGATGACCCTAATTAGTTAAAGGCAGTGACAACCATGACGGTAAATGTTATGGTTTTGATTTAATATATATATATATATATATATATATATATATCAATAATATTCTTGCAATATTGATGCAGTAAATATTTGTAATTAAATTTCAAATGTTTTAAACTAAAACTCTAAGTTGGATTTAATCTAAAGAGGTTGTTCAAGTGGTATAGTGATAGTAAAAATCATGATAAGTGTATGAAATAATATACAAACATGATTGCATTTTCATACTTCAATTCAATTAAATTGTATTAGGCTCAAATTGGATATCTGACTCTCATGATACTAAATCCATAAATGGATAAGTGTTTACTCTAGGAGGTGCAGCTGTATTATGGAAATCCTCTAAGCAAACATGTATTGCAAGATCCACTATGGAATCTAAATTTATTGCTTTAGATAAAGCAGGAGAAGAAGCAGAATGGCTTCGTAATTTTTTGGAGGATATTCCAATTTGGCTTAAACTAGTGCCACCAATCATTATTCATTTTGATAGTCAATCAACGATTGGTAGGGCACAAAATAGTAATTATAACGGTAAGTCTAGACATATACGTCGACGACATGAAACTGTTAAACAATTACTCTCAAATGGTATAATATCTATTGACTATGTGAAGTCAAAGGATAATATTGCGGATCCACTAATGAAAGGTATACCTGGATAGCAAGTGAAAAGTTTATCAAAGGGAATGGGTGTAAAGCCTGTAAAATCCTAAGGAGTCGCCATAATGGAAACCCAACCTAAATGATTGGAGATCCCAAGAAATAGGTTCAAAGGGACAACCTAATTATGTGTGATCTAGTAAGCACTGAGATGATAAATACTTCTTCTCATTCCTATGATGATACAGTGCACAAACTGCCGAGTGAAACAGGATAAACTTTGTTTTTAATAATTTCTATAGCTTGAACATAAAAAGGTCAAGTGGGGTATTAGCAGGACACTCTTTATAGAAATTACCTATGTGAGTGAGAAGGGGGCAACTTCTATGAGAATGACGAAGGCTAAATTCTCTAGCACACTCATGAAACCAGGAGGTGTCCAAGGCCAAAATGGACACAATAATGGCAACCAATAAAATAAATTGAAAAATACTGTGTGAATTATATTGTCTCAGTTTACACTAAAAGGTTGAACAGTTCAAGACATCATGTTCACTGATTGGCCAATAAATCCGATAGTCTTTCACTAGAAAAGGTTCAAGGTCACAAGCTACCTTCACCAATTGAGTATTTTTTGTTAATTAATACTCTCTCTAAGTCTGTCTGCATATTCATTTGCATTAATTTACCCAAATTTCATTCATGTGGGGGATTGTTGGATATATATATATATATATATATATATATATAAATGAATGAGAATTTTATCTAAAAGGTGTGACCTTTGGTTCATATCTTTTTAAATTGAAAAGGTACCTTATCAAAGGGATGTAATCTTTCAAAGAGATGTAGCCTTTCAAATGGATGTAACCTTTTAAAGGGATGTAACCTTTCAAAGGGATGTATCCTTTCAAAAGGATGTAACATTTTAAAAGGATGTAACCTTTTGAAAGGATGTATATCTTCAAAGAGGTATTTGGAAACCTATAAATAAGTTCCAAATCTACCCAAAACAATCACTTCAACTTAAACTTCAATCCTTCTCAAGTTCTTAAAATTTAATTCAGTATTCATTCATTAAAAAGTCATAGAGAGTATTCAAAATTTTATTGGTTCGTGAAACTCTTCCATTGAAGTGCTTCTTGTGAGAGTTGAAGAAAATTTTATCCTGGGAAGTAGACGTCCATTGTTACATCCGTAAGCATCGATAGCGGGGACAAAATCTACTTTAAGGAGAGACTTTCCAATAGTTGACTAGGTTTTAAAAGTTTGTCAATCTGCACGGATTTATGATTCAGTTTGGCATTACATCCTCAAACGGACGGGCAATCGAAAAGGACTATTCAAACCCTTGAAGATCTATTAAGACTTTGTGTCCTAGATTTCAAAGGAAGTTGGGATAAGTACTTGTCATTGGTGGAATTCTCCTACAACAACAGTTATCAAACAAGTATAGGCATGGCTCCATTCGAGGCATTGTATGGACGAAAGTGTTGTTCTCCAGTATGCTGGGACGAGGTGGGAGAAGCAATGTTGTTGGGACCAGAATTGGTACGCATGACTATAGAAAAGATCAAAATGATTCGACAACGTATACAAACGGCATAGGATCGACAAAAGAGTTATGCGAATCTTCATCGAAAAGACGTAGAATTTAATATTGGAGATCATGTATTATTACGTATTTATCCATGCAAGGGAGTTACAAGATTCGAAAAGAGAGGAAAGCTTAATCCACAATTTGTTGGTCCATTTGAGATTCTTGACCGAATAGGAAATGTGGCCTATAGACTTGCATTACCTCCAAGCATGTCTCATGTTCATAATATTTTTCGCATATCTATGCTTTGTAAATATGTGAAAGACCCAAACCATATTATTACATTAGAACCAGACGAGATAGCCGAAGATTTAACGTACGAGGAGGTACCTGTCAAGATCTTGGATAGGAAGGAGCATGTTATACGCACAAAGATTATACCACAAGTCAAATTTTTTTGGAGGAACCATGCTATTGAGGAAATGACTTGGGAGTTGGAATTGAAAATGAAAGCGAGGTACCCTCACCTTTTCGACATACCAGGTACGTACGTCAATTTCAGGGATGAAATTTCATAAGGTGGGGAGGTTGTAAGACCCCAAATTTTTTTATGAATAAAAATTTAATTTCTTTAATTATTATTTTTAAATAATAAGGTGTTGATTAAATATAATGCTTTAGTTATGGGTGAAATGTGCAAATTTTGCAAAGTAAACAAGTGGTTATAAAATATTCGTTTTGTCAGGGAATATTCGTTTTCGTCAAGGAATATTCTTTTTTGAAATATCCAGTACAACGTAGCAGATCATTTAGGGGCCCCATAATGTAATAACTGTCGGATGAAGAAAATGACAAGTATGAGTTTTTATAAATAACGGCGTAGTTATTCTGAATAACAATCGTTGGAATACACGGTGGTTAAAATACAAGATGTCGTGTGGTTGCACGATGAACATACGTGGTATTGCATAGTATTTTTGAATTATTGATTCTTACGTAAGAAGGCATTACTCAATAATTGTTATAGTAATTACTGTTCAATATTTTATTGATTCAATAATTGCTACGTTGATATTTTATATTATTATTGTTTCAATAATTATCAATGCACAATATTTCCCATTATCAGATCAATAATTTATATTATTTGAATAATATTATTAGATAACATTATTGGCAATGTCTAAGGAAGTTCTGTCTAGGAAAGGGGTTTGGTCATCTAATTGCGCGCCAGTAAGGAGAAATCCTTATCGGAAAGCCCCCTCTTTCTTGGGAACGACCTGGTTGTCATAATTGTGATTCTATAATATTATTTGTGAACAATTAATTATTAATTTTTATGATAAGGAAATATTTATTTTTATGTGGATATAAATGAATGAATTCAGCATACGATATTTGTTGAAAGTTTGGAATATTTTTCTGTGGAATTACAATTATTTTCTCCGATAAAATATTCATTCAAATATATTATAATTGTTTAAATAATAAAGTTATTATTATTATTATTATTATTATTATTATTATTATTATATATATATAAACATGTGATATAAGGAACAGAATTAGTTGGCAAATTGTAAACGGATTCTTGTTTTCAAAAGTATAATAGTAGTTGTCCTTTTTTTTTTAAAGATGGTTTATTTTTCTTCTGCATATGTTCTTTTTTTCTAAGTGGGTTGGTGGTTGATGCGGTTTCCTGCAAACCATTCCTTTGTTTTCAAATAAGTGTGGGCCCTAACCATTATAAAATATGACTTAGGCATTAATGAATGAATTGCCTACAATCTTTGTTTTCAAAGTATGGCCCTTCATGACCAAACTTTCCAAATAAATGATTATCTTGCAAACCAATTTCCTTAAGGGGTGGGCCTTCAACCAATAAAAGATAAGGAAAAGTTTGGCATGTAAGAAAATAAAAAGTAGGCAGGAAAGTTTGGCCGAATTAGGCAACCTGCTTAATTCTTTTCGTCCTCCGTTGCTATAAATAGGGGGTAATCCCTTCTTCCTCAACACACCATTTCAAATTCAGAAATTCTTATTCTAAAGTATTGTGAGTATTTCTTTTGAGTATAAGAATACTTTGTGCGTAGTTTTTCTGCAAGATTTTCTTAGAATAATATCCGATATTCCAGTCAAATCCAGTTTCTACTAAGGTAAAGGATATTATTTTATTGCAATACTCGTGAGAAATATTATTTTCTTTCATACTCCATATTACGTAAGCAATATTATTTCATCTCGTATTCCTAAATTTGAACTTACTATGGTAAGTATTGCTTCTACAATTCCTAAAATGATTAGAAATTTTGCTTCATCTAATATCATTTCATAGGAATATTGGTCTGAACTTTTTTTTATCAAATTTGGAACTTTTCATGACTAGGTATTGTTCACGGGTATTGTTCACGAGTACTGTTCATGTGTACTGTTCACGGGTACTGTTCACAAAAGAAAAAAATTCCTCCTTCCAAGTTATCTATTGTAACCTTTATTCTTGAAATTGAATCCATGTTTTGATCTTCATTCTTGAATTTTACTCCACTATGGTTTATTATGGAGTGTTTTTGAATATGGATAAATCGAAGTACAAATCCCTAATCTTTGTCCTTTTATCTCACTGGATTCGTTCTTTAAAATATTTTCCATCATCCTCAGTCCTTAATGGTGATACTTGATGAATATCTTTGGCCTGTAGTGCAAAGATGAATGATTATCAAATGAATATATTTGGCCCGTAGTGCAAAAATGAACAAGTGTTGAGATGAATATAACCAACTGGTGATACAAATGAATATCTTTGGCCCGTAGTGCAAAGATAAATATTTGATTCAAGATGTATATTGATTGATGTTAAAGGGATAAAATATTGATGATAGACTTTTAAATTCATAAATGATAGTAGATTTCATTCCATACTAAACTCTTCTAATGAATTGTTATTTTCGCTGCGAATATTGATCTAAAACTTGTTGTCCATTATATTTTATCTGATTTATTGAAGGCTAACGATAATTTGTTGTTCATTATCTTAGTCATAATATTCTTTATCTGGCTAGTTGAGCTCACCCTTTTCCTTTTTGTTCTATTTTTCTTCTCGGGAAGTGAGAATATAGCGGGGAGTAGTCGGGGTGTGGAGTGATGTTCAATGGCAGTTGTTATAGTAGTCCTCACTATTTGTAAAATAGTGTTTCAATAATTGTAATGAGGACTTATTTTTGTGTGGATATTGTCTAGAGGACAATATTTGTATTTAAACTCAAAGTTTATGTGTTGTCGTATTTTGCATGACAATTGTATTAATGAAGTTGTAGTTGTTTATGTACTATATATTTGGCGACTCGGAATGGGTGATGTATACCTATTTTGGGGGCGTCATATGGGGTTTGTGGTTTAGGGTCCAATATTAATGTTTTAAGGTTTAGTTCAAAGGTGGAGGTTTTATTTGTAGGACTGAAATGTTTATATTTTTGGGGTTATGTTGAAACATTGTACTCTTCAAAATATGCGCGTACCAAAAATACTATTATAGTAAAATCTGAACTTTGTAAGTTGGTAATTTACTAAATTTCAAATTTTGTATGAATTTGAGCTTTAAAAATTAATTTTAATTTTCTTATATGTTTGTGGACAATATTTAGAGGTAATCCGAATATAAAATTTTAGGGGAGAGAATATGGACTACAAATTTAAGGTAAAGGATGAATTTGAAGAAAGAATAGCCATACCATATAACTCCTCTAAATTGATTGCATTTAAAATTGATAGCATATAAAAAAATAAGCCTATAGCTAAGGAATTCATACCTGACTAGAACGGGTGGCAGCGGATTGGCCGGCGACGGTGGTGGCGTGCTGCCTCTCTTCCCCTTTCTCCTTCTTCTCCTTCTTCTCCCTTTTCTCCCTCTTCTTCTTTCTTTCTTCTTCATTTCATAGTCTACTCGACTGCCTGATTCTAATTAGATTAAAAAAGATCAGTGATCGCTTTTTGCGACAGGTCGCTGGTTTTTAATGGCGTAGATGTATTAGCAATCGCAAAGCGGTCACTGTAAGTTATTATTTGCAACAAACCTCTCCACCAATATTTGCGCCAATTTTATGGCGACAAATTTATATTAGCAACCTCAGGGCGATCGCTAATGGAAATAGCGACTAGTTATAAGTGTGGTCGCTAATAGCGGTTGCTATTACTAGCAGTAGCGACTGAATAATGCAGTCGTAGATACTATTGGTCATTAATGGGTCATTTTCTTGTAGTGTCTTATAAATTTCCTCCAAACTATAGGACAACAAATTCTTCAAGGTCGAAGCTTTCCTCGAAGCTCCCGCACTAGTGTGCGGAACTCCTGATGAGTAGGTTTTTAACCTACGATTTATCTTTAGTTGGCTTGTTATATTGTTAGTTTTTGAGTATTTCATGTTGCTTTTGATGGGTTTTTCTTCTTGTTGCAGGATATTAAGTGAACACATCAAAATGTGGACATTGGAAGAAAGCTCTAGTGAAGTCTAACATTACGCATGAACCATTTGGGCGCTAGTGATGATGAAAAAAAACCAGCGTGGGGAGCGCTGCAAGCGAGATACATTCTGATCATATGGTGCGGGCCGCGCTGTTGTAAGACTCCAACTTATTATAAATAAAATTGAATTTCCTCTATTCATTATCTTGAAATAATAAAGTGTTAATTTGATATAATGTTTTGGTTATGGGTGAAATGTGCAAATTTTACAAATTAAGTAAGTGGTTATAAAATATTCATTTTGTCGGGGAATATTCGTTTGGTCGTGGAATATTCTTGTTGTCGAGAATATTAAATGCGGCCAGTAGCGACCATTTGTGGGCCCTATAACGGAAAAGCTATCGGATGAAGAAAACGACAAGTTTAAGTTTTTATAAATAACTACAGTAATTATTACCAATTAACACTATTGGATTACACAGTAGTTAAAATACGATACGCTGGCGTGGTTGTCTGATGCACTGCGGTATTACACGGTATTTTTGAATTATTGATTCTTACGTAAGAAGGCACTACTCAATAATTATTATAGTAATTACTGTTCAATATTTTATTTTATTGATTCAATAATTGCTGCGTTGATATTTTATATTATTGTTGTTACAATAATTATCACTGCACAATATTTCCCATTATCAGATCAATAAATCATATTATTTGAATAATATTATTAGATAGCATTATTGGCAATGTCTAAGGAAGTTCTGTTTAGGAAAGGGGTTTGGTCACCTAATTGCTCGCCAGTACGGAGAAATCCTTATCGGAAAGCCCCCTCTTTCCTGGGAACGACCTGGTTGTCATAATTGTGATTCTGTAATATTATTTGTGAATAATTAATTATTGATTTATATGATAAGGAAATATTTATTTTATGTGGATAGATAGGGAAATATTTATTTTGTGTGGATATAAATGAAGGAATTAATGCTGAGCTGTTTTATCAGTATTTTGTAGGAATGGAGGTATTAAAAATCGTCCGTATGTGAATTTTGGGCAATTTTTCGTTTGAAATTTGGAAAAACTTAAATCTACAAAGTTGTAGAGAATTCGATTTCCTATGGAATGGACATAAAATTTGTATTTTTCTGATAAAAGGGCTATTTGTTATGAATTATTGAAGTTTTGGAAATTAAATGTTTTCATTAAAATTATGGGTGGGACCCACTTTTGTTTTTTTAAAAACATGTGCTGGAAATTTTTGTTCAAAGGTGGCTGTTCTTGGTTGGAAACTTAGCATGCGTAGAAGAAAAAAAATAAATAATATTATTTTATTATTTTAGTCTGCTTTGGCATTCTAGCATTTTTCTATAAATAGGGTGCTTAATTAGAATTGAAAATCACACCAGAAACAAGTTTTCTCTCTCCTTCTCTATATTATCGAGCGTATTTTGTGAGTATTTAGATACTTTGAGAGTGTTTATTCGGTGCAAGTTTTCTTCAGCATCATATCCGATATTCCATTCAGAAATACTGTTATTTTGAGGTAAGGGATGTTATTTTCTTCGTAAATGATATTATTTTCTTCAATATCATTATGCCGAAATATTGATATGAATTTTATTGTGGAATTTCTAACTTTTTGTGTTGAGATTACAATTCACGTATACGACACTATTCACGTATACGACACTATTCACGAATACGGCACTATTCACCGAAAAATAAAATTTTCTCTTCTTTGTCCCAGATGTCTATTATGGTTACTAATTTTGATTGTATCCATGTTTTGATCTTCATTCTTGAATTTTACTCCATTATGGTTTATTGTGGAGTATTTTTAAACTTGAATTATCTAAAGTATGAATCTCTAATCTTTGTCCTTTTATCTCACTAGATTCGTTCTCTAAAATATTTTTCATCATCCTCAATCTTTAATGGTGATACTTGATGAATATCTTTGGCTTACAGTGCAAAGATGAATGATTACCTGATGAATATCTTTGGCTCGTAGTGCAAAGATGAATAGGTGTTGAGATGAACATGAACAACTGGTGATACAAATGAATATCTTTGGCATGTAGTGCAAAGATGAATATTTGATGCAAGATGTATATTGATTGATGTTACAGGGATAAAATATTGTTGATGGACTTTTAAATTCATAGATGATAGTAGATTTCATTCTCTACTTAACTCTTCTAATGAATTGTTATTTTCGCTGTGAATATTGATCTAAAACTGGTTGTCCATTATATTTTATCTGATTTGTTGAAGGCTAACGATAAATTGTTGTTCTTTATCTTAGTCATAATATTCTTTACTGGGCTAATTGAGCTCACCCTTTTCCTTTTTGTTCTATTTTTCTTCTCAGGATGTGAGAATATAGCAGGATCTAGCCGGGGTATGGAGTGATGGTTCTAAAAAGTTGTTTTAGCAGTCCTCACTATTTTTTGTAAAATGGTGTATCAATAATTGTAATGAGGACTCCTTTTGAGTTTGAATACTGTCTATTAGATAATATTTGTATTTAAACTCACAGTATATGTGTTATCGTATTTTGCACGACAATTGTATTAATGAAGTTGTATTTGTTTCTATACTATGTATTTGGCGACTCAGAATGGGTGATGTATACCTATTTTAGGGGCGTCACAGTTGGTATCAGAGCTTAGAGATATGGTCTCTGGTGGAGATCGAGGAATAGAACTAGGAGGGGAGAGACGAGTAAATCCTTCGCTAGTGTGTCCTACCTAAGCTTATTTGTTGGTCGGTCATAATATAGGGATATTATGTGATATGTTAATTTGTTTAATTAACCTTTATTTTATGGCATTTTTTAAGAATGGCAGCTGAGAACGTTAACAATGGAATGTGTGAGACCATGGAACAACCTTCAATCACCAACCAGGAGAACGTGCAATAGGAAGGCAATATTCCTCCTGTAAACAACACTACCGAGCAAACGATGAATGATGGGATGTTTAGAAGCTTTTTGCAGTTCATGCAAAATCAGACGAGGGAGACTCGTGTACAAAATATGGGTGGAAATGATAGCAATGCGCGGTTTGTCACAACCAAGCAGTTCAAGGAGTTAGGACCACCAGAATTATGGGGAAAGCTGGATCCGATTAAGGCAAAAACGTGGGTCAAGCAAATTTTCAATATATTCGATGTCTTGGGATGCACGGAAGAACATAAGGTTCCATTCGCCACCTTTATGTTTCGTGGTGAGGCAGATTACTGGTGGGAATCTGTGAAGCATACCCAGCCAGTCGTACTCAACATGTCTTGGGAAAGATTTCAGAAACTGTACAATGACAAGTACTATCCTAAAAGTATTAATCATATAAAGGAGGTAGAGTTTATTAGACTGGAACAGAACACCATGACGGTGTCCCAGTACGAGGCGAAGTTTGCGGAGTTATCTAGGTTTGCACCTCATTTGGTAGAGAATGAGGATCGTATGACACAGATGTTTCTGAGAGGTCTAAAACCCGAGATTCGTCAATACCTTATCTCTCATAAATTTTCTCTATTCGGGATGTTGTCAATGTGGCTCAATTATTAGAGCGAGATAATGAGTATGTTCAACCGAGGGACCACAACCAGGGTCATACCGGTGACAGTAGTCATCGGAGTGATGATAATCAGCGAGAAGGGAAAAATACAGACAAAAGTGGTAACCACTCGGGTGGTAATCGTGGTCATGATAATAGGAGAGGAGATTCAACAATGACAAGAAGACATCATCAAGAAAGACCAAAGACCAAAGACACCAACAACAAATTCTAGGGAGGAGAACGACCACCGCTTAGATGCTTCTGAGATGCGAATAGGAGGGACATATAAGTCCAAACTGTTCACAGCCTTCCAAGGTGTGTTTTAGTTGTGGAAAAGACGCTCGTATAGCCCAGTTTTGTCCGATAACAAAGTCAAGTCCAGCTGGGACGGCAACACCAAAGGCGACTACGGACAAAATAAAGTCGGTGGTTCAAGGGAGGGCGTTTGTCGTGACTGGCCAAAACACGAAAAACCCGAACGGGGTGATCACAGGTAACCTAATCTTGAACTCTTGCGAAGTTTATACCTTACTAGATATCGGTTCTACCCATTATTTTATCTCTCCTGCTTGTGCTCAACATTTAAACTCGACTCCGGAGAAATTAAACTTTGACTTATCTGTGGAGACTCTGTTAGGAGAAACTTTCATTACATCCACTGTTTATAAATCTTGTTTGATCCAAGTTGGCACCATCACATTACCTGTTGATCTTATCTCTTTAAAGATACTTGCATTTGATGTGATTTTAGGGATTAATTGGTTAACCACTCATCATACTAAAATTGATTGTTTTCGTAAGATTGTTAGTTTTTATATTCCTAACCAACCTGTTATGTGAATTCAAGCAACCAAACCACTAAGGTCAATCACTGTCATATCAAGCCATAAAGCCATTCGTTTATTAAAAAACGGATGTCAAGCTTTCTTAGCCCATATTATGGACTTGAATAAGAACACGTCAGATTTGAATAATATTTTTGTTGTTAGTGAATTTTCTGAAGAACTTCCAGGTCTACCCCCAGAACGTGAAGTTGAATTCTTTATTGACCTTGAACCGGATACAAAGCCCATTTCCAAAACCCCATATTGAATGGCTCCTATTGAACTTCAAGAGTTAAAAGTCCAACTAAAGGAGTTGTTAGACATCAGTTTCATTTGTCCTAGTACATCTCCTTGGGGTGCTCCTGTTTTATTCATAAAAAAGAAAGACGGGAGTATGCGACTTTGTATTGACTATCGAGAATTGAACCATGTTACCATCAAGAATAGGTATCCCCTACCTCGCATTGATGACCTGTTCGACCAGTTGCAAGGAGCACAATTTTTTTCAAAGATCGATCTTCATTCTGGATATCATCAGCTAAAGATTAAAACTGAGGATATTCCAAAGATTGCCTTCAGAACTCGGTATGGGCATTATGAATTCTTAGTCATATCTTTTGGGTTGACTAATGCTCCTGCTGTTTTCATGGATATGATGAACCATGTATGCAAGGAATATTTGGATCAGTTCGCTGTTGTCTTTATTGATGACATCCTCATCTATTCCAAAAGCCGTGAAGATCATGAGAACCATTTGAAGCTGGTACTTTAAAGGCTTCGTGACAACAAGCTATATGCCACGCTGAAGAAATGCGAGTTTTGGCTTGAGGAAGTAGCATTTCTTGGGCACGTGGTGTCAAAACATGGAGTATTCGTTGACCCGACGAAGATTGAAGCAATACAAAGTTGAACAGCAAATCAAGTCGGTGGCCAAAAGTGCGTAGCTTTTTGGGCCTAAATGGTTATTATCGGAGATTCGTGAAGGATTTTCTCGAATCGCTACTCAGACTTAACTTCGGTGACTCGGAAAGATACAAAATTATTATATGGAGCGAGGAATGCGAGAAGAGTTTTCAAGAGCTCAAGAGGAGACTCATTTCGGCACATGTTCTGACAATACCATCTGGTTCGGATGGATTTGTTATCTACAGCGATGCTTCAGGCAAAAGGTTAGGATATGTTCTCATGCAATATGGGAAAGTCATAGCCTATGCCTCGCGACAACTCAAAAAATATGAGAGCAATTATCCTACTCATGATCTGGAGTTGGCAGCAGTCGTTTTCGCATTGAAAATCTAAAGACACTACCTATATGGGGAGAAAGTGGAGATTTATACGTATCATAAAAGTCTCAAATATTTCTTCACCCAAAAGGAACTCAACATGAGGCAACGACGTTGGCTCGAGCTGTTGAAAGATTATGACCATAGCATTCAATATTATCCTGAAAAAGCAAACGTTGTAGCTGACGCATTGAGTAGAATATCATATGCGGGTACGAGTGCAATGTTTTTAACACAAAGACCCATTTTGTATGACTTGCAAAGGATGTAGATAGAGGTAAAGGCTCCAAGTACCCACGTGATGATATCAAACATAAGAGTGGAATCGACTTTAATCGATAAAGTTAAAGCTTCTCAAGCCACAGACCTATAGATGATACGTATGAAGAAGAAAGTACAAGAAGGTGTTATTCCAGAAGCAAGAATTGATGAAGAAGGAATACTTCGAGTCAACTCCAGACTTTGCATTCATAACGATTCTGACTTGAAGCATAGAATCGTGATGGAGGCACACAACACACCATTTGCAATCTATCCTGGGAGTACCAAAATGTATCATGATCTTCGACATACATTTTGGTGGAGCAATATGAAGAGAGAGATCGCGGAGTTTATCTTGAGGTGTTTAATTTGTCAACATGTAAAGGCGGAGCATCAAGTGCCAAAGGGTCCATTGCAACCACTTGAGATTCCGAAATGGAAGTGGGAACACTTTACTATGGATTTCGTTATGGGTCTTCTCAAGGTTTCTCAAGGTATAGATGCGATTTGGGTTATTGTTGATAGATTAACAAAGTCTACTCATTTCTTTCCTATACGTGAGACTTATTCCCTTGAATGTCTTACTCGTATGTACGTAAATGAGATTGTGAGATTGCATGGCATGCCAGTATCCATAATTTCGGATCGTGACCCAAGATTCACTCACGATTTTGGGTTAGTTTGCAAAAAGCTATGGGCACGGATTTACGATTCAATTCGGCATACCATCCTCAAACGGACGGGCAATCAGAAAGGACTATTCAAACTCTTGAAGATCTATTAAGACTTTGTGTCCTAGATTTCAAAGGAAGTTGGGATAAGTACTTTCCATTGGTGGAATTCTCCTACAACAACAGGTATCAATTTTTGACTCTATAACCTCTAACCATCTTCTTTCAATTGGTGAAAAAATGACAATGCAAGACTGGGGTTTTCTTTGAGCGTGTTCAAGTGAAAAATATCTTTAGAATTTACTAGAGAGAATACATACACACACATGGTGCAGTTTTGGTTTTATGCATGTGGTTTTGGCTAGTAACCAAACCGAAACCGTAAATTTGGTTATTCAACCCACCAAAAATGCCACATACACCAGAACCGTTGGTGCGGTTTTAATTGGTGCGGTTCGTACGATTTTTGGTGCGATTTCGGTTTTAATTTGGTTACTTACTTAGCACTAGCCTAGATGTCTTTTTTATTTATTATTTTTATTTTTTTTCTTATTTGATGTGGTTTCGTATTCTCCCACTCTACGGGAGTTTGTTCTTTGTTAAGTTGACTAATGTTGGGATATTTCACATGAATCCCATATTGGATAAATTCAAGAGTGTAGATGAGTTAATAAGTATGGTAGAGCCTCATCCTAATAGGTTAACCTTTTAGGTAAGGAGGTGGTCCAACATACTTAGTGGATCAGTCTACACAGGTGTGCACTGCATTGGTGAAGAATTGATGTGGGATGGATGAGCAGAGCTCTTGAAAGATTCAAAGAAGTTGTGTGTGCTTAATGGTGAATACTATAGTATGATTCTTGTGTTATATTTTTGTTCTTTTCACTTGTAATTTTTTCATGAATTGTAACAGATTTATAAAATTTAATAAATTTATGTTTTTCTGGACTGTTTCAAAAAAAAATATAAATAGTGAACTTACATGATGTACATTGTATTTACTTAATCACATCTTCTGGGTTAAGATTTCATGAAAAAATAAACAAACAAAACATTATTGTGTACAAAATATCAACCATTCAAATGACTCTCATTTCTAGTGTGACAAATGACAATGCATGAGAAGAGTCAGGGGCGGCTCTTAACAAGATAGATAATTGACCGCACTGATTTTTCAGTGGTAAAAAAGGAGAGTAAAAATTTAGGGTGTTTAATAAAAATTTAAAATTTAGATTGAAAAATATTTTATTCATTCTAAAATTAAAGATACATTTTAATTTTTTAAAGTTAATTTTTGAAATCTTAAAATTTAAAATTGATATGAAGTTATTTAATTTTAATACAACAAATATATAGAACAATTGTAAAGTAACTATAAAACACTACTAATGATTATTTTTATTGTTTTCAAAACTTGAACGAACTTATATCAATTTGAGTTTTAAGATTTCGCAAATTGATTTTAAAAAGTCAAAATGTATATCTAATTTTGAAATAGAGATAGTACTAAATTCTTCAAAGTTCTCTGCTTCTCGTCTAGCGGTTTGACCTAATTCTTCTCACTAGTTTGACTTTAGAGAAAATTCGATATGTTGTATTTTTTTTTTATAATTTCACAAATTTAGCAATTGCTTTGAGATTTTTTGTAATTAGTTGCAGTTTTTTTTTTGTAATTGTTTGTGGATTTTTGTAACTAATAAAAATGAGACTATCATAAAACAATTTTAAGTAATGAATTCTCAAAAAATGTTACTATAAATAATATTTTGTACTTTATTTTATTATATTTTTATTTTTTGCAAAAATTTATTTATTTTAAATTTGACCGTACTGACGTGAGAGGCTGGATCCGACCCTTAGTGAACCTCAGAAAAAATAAATAAATATATATATATATATATATATATATATATATATATATATATCTCTAGCAAACTAGCTCCTAAACTAGTCAGCACCATATCACAACTAAAAAGCCATGAATTTTTTCATCTCATTCCCAATATCCACTACTTCCAGCTTCTTTACTTTTCTTCTATTTCTCTACTATCTCTTCTTTTGGATACCAAACTATTCCAATAGAAAAAATGCTCAAAACAAAATAGCACCTAAAGTAGGTGGAGCATGGCCTATAATTGGACACCTCCATCTTCTAGGAGGCCCTAAGCCCCCTCACATAACGTTGGGGTCTTTTGCTGATAAATACGGACCAATTTTCTCCATCAGGCTCGGTTTAAATCAAGCTTTGGTGGTGAGTGATTCCAAAATGGCTAAGGAATGTTTAACTACAAATGACAAGGTCTTTGCTACACGCCCAAAAACCCTAGTAGGCGAGGTCATGGGCTACAATCACGCTGTTATTGGGCTGAGCGCTTATGGTCATTACTGGCGCCAAGTTCGCAAGATAATGGCGCTTGAGTTTCTCTCCAGTCGTAGCCTTCAGAAGCATGCTCACATACGAGTATCTGAATTAAAGTTGTGCATGAATGAAGTTTATGAATTTTGGGTAAGGAATAAAAATGCTTCAAATATGGTAAAGATGGAAATGAAGGAATGTTTTGGGAACTTAATTTTAAACGTCGTCGTTCGGATGCTTGTAGGGAAGCGATATTCTCCTCTTGATGAAGAGGGGGTGAACTTTCAAAAGGCTGTGAAGACTCTTCTTGATTTAATGGGTACATTTATGGTGTCAGATGCAGTTCCTTTTCTAAGGTGGTTAGATTTGGGAGGGTATGAGAAGCTAATGAAAAAGACGGCCAAAGAAATGGATGATATACTTCAGTACTGGCTGAAGGAGCACAAAACAAAGAGAAATTTAGGACTTCTAAAGGGTGAAGAACAAGACTTCATGGATGCCATGTTGGCTCATGTTGGTGGTTGTTCTGCAAAGGATTTTTCAGGGTTTGATGGTGATACAGTCATCAAAGCTGCATGCTTGGTAAGCTTATTAGGAATTGATATTTCCATAAATGAAATAATAGTTTCACAAATTCCTCCCTCACAAGAGTGGGACTTGCTATTCATGTGATAATAAACTTGTGAAGTTATTATTTTCAGTTGTAAAATCTAATATTTTTCTCAGTAATTATTTGATTTGACTGAGATTAAGACTCATGTTTAAATTAGAATAAAATGCAAAACTCTACCTTATGATGTTTGCATAATTGAGTTTCATGACTAATTAGCAAATCTTTCTTAAAGTACAATAATTAGTACAAAACTGCGTTAGGTACCATATATCCACAAATATAGATCCACAAAATGATAAAATTAGGGATATAATTTTGCATTTAATCAGTCTTTTACTTATTCTTAAAAATTTCAAAAATTAAAGTAAGAAATTATTTGTAAAGTTCTAACGTAACCATTTGAATTAATTTATTGGCAGGCACTTATAGCTGCAGGCACTGACACGATAACAGTTACACTCACATGGGCTCTTTCTTTATTACTAAACAACCCCCATGCATTGAAAATGGCCCAAGATGAACTAGATATTCATGTTGGAAGAGAAAGACAAGTGGAAGAGTCAGATATGGAGAAATTAATCTACCTCCAAGCCATAATCAAAGAAACATTGCGTCTGTATCCGGCTGCACCACTTATACCACACGAGGCTATGGAAGATTGCATTGTAGGTGATTATCATGTCCCCAAAGGCACCCGCTTGTTGCTAAACCTTTGTAAGATTCATCGCGACTCTAAGGTTTATTCAGATCCTAACGAGTTTCGACCCGAGAGATTTTTGATGAGCCACAAGGATGTTGATGTTAAGGGACAACATTTTGAATTGATTCCGTTTGGGAGTGGTAGAAGAATTTGCCCCGGAATGTTTTTTGGCCTTCAGGCTGTGCAGTTGATATTAGCTAGCTTGATCCATGGGTTTGAGTTTCGGACCTTGTTGGATGGGTTGATTGATATGAGTGAGAATATTGGAGTAACTAACCTCAAAGCCACACCACTTGAGGTCCTTATATCTCCTCGTTTGTCTCCTAATATTTATGGGTGAATTGTTGTCATAATATATAAATAAAACTTCTTTTGTAATGTGAAGCGAATAATTACATTACGCCAGGAGGATTTGTAATATCACTGCATGGTGTAGCTTTTTCTGTGTGTTGATGTGTGTTGAGGATTGATAGGGAGTTAAGTAGTTAACTGGCCACTCTCTGGAGCTTATATGTAATTATAAGACATTCCAGTTACATTAGGCCACGTATGTAATTTCATCCAAACCTTTAGGATGAGTCATTTGGTTGTATTTTGTTTCTGGTGTTGAATAAAAATTTCAAAAAAAACAAAAAACAAAAAACATTAAGCCATGTATGCAATGAGTAATCATAAGTAGTCAATATCACATCTCCTCCCATGTACCATGTTATCATGGTTATCATGTGTAAATGAATATCACAACAAATCTTAAAATAAATAAACAGAGTAATAATAATTTCAACATATATATTTAATTGTTGATAATTCATAAATATTAAATTAAATATAATTCTCTAAAAATTTATATAATAATCAGAATTAATCAAAACCTATATAAAATCATATCAACCTAGATAGCTAAAGGTAGTTACTCTCTTCACACGAAATCCTATATTAATTGTCCCTTTAAACTTGCCGAAATAAAAATAGCATGAGTCAAATGTCTAGTACGGATAGAGATATACAAATATATCACAAGATAAATGACAAAAAAAAGTCAAATGAGTGAACGAATACTAGCAATGAACGAATTATACATATATCAAAATTAGTGAGGCTAGATACAAATGATGAATATTGTTGAAGGAACAATTATAATGACAAGAATCCCAAACAAGAAGAAGGATGAATCAAAAGTTTATAAGGTTATAATTTTATATTGAGTTCAAATACAATAAACAAAAGCTAATAAAATACATCGATCGATAGCATGATGTATGCAAATCAAATAAGATAGAACACACAGTACATACGACACTAGTCTGCCAAACGAATCAAATCAAATCAAATACTAGGTCAACCTATACGTATCCTGAACAAATATAACAAATGACCAAAGCTCACACCCAAAGCAACATATAAAAGGATACACCGTGGACTTATCACAGCGCCATGGAAGTGTCAAGAGGACATGCCTATGATAGTACCCCCACATGTGGTTAGCTCTAGTATACCCTAAAGATCAAACTATAAAATATAAATTGAAAGTGGTTCAAATCACAAGATTTACATAACCATTTTCATATGATAACAAATTATTCAAAATACAAATGTGCTTAAATGTCTCAAGATAAAATAACTCTTGAATGTCAATGAAAATATACAAATAAGGTCTCAAAGCGCAATTTTTATCCAAATACAATTTGTCCAAATGACTAGATATCACCAAAATATAGGAATAATAACAACCAAGGAAGAATTCCTACTTGATAATCTTTGTGACGCCCCCAAAATTAGGTATACATCACCCATCTTGGGTAGTCAAATACATGGTACAGAATTTAAATACAACTTACTAATATAACTGTATGTAGGTATAATATCGACATAAACCGTGAGTTTGAATACAAATATTGTCCACTAGATATTATACAAACTCAAAAGGAGTCCTCATTACAATTATTATCACACTATTTCACGTAATAGTAAGGACTACTAATGCTATCCTCTCGACCATTACTCTGCTCCCCTCGACTCGTCCCAAATTTATATTCTCATTTCACAAGAGAACAAGAAAAAAAAAAGGTGAGCTCAACTAGCTCAAGAAGAAATATTATGACTAAGATAATGCGTAATAAATTATCATTAGCCTACAAATAAAGAAGTTAAACCGATAAAATATAATGAACATCAAGTTTAACTACAATGAACCAAAGAATCCATTAAAAGAGTCAAGTAGAAAATAAAATCTACTATCTTTTATGATTTAAAAGGTTTTTCATCATCGTTATAGTTTGAGACTCACTTTAATAAATAATCCACATCATCGAATCACCCCCGCACTACTACCAAGGATATTCTTTAGTATCATCACGACCACAATTATTCATGCACTACGGGCCAAGAATATTTGTGTATTCATTAATGGTCATGATCATGCCAACAACTGTCCATCAATGCACTACGGGCCACTGAGGATTTTTACCACATCATTTGTAACATTACTGTCATGATTACACCGAATAGTCTCTGGTCATAATCATACCAAGTCCATCTATGCACTACAGGCCACAGATGACTTTCAACATAATATAAACATGAGGATGATGACAATGATATAAGAATTCAATAAAACAAGTTCAAGAATTAATTTATCTAGGAACCAATAACATTCAAACTGTCAACATGATACTGCTTTGTAGAGTAAAATTCAAGAATACTGAGAAGAATATTTTCATGAAAGGATACTGGATGAAGCGCAAATGTCAAGGATATTCCACTAATTTCATGGAGTATAGAAGTCAAAGTTTTAACCAACTGGGTATAATAAAGAATGGAATAATAAAAGAAATCACCATGCATGCGATAGATCGCACAGCAGCAAGTTATTCCAATGTAATAATAAATAACGGAACTAGTCCCACAGTAAAACGCATGCATAATGTGATATTCCAACAGTAATAATAAAGAATGGAACCAGTCCCAAGCGTAAACACATGCATGTGATGTTCCAAATGAATAATAATAAAAAAGCGGAACGGTGTTTGGTGTAAAACACATGCATGTGATGTTCCAATAGAATAATAATAAAGATTTTAACCAGTCCTGTGTAAAACACACGCATGTGATATTCCAATGTAATAATAAAGAATAGAACCAGTCCTACAGTAAAACACATGATGTGATGTTCCAACAGTAATAATAAAGAATGGAACCAGTCCTGTAAAAAACACACACAGGATGTTCCAATGTAATAATAGAAGAATGTCACCAAGTATAGGGTAAACCACATATACAAAGTTATTCCAATGTAATAATAAACAATGGAATAACAATGCCTTCTCTTCATGAATAAGAAAGAATAACACCCCTTACGAGTACAACAAATAATATTCCCTACCTTAGAAGAACCTGAATATTGGAAAAGTGAAGTAAAGAGTAATACTTTTCTTCTTTCTCTCTATAGTTTCTCTCTCTAGAGTTTCAAAGTTGAATTCGTGAAGAAATAATGAAGGAATGAGCTTTCTATTTATAGAAAAACGAGGGTGGCTCTTGGTCTTAACGAAGGGTCAAAATGACTCTTGGTAATATCAAGAGACAACTACTATTTATGGAAGGGTAATTAACCTTCGAACAATCAAGAGGCGCTTAACTCTTGGTAATATCAAGGACAACTACTATTGATTTAGGGTAATTACTATTGACGAAGGTAATTACTATCGACGAAGGTAATTACGATTGACGAAGGCAATTACTATCAAGAAGGTAATTACTATCGACGAAGGTAAATACTATTGATGAAGGTAATTACTATTGAAGAAGGTAATTACTATTCGACGAAGGTAAATACTATTAATGAAAGGTAAATACTATTGATTGAAGGACTCTTAGATGATGACATATGGCCCCCCATAAAATAACCAAACTTACCACAAACGTCTCATAATGTACTTTTATATTCATCAAGGATTGAATAAATATTACCACAAATCATTTTATTTTTAATCAACATATATTTAATCTTTCAACAATTATTAATCATTTATAACTTGTCGCCTCAATTAATAATATAACATATTATACGTATGATAATCTTGTGACAATAATTGAATCAATAATATAAGAGATATGATGCAAAGAATTATCAGAGTAATAATTGATTATAGCTAAGTGACTTCTCACGTAAGCATCAATAATCAATACCGTAGTGCTACTATGCAACCACGCCAGACATCGTATTTTTACCACCGGGTAGTTCAACAGCTTTTAACGGTAACACCTCCGTAGTTATTTTTATAGAAAGATAATTTTGTCGCTTTCTAACTACGACAATACTTCCGCTAGGGGGTCCACTAATGATTGAGCCGTCGTATTTAATATTCCCCACAAAAAAGAATATTCCCCACCAAACAAATATTTTATAACAACTTGTTTACTTTGCAAAATTTATAAATATTACCCACAACTATAACATTATATCAAATTTATTCCATAATATTCAAAATAATATTTATAGAAAATTCATCTTTATTTATAAAAGTCGGGTCTTACAACCTCCCTTCTTATGAAATTTTGCCCTCGAAATTAGGGTACGTACCTGGTATGTCGAAGAGGTAAGGATACCTTGATTTCATTTCAGATTCTAACTCTCAAGTCATTTCCTCAACATCGTGGTTCCTCCACAAAACTTTGACTTGAGGTATAACCTTGGAGCGTAGATTATGTTCCTTCTTATCCAAAATTTGAACAGGAACCTCTTCATACGTCAAATCTTCCGCTATTTCGTCCGGTTCTAACTCAATAATATGGTTCGGGTCTTTCACATATTTACGTAACATGGATATGTGAAAAACGTTATGAACACGAGACATATTTGGCGGTAAAAGCGAGTCTATAGGCCACGCCCTACTCGATCGAGGATTAAAATGGACCGATGAATCGAGGATTAAGTTTTCCTCTCTTTCCAAATCTTGTAACTCCTTTCCATGGAGCAACTCTTAACAACACATGATCTCCTATATCGAATTCCACGCCCTTTCGATGAAGATCGGATAACTCTTTTATCGATTTTGTGAGGTTTTTATACGTTGTCGGATCGTTTGAATCTTTTCCGTAGTCATACGTATCAACTCGTCCCAACAACGTTGCTTCACCCACCTCATCCTAAAGATACCGAGAACGACACTTTCTTCCATACAACGCCTGAATGGAGCCATGCCAATACTTGCTTGATAACTATTGTTGTAGGAAAACTCCACCAATGGTAAGAACTTGTCCCAACTTCCCTTGAAATCAAGGACACGAGTCTTAATAGATCTTCAAGAGTTTGAATAGTCCTCTCCGATCGTCCAATCCGTCTCGAGGATGATATGCCGAAGCTAAATCGTAAGTCCGTGCCCATAGCTTTTTGCAAACTAACCCAAAATCGTGAAGTAAATCTTGGGTCTCGATCGAAACTATGGATACCGGCATACCATGCGCCTCTTACAATCCCGTTTATGTACATACGAGCAAAACGTTCAAGTGTATAAGTTTCTCGTATCGGTAAGAAATGAGCGGACTTGGTCAATCTATCAACAATGACCCAAATCGCATCAATGCCTTGAGAAACCTTAGGAAGACCGTAGAACGAAATCCATGGTAATGTGCTCCCACTTCCATTCTGGAATTTCAAGTGGTTGCAATGGACCTTTTGGTACTTGATGCTCCACTTTAACTCGTTGACAAGTTAGACACCTTGAGATAAACAGTGCTATCTCTCTCTTTATATTGCTCCACCAAAATGTATGACGAATATCATGATACATTTTGGTACTCCCAGGATGGATTGCAAATGGTGTGTTATGCGCCTCCATCATGATATTATACTTTAAATCGTGTCGTTAGGAACACAAAAGTCCGGAGTTGACTCAAGTATTCCTTCTTCATCGATTCTTGCTTCCGTATAGCACCTTCTTGCACTTTTTTCCTCATACGCATCGCCTCCAGTGTCAGTAGCTTGAGCAAACTTTAACTTTATCGATTAAAGTCGGTTCTACTCAGATACTCGCTATCATCACATGCGTCCCTCGAGTCTTTAACTCTATCTCCATCCTTTGCAAGTCACACAAAAATGGGCCTTTGCGTTGACAATAACGCACTTGTACTTGCATATGATCTTCTACTCAATGCGTCAGCTACCACGTTCGCTTTTCCAAGATGGTATGATCATAATCTTTCAACAGTTCAAGCCAACGTCGTTGTCGCATATTGAGTTCCTTTTGAGTGAATAAATATTTGAGGCTTTTATGATCCGTAAAGATCTCCACTTTCTCCCCATACAAGTAATGCCTCCAAATTTTAAGTGCAAAGACAACCACTGCCAACTCTAGATCATGAGTAGGATAATTCCACTCATATTCTTTGAGTTATCACGAGGCATAGGCTATAACTTTTCCATGTTGCATGAGAACACATCCCAACCCTTTGCTCAAGCATCATCAGAGATGACAAATCCTCCGAGCCAGATGGTATTGTCGAACAGTCTAAATAAGTCTCCTCTTGAGTTCTTGAAAACTCTTCTCACATTCTTCGCTCCAACCGAACTTTGTATCTTTTCGAGTCACCGAAATCGATGGAGTAGCGATTCGAGAAAATCCTTCCACTTAATCTCCGATAATAACCAAATTAAACCGAGAAAGCTACGTACTTCTATTCCATCGATTTAGGTTGTTCCCACTTTGAATAGCTTCAATCTTTCTTTGGGTCAATGATATTCCATGACTTGATACCACGTGCCCAAGGAATGCTACTTCTTCCGCCGTAACTCGCATTTCTTCAACTTAGCATAAAGCTTATATTCACGAAGCTTATGGAGTGTCACCTCAAGTGTTGCTCATGATCTTCACGGCTTTTGGAATAAATAAGGATGTCATCAATAAAGACGACCACAAAGTGATCTAAATATTCCTTGAATACTTGTTCATCATATCCATGAAGGCAAAGAGGAGCATTAGTCAATCCAAAGGACATGACTAGGAATTCATAATGCCCGCATCGAAGTTCCGAAAGCCGCCTTTAGAATTTCAAATGTTCTAATCTTCAATTTGTGATATCCTAACGAAGATCAATCTTTGAAAAGAATTTGGCTCCTTAAATCGGGTCAAACAGTCATCAATACCTAGCAATGGATACCTATTTTGATGGTGACATGATTCAACTCCGATAATCAATACAAAGTCACATACTCCCATCTTTCTTCTTCACGAATAGAACAGAGCACCCCAAGGAGAAGTACTAGGACCGAATAAAGCCAATGTCTAACAATTCCTGCAGTTGGGTCTTTAACTCAAAGTTCAATAGAGCCATTCGATATGGGGCTTTGGAAATAGGTTTTGTCTTAGGGTTCAAGGTCGATACAAAATTCAATTTCACGCCTCGGGTAGGCCAGAAGTTCTTCTAGGGAATACGTCGAGAAATTTATTAACAATAGAAATATCATTCAAAAACCGATTTATTTTTGTTTAAATCGTGACATGAGCTAAGAAAGCTTGACATCCGTTTTTCAATAAATGAATAGCTTTATGGCTTGAGATGACCGTGATTGATTTTAATGGTTTGGTCATTTGAATTCGCATAATAGGTTGGTTAGGAATATGAAAGCTAACAACCTTACGAAAACAATTAATTTTTGCATGATAAGTAGTTAACCAATCAATCCCTAGAATCACGTCAAATGCAAGTATTTTTAATGAAATAAGATTGACAGGTTAATGTGAGGGTACCGATTTGAACCAAACAAGATTATAAACATGGGATGTAATGAAGGTTTCTCCCACAGAGTTTCCACAGATAAGTCAAAGTCTAATTTCTCCTGAGTCAAATTTAATCGATGAGCGCAAGTAGGAGAAATAAAAGAATGGATAGAACCCCAGATCAAATAAAGTATAGACTTCATTAGAGTTTATGATAAGCTTACCCGTGATGACCTCATTCGGGTTCCTTGCTCTCTGGGAGGTCACAACAAACGCTCTCCCTTGCACTACCAATTTTGACTTTTTTGGGACGGCCTTTGGTGCCTCCATCCTAGTTGAATTTGTCTTTGGTAAACGACAAAATCGAGCTAAGTGACCTTCTCTTCCACAATTATAACATGCTTTGACTGCATGGCGTAGCTTTTTGGTGATGTGTCCCTCTCCTCGCATTTGAAGCATATGATAGGTGGTCTTTCTCCTTCCTTAACAACGGGTCTTTGGTCGACGTCTTTCCATCATTGTTGAATCTCCTTTTCTTGAAATGTCCATTCTTATTGTTTTGGCCCTGATTACCACCGAAGTGGTTACCATATCTGGCCTGTTGATTTCCTCCACGCTTGTTGTCACCGCTTCGATGACTACTCTCGCTGGTATTATAATTTTGACGGCTGCTCTCTTTTAGTTGCGTTGACTCGTTATCGCGCTCCACTAACTGAGCCCTATTTACAACATCTGAATACAAACACAGTTTATGAGAAATAAGATGTTGACGTATCTCCGGCTTCAAACCTCTTAAAAATATTCGCGCCATTCTCTCTTCATTATCCATCAAGTGGGATGCAAACCGTGATAACTCCGCAAATTTTGCCTCGTATTGCGACACGGTCATATTGTTTTGTTCCAACTTGATAAACTCCATCTCCTTCATGTGGTGAATACTTTCAGGAAAGTATTTGTCATTGAACAGCTCCTGGAACTTCTCCCAAGATATCTTCAGTACAGCAGGTTGAGTACGTTTTATCGATTCCCACCAGTAATCTGCCTCTCCGCGCAACATAAAGGCGTGAAGGGAACCTTTTGCTCCTGAGCATCCCAAGACATCAAATATCTTGGTAATCTGCTTTATCCATGCTTCCGCCAAGTGGTTTTGGCTCTCCTTAAACTCCGGTGGTCCCAGCTCCTCGAATTGTTTAGCGGTGACCGCCTCGAGAGTTTTCCGTGTTTCCACCTACGTTTTGGATGCGAGTCGCTCTCTTCTTTGTTGCATGAATTGCATAAAGCCTCCGAACATTTGATCATTCGTCATTTGGTCGTTGTTGTTGTTTGCATGAGGATTATTGCCTTCCTGATGCACATTATCCTGATTATTGATATGTGGTGAATCAACGATCACCTGTGCTCCATTGCTATTCTCAACATTCTCAGATGTCATTTTCAGATACTGCCACAAAACAAAAGGTTAATTGACATGTAACAAAGTATCTCTATATTACGATGACCAATAAAATAGCACATAAACTTAGGTAGGTCATACTACCAAGGTATTCCCGTCTCTCCCCTCTAGTACTATTCTCACATCTTAGCCAGGGATCATATCCCTAAGCTCTGATACCAACTGTGACGCCCCCAAAATTAGGTATACATCACCCATCTTGGGTAGTCAGATACATGGTACAGAATTTAAATACAACTTACTAATATAACTTTCGTGTACAATACGACATAAACTGTGAGTTTGAATACAAATATTGTCTACTAGATATTATACAAACTCAAAAGGAGTCCTCATTACAATTATTATCACACTATTTCACAGAATAGTGAGGACTACTAATGCTATCCTCTGGACCATTACTCCGCTCCCAGACTCGTCCCAAATATATTCTCATTTCACGAAGAGAACAAAGGTGAAAGAAAGGGTGAGCTCAACTAGCTCAAGAAGAAATATTATGACTAAGATAATGCGTAATAAATTATCATTAGCCTCACAATGATGTTAAACCGAAAAATATAATGAACATCAAGTTTAATCTGCAATGGAACCAAAGAATCCATTAAAAGAGTCAAGTAGAAAATAAAATCTACTATCTTTTATGATTTAAAAGGTTTTTCATCATTTGTTATAAATTTGAGACTCGACTTTAATAAATAATCCACATTATCGAATCACCCTCGCATCTACTGACCAAGGATATTCTTTAGTATCACGACCACAATTATTCATGCACTACTACGCCAAGAATATTTGTGTATTCATTAATGGTCATGATCATGCCAACAATCGTCCATCAATGCACTCATGCGAGCCATCGAGGATTTTTACCACATCATTTGTAACATTACGGTTATGATTACACCAAATAGTCTCTGGTCATAATCATACCAAGTCCATCTATGCATTACTGAACCCACAAATGACTTTCAACATAATATAAACATGAGGATGATGACAATGATATAAGAATTCAATAAAACAAGTTCAAGAATTAATTTATCTAGGAACCAATAACATCCAAACTCACAACATGATCTTTGCTTTGTAGAGTAAAATTCAAGAATACCGAGAAGAATATTTCCATGAAAGGATCTTTGGATGAAGCACAAATATCAAGGATATTCCACTAATTTCATGGAGTATAGAAGTCAAAGTTTTAACCAACTGGGTATAATAAAGAATGGAATAACAAAAGAAATCACCATGCATGCGATAGGCCGTATGAGCGGAGTTATTCCAATGTATAATAAATAACGGAACCAAGTCCGTGTAAAACGCATGCAGACGGGATATTCCAACGAATAATAAAGAATGGAACCCGGTCCCATGTAAAACACATGACGGGATGTTCCAACAGAATAATAATAAAGACGGAACCAGATTTGGTGTAAAACACATGAGAGGATGTTCCAATAGAATAATAATAAAAATTTTAACCGGTCCGGTGTAAAACACATGCATGTGATATTCCAATGAGAATAATAAAGAATGGAACCAGTCCGGCGTAAACACACAGACGGTGATGTTCCAACAGAATAATAAAGAATGGAACCAGTCCTAGGTAAAAACACATGACAGGATGTTCCATGAGAATAATAGAAGAATGTCACCAAGTATAGAGGTAAACCAGCGTATACAAAAGTTATTCCAATGTAATAATAAGCAATGGAATAACAACGATTCTCTTCATGAATAAGAAAGAATAACACCCTTACGAGTACAACAAATAATATTCCCTACCTTATAATAACCTGAATATTAGAAAAGTGAAGTAGCGAATACTTTTCTTCTTTCTCTAGTATAGTTTCTCTCTAGTTTCAAAGTGAATTCGTAAGAAATAATGAAGGAATGAGCTTTCTATTTATAGAAAAAGCGAGGGTGGCTCTTGGTCTTAACGAAGAAGGTCAAAATGACTCTTGTAATATTGAAAAGACAACTACTATTTGCGAAGGGTAATTAACCCTTGGAACAATCAAGAGACAATTAACTCTTGGTAATATTGAAGGACAACTACTATTGATGAAGGTAATTACTATTGATGAAGGTAATTACTATTGACGAAGGTAATTACTATTGAAGAAGGTAATTACTATTAACGAAGGTAAATACTATCGACGAAGGTAATTACTATTGAAGAAGGTAATTACTATTGACGAAGGTAAATACTATTGTGATGAAGGTAAATACTATTGACGAAGGACTCTTAGATGATGACATATGGGCCCCCATAAAATAACTAAACTTACCACAAACGTCTCATAATGTACTCTTTATATACATCAAGGATTGAATAAATATTATCACAAATCATTTTATTTTTAATCAACACATATTTAATCTTTCAACAATTATTAATCATTTATAACTTGTCGTCTCAATTAATAATATAACATATTATACGATGATCTTGTGACAATAATTGAATCAATAATATAAGAGATATGATCGTGAAATTATCATAGTAATAATTGAGTATAGCTAAGTGACTTCTCACGTAAGTATCAATAATCAATCTGCAGTGCTACTACTATGCAACCACGCGCCATTCATCGTACTTTTACCAATTGGTTCAACAGCGTTTTCACAGTAACACCTCCGCCAGTTATTTTTATAGAAAGATAATTTTGTCATTTTCTAACTACGACAATACTTCCGTTGTGGGGTCCACTAATGATTGAGCCGTCGATTTAATATTCCCCGACAAAAAAGAATATTCCCCACCAAACGAATATTTTATAACAACTTGCTTACTTTGCAAAATTTATAAATATTACCCACAACTATAACATTATATCAAATTTATTCCATAATATTCAAAAATAATATTTATAGAAAATTCATCTTTATTTATAAAAGTTGGGGTCTTACAATCTTGATAATCAAATAACGTATAACACACTTCACAAAATCTTACCCTCCATCACCAATGATATCAAATACAAAATTTTAATTATCACCTAAACATATTCACCTCAAATTAAATATATCATTTAAACTAATAATTTTAAAACACTTTTAACCTATTCAATGTGTCTTTAATTATTCATCTTAGATCATTTATTAATAACCCAAAGTATAAAAAAATAATAGCAAAATTCAAGAAATCTTATAACCATAATATGACAAATTATTTTAAGATATCACCCATTGTTTTAATTTCATATCAATTTGGTTTTATAATTATTTTCAAATTAATTAATTTTAATAAAATTAGACTTCAAATACTTCAATTTAGCCTCAAGAGAATCACCCATATCAAATTTAAAATCATTAAGTTATCCATTTTTAAATATTAAAACTTATTGATGAAAATCTGTTTAAAAAATTCCAGACTAGCTTATTCTTAAAACATTAATCTTTAACGCTTCAAAATTGGTGAGCATATTCTCAACTTATATTAAGTATAACATATCCAAAAATTATAATGATCCAACAGTCAGACTAGAAGATATATCACATGCAATATATCTTAAAAATATAGACAGATTTTTTGATTTTAACTTTTACATTCAATCAAATTATTATTATTTATATTAATCCATCTACTCTTTCCGATTATCACGACTTCTAATTATGTCTCTATTTTAATTAAAAATGATCCCTTGTTTAAAATATGCATATTAATATTTTAACATTATTATAGAAAATAATGTTTACTTTACTTGTTCTTCTTTTTTCAATACGCAACAGAAAAGAATCCGACTTTCGGATCTTTTAGATTATTCAAAATCTCTTCCTGTTTTCACAAAATTGTACCTCTTGGAAAAAAATAAACGAAATAGGTTCAAGAATCACTCGATTCGGAGTTAATATGACTACCTATCGAATCAGGATCCTCTATGAGGATTTCGCTGTGAGGATCTTGTGAGGGTTTTGTTGTGGGGTTGACAACACATTAAAAAGAAGATTCAATGGCTCACAACGTTTTGATAAGAATTTTTTTTTTACAAGTTGACAGAAAATTAGAAGCCACCAAACACGTTTATTTTTACATATAATTTTTTAAATTTCTTGATAAAATTTGTGAGCCGTTGGATATCCTTTTTAATGTATTGTTAACCCCACAACAAAACCTTCACAAGATCCTCACAGAGAAATCCTCATAGAGGATCCTGATTCCTATCTTATGAACTTTTAAAATTATGGCTGAAAATAATAACTGGAATCAGGGTAGGTTGCGATTTTCATCAATTTAAGGCAGGAAGATGGTGTCAAATAACTTTTCTTTTTTGTCAAAAATTAAAGAGGATGAAAATTGAAGAAATAGATTTTGGATTCACTCAAAATCAGATGAATTAATTATGATTTTTCTAAAGGGCTGCAATGCATATGAGAATATAATTCTACTCGGGAATTCAAGCAACCAAATTAGAATAGGATTATGGTTACATCTAACACTCCTTAATATCTACTAAAAAAATTTAACTTTCCAAACGAAATAAAAAATAGTAACTTACCTATTCTAATTCAAAATTAAATTAATATTTAATTATTAATAAAAAAAAATTCGGATTATGACATTATGTGTAATTAGTTACTTGTTTACAATCACTCTCTTAAACGAATAAGTATGATCTACCACCGATACATGATATAGGACAAAAGATGAGACGGGAAATTAAAAGAGCCGATAGATATGAATCCAACCATAATAGTATACATCCTAATTGGTAAAGTAATTTAGTTTCTCTTGGTGTTGGTTTTGGTTTATTTATGTTGTTAATTCAAACCTTTTGAATTAGGATTTCTTTGTACAGTTTTGGAGGTTTTGAGAATTACAAAAAAAAAAAAAATTTGCCAATTAAAAAAGGAGAAAAGGTAATTTTGTTTCTAAAATTCAAGATCGACAAAGCGGTTTCAAGAAAGTCAAGGATATCCAAAAAAAATCCGAAAAAGTCGGTGAATACAACATTTTTTTTCTATACAATTAATATAGTAAAATTTTGCATTTTTTTTGGAGAGTCAAAATTTTTGTGTTACATATATACTAGCTCAATATTCATGCAAAACACGAGATTTGACAATTGAAATATTACTTATTTTTCAAATTTTAATTATATATTTTTATATGTATTCTTTAGATGTTTAATTTTTTGTATAATGAAAATCAAAAGAATATAAGCGTATAATTTATTTTTTTATATAATGAAAATCAAAAGAATATAAGCGTATAATTTATTGACTTCGGACTATGAAGTTGTCCGATTATGCATATCCCTGAGCTGGCCTTCGCAGTCTATAACGACCTTCCTCGGTTCCTCGTTCTCTTCTTTCAGCTCGATCCTATCTTCTAAGTGTTTCTGCCTTTGTTCGACCAACTTGGATGATGAGGACATCACTAGCTAAAGATTGATTGACAATCAAGGAGTGGATCCACTTAAAGTTCCTGTTGGTCCAGTTACGAGGTCACGAGCAAAACGATTCATGGAAGATCTTAATGGGTTAATCTAAGAAGTGGAAGCGGATATGGGTTCAAGTTCGAGGACATTTGGATAAGATTCTAAATTAATTAATTTGGTTCAAGTGAGAGACCCAAGCAAGGAATCAAATCTAGGGCTTCAGATCGAAGAAGAAGCAACAAAGGGGGAAAATTCGGCATTAGACAAGAGGTTTGGAGCCGCGGTGCTCCAATCAAGAGCCGCAACACTCCAATCAAGAGTCGTGGCTCGCTGTTCCATGGTTCCTGTAATGTGGACGTATTTTGGCTTGATTTGGACGCGAATTTCACCCGTAAAATTAGGAATTTTATTATATTTGCATATTTCTATTGTAATTAGGAAACTTTTAGATTGGAGTTTGTTTCCAAATTACTTGTTGATTCCTTATAGGATTCTAGGGTTTTATATTTACTATAAATAAGCATGAATGAATGTAATTCATAACACCTCATATTATTATTCAATCCAATTGGTGAAATTATTCTCTTCTTGGTTCTTTGAGAACTCCTAAATTGTTCATAGTTTTTTTCTGTGAGATTCAATATTGACTTATCATACAACAATACATAGTTGTGTGTGATGTCTTTTACTGCATCATTCTTTGATTGTATCGAGGTTCCTGTTTCGATATAACACACGAGGTTTAGGTGTCGTTGGTGTTCCATTCAATACAGATTTTATTGCTTGGTCGATTGTACCAAGGTTCTCATCTCTTTACAGGCATTGGGTTGAGGTGTCGATAGAGTTCCACCCTTGCAACTTTGCTAGAAATGATCTGGACGACGACCATCTCACGCAAGCATATCGTGGAATTTATCGTTGGAGTTTTGCCACTTTAATTTCTTTAGTTGGCGCAAAAATTCTTGAGATTAGAGCATGATGTTGACGTTGTGGTCCTACTCCTTTTTTAGTTTAGATCTCATGGTTGTGGTTTCTTCGAGAAGGCGTTCAACTTCAGCTTCCAATTCCTTTTCTTTAGTCGTTATTACTGATGGCATATGCAATTTACTTTCGTGGAGATGGCGGCGGCAGAGCACGGAAGATAAAATAGTATACTCAGATTATTGAAGTAATAAATATGTGAAGAAAGAGTTATATGTGTTGTATAACCCTGGTGGAATACCCTGGTAACAATGAGTTATAGGGAATTAAATCCTTCGAATCTTTCATCATCCCTAAGAGGACGAAGGTATTGAAGAGTTCTATAAGGCAGTCATTGGGAATGTCTTCGGGCCATAGGGTGATCGGGGGGGGGGGGGGGTCCTTATCTTGGAGCGAAGGAGGATAGGGAGTCGGTGACTTTCGGGGGTGGTGTTAATTTTCGAGAAGTTTCAGTTGGTGTTGGGCTTGTTTCTGTATATATTTTCTTAGAAGGGGATTCGACGGTTGGCTATTCGGGCCTCTTTCTTTTATTAGGTGTGGGTTCATTTTGTGTTTGGTTTCAAGAGGTAGGGGGTTGGATTGGTTCGGGAATTATGTTTTGGGTAAGTTTAGGGGAGGAAGTTGAAGGTGCGTAAGGGAATTTTGTTGCAGCGTTGATCACTAGCTTTCGCCTTTTCCCTTTTGCTAGTGCTATTTTCTCTTCTTCATTGGGTTTGAAGGCATTTTTCTGGGCAGGTTCTGGGTCAGGCATAAGGAAAGCAGAAAAAGGTGTCACCGTGATTGGTTTTTCTTGTTGTGGGATATTTTTTAAGGGCTTCGGATGTCGGTTCTGTTAGGTTTATAATATTCATGTGCGCAATCAAATTGCCTAAAAAGTGCGGAAGCGTGTAAAATCAGAGTTTAAAAATTTACAAACCATATACCCGGATCATCCTTTATGCATAATTATTAATTAAACGAAAAGATAAAGAATAAATCATACCCTTGAAGATCGAGCTTCCTCAGGTACAAGTTCACCTCCAAATCCTTTCGCGTTCAATCTTGAATCCACCGGGTTTGGTTCCTTCCTTTGATCAACGTTAGCCACCCAAATGTTTGGCCTCTAGAGGTGATCCACCAAGGAAGAATAAAATTCAAGAAGATGGGTGTTATGGCTAACCCTAGTTTTCTATCTCAATAGAAAAGGCATACTCCCAACAACTTGGAATTATTACGTACTTTGTTAAAGTCAACAACCCCCTCACCCATAATAAGACTCCTCTTATTAATAGATGTGGGCAACCCACCTTAACAATTAAGGAATTGGGTTTTATTTAATTAATTAAATTCTTTTAATTAATTAAGCTCCCTAATCTTATTAGGGATAATTAATTAAAACTCCTTTAACTAATTTTCCTTCCTAATCCAATTAGGAATAAATGAGAGTACTTATATTAAATTAATTCCTAAACTCTTTTAGAAATTAAAATAATAATAATTGTAATAATATTAATAAGACTCCTCTTATTAATTTATATTTAATATTTCTAAAATATTAAATATTAAATATTAAGCTATTTAATTTATTCTATCACCATAGATTAAATTAAATATACATAACATATTATTACGATTATGCCATTAACTTCTTAAATAATTATTCTTCCTTTTATGGTGTGTGACCCTTTAGGTTCTCCATATTAAACCTAGGTTGTGAATAAATCAATTAGAACAATTCTAATCTTATTTAAATAAATAAATTAAATAATTAATTTATTTAAATAAATAATATTTATTCTACAATAGGGATAAGCCTCCTAGCGATCAACGACTTTTCCGGATAATATAGATTTCAACATTAATCATAAAAGAACCTTTGAGTAAATAGTTACCAGAAATTCAATCCTTCCACCATACAATGTCCCAATTAAATATAAGACATGGAATTACCACAAGTCTTATTTTATTTAATTATATGTATTTCGATTCTTAAATGCACAACTCCAAATAATGCAAATTAGAAACTCCTTTCTAATTTCATTCTACCTTAACCAAGGACTCTTGGGTTGTCATTTATCGAATCACATAGGACATTCTCTTCTTTTATTAGAAGTGGTAGATTCTTTATTGATCATACATTATCTCCATGTACAACTTATTATACCCAAGCATACCCTTTGATATACCCTAAGGGTCTTAAGGAATAAGTCAAAGTATAACTCATCATACACAAGATACTATGATGATCTCAAGTCCAAGGATTACTTGTACTACTATCACTACAGAATTCCTATTGACAGCAAATAAAACTCCATTAGGTATTCCTTAGCGAGCCACGTTCAATGAACTTATTCTCCAATAAGCACCTACATACTTGCTTTAGTGTCTCCACACAAATGATCATGAGATCAATCATCCTCATCCAATGAGCAAGTTAACGATGTACCCAATCTATCCGATTCACTAATCCCCAATTTAGTAATCCAACGATTGGGAACTATTTTAGTTTTAAGCTTTCAAAGAATTTAGATCTCATTAGAATGATCATCATCATTATTCTAAAAGCATTGCTTAAAACTATGGGTTTATCACATATTATAAAAAACAGCATCATGTAGATAATTAAAAGCCTTTAATAAATTAATACTTTTTATTAATAAATGAATAAGATTGTTACAAAGTATATGCTTTATCATCAAACATGATTGGCTTGTGTGCATACTACTTTCAATCTCCCACTTGCACTAAAGCCAATCGTCATGGTATCTCATACTCTTCTTCTCTAAGTGACGATTATCCTGCTGTTGGATAAGCTTTAGTTAATGGATATGTAATGTTGTTCATGAGAGTCCACTATCTCTATAGTGATTTCCCATCTTTCAATGATTCTAATAATCAAATGAAAGTGCCACAACACATGTTTAGATCCAAGATGAGACTTAGGAACTATTCCTAGTTCTGTAATGAACTTTTAATCCAAACAATCAACTTGCAGCTTCATTTATAGCTATATACTTTGTCTTTATCACTAAACCAACAACTCTTTGCTGGTTGGAACCTTTCCAATTCACTGCACCACTGTTCAAGATAACGCTTTACCTTAAAGTGGATTTTCTGTCATCTTGATCTGTCTAAAAAAAAACTTGAGTCTGTAAAGCCCTCTAGTTTTAATTCAGACCCACCATGTATGCTCACATCCTTAGTGTCGGTTAAGAACTTTAAGATGTTTTTCACTGTCTTACAGTGATCTTCTCGAAATGTGACCGATCAACATCGGGTCTCGTACATTTCATTGCATACATGATCATCACTCATGCGACCTCTCTTTTGAGAGTCTGTGGGGACTATTAAGAGAGATACACTCCATAGCTCATCGACATGAGACATCTCTTGAGTTTGCCATGCTAAATGACTTTAGCATCAAATGAATATACGTTCCTTGGGTTAAGTCGAGCATCCTCTTAAATCTATCTATATAGATTTATATCCCCAATTAAGATACTCTTCCCAAATCATCTCGTGGAGGAATGTTTGACAACTTTATCTTTACTAATTGTAGCATTAGTATGTCATTCCTTATCCGTAGTATATCAACATATAATACTAGGAATGTCACGACGCCCCACTTGTCCCTTTTGTACACACTAGAACTCTTACATCATCGTATGTAATCGGATCATCATCTTCTATGATGTGTACCTCATCATCATCATCTATGATGAATCCATACCTCCTAGGTATCTTCTTGGTATTATTCCGCATTTACGATTTGGTTGTGGTACAATAGGTCTATCTACTGAGTTCCTCTTATTTGACTTATAGTATTTTGTGGTTCTTGAACTCTTCAAGATCTATTATCCTCCCACTAGCCCTTTCAATGATAAACACCTTTATCTTAGAAGGCGTGTTTTTGATAAACACCTTTTGCTAAGTAGGATTATAGAACATATATCCTAAACTTACTTTAGGATGTCCCACAATCTGTACATGTCAAATCTTGTCCCAAGCTTATCCTTTGAAACCTTTTTCACATAAGTTGGACAACCACTTATCTTAACATACTTAAGATTAGGAATCCTCCTTGTCCATAACTTTTATGGAGTCTTGGGGCCGAATTTTGAGGTTACCATTTTCGTAGATATGCAGCCATTTCTAGGACATGACCCTAGAAGGATAATGGAATGTCGGTAAAATCATTATGGACCGCACCATGTCCAACAAGGTATGATTTTTCATTCAGATACATCAATCAATTATTGCGTATCAGGAGGCGTCCATTATGAGAAAACCATCTGAGATGATCTAGAAACTTATTGCACAAGTATTTATTCCTTGATCTAATCAAAGAATCTTAATACTTTGTCAATTTGTTTCACTTCTGAATTCTTTGAACCTTTCAAATAATTCACACTTGTATTTCAATAAATACATACATTCAACTCTTTGAATGATCATCTCCTTTTCTTATACTAGTTTGTTCAATTTATAAAATAATTTTCACGTAAGTCAAGTATACAAAATTTATTAAGTAATATTCCGATTATACAAAACATTATTATTATAAATAGAACAACAATTGTTCTTAATTATAATACCAAAAATTTAATTGTCCAATAATAAAATGGAAATAATGTTTCCAACGAGAACTGGAATACAATAACAACTTATTGACTTAATAGATTTGCCCGTAGGCAGTGCTAAACTATAAGTTTCTATAGCTAATGCAGCAACCTTTGCTACATTTCCCGCACATAGGATTACTTATATTTGTTTAGCTTTCTACTTCTGCTTGGTCCCTTCATAAATCTATATTTATGATAACCAAAGTCGGTATCCAATACCCAAGTAGAACCTTGACTTAAAGAAAAATTTATTTCAATCATGAACAAAAACTCGTATTATAATCAAAACTTCACTAAGACTCTTTGGTTAGCCTCTGCGCAAGACGCTTCTCGCAGCTTTCTTTCGAAGTCCGGGCTTATTGCGGTTGGAAGCAAACTCCTTGCTATCCGTGACGCTTTTGTTCTTATTATCCTTTGTTTTTGCCTTTCTATATACCTTCTTTGAATCGTTCTTCTTTTGAGTAAGATCCTTTGGCCCCTACCAAGAAGACATGGTCTTTCTTGGTTGAAAGTGACTCTCATCATTTTTCAACATGTTAAGCAAATCAATGAGGTGATATCTAGCTTGTTCATATGAAAATTCACAACAATTGTGAAAGGAGTCCGGAGTGAGTGCAAGATCAAATTTTAGCTCAACTCTCCATCCATGACAAAACCAGGTTGTCCTAATTGATCAATCAAATTGATTATGTTAAGAACTTTTTATGCATCTATAGTGCCATTGGCCATTCTAGATCGTAAGAGCTCCTTAGATATCTCGATATCTATCGGTCCTACTTTCCTCACCATCAACTACTTGATGTGCGGGAATATAGTAGGAGCATCCATAGTTTCATCTTGTGACGCTGAAGCTCGTTACTCATGGATGCGAGCATGATGCATTGAGCTAATCAGTGCATCATCTTGCCACTTTCTAAAAGTAGCAATCTCTTCCTCGAGGCATTATGCGCAACCATTGTAGGATAGACGATAGGACATAAGATAGCTTTTCACCTATGAGAACTATTCTCACATTCCTTAACCAATCCATTTAATACGGTCCAGTTAAATAACATTTAATATGTTTCGCAGTGATAGTAATTAAGACATTGTAAAATGTTGTAAATGAATTTGTATTTAACAACATTTTAACATACATTCTTTTATTAATTACCAAAATAAATTAGGTCTTGTTTTAAATTGGTATCTCCCACTATTTTCTTCAAACTATATTACCCTCACTTATATAGTTCGGCAAAATCTAATTAAAGATCTCTAGTGAGAATAAGGATCCCATTTCAAATGTATATAGCCTTGTGGTGACACAACAAACTATATATAAATAAATAGGTGTAGACAACTTTTGTCAATTACATCAACTATACAACTCCTTTTCTTTTGCCTCTTAGATTATTTTGATCAAGTGGTGGCACATCCAAATTAAAATTATCCAAGTTAAGTCCGACCTAGCACTCCATATATTCAAAAAGAAAATATCATCCTTATGGTGACACAACAAAATAATATTGTTCAATTTTCTTTATAAGCATCAAATGTGATAAATTAACATCTTAAATACTTAATACTTGCCTTGTGGTGACACAACAAACTCATATTAAATATTTAATACTCTATTAATTTTATCATGCTAAGAGCTTGACGTTCGATATTCCAAATATCTTTGAACGCTTAGGACTTAATATAAAAATTGAGGGTTTGTTATTAATTTGTCTCATCTTGTTTAACGCAGCATTTATATATATATATATATATACGCGTCATATTAATGAACATGCGAAGCATGTTTGCATAATATATAATATATATAGTATAAGCATGCACATATAGAATACTATATTCTACCCGGATTGATTATGGACTTTTATTCTAGTTTGGTTCACTAGAGCCACCAAGTGAACCAAAAGGTCAAACCCTAGGGGTGCAAGAAATAATATTTAAATATAACTATTACATTTAAACCCGGGCTCCATTACAAATGGGTCTTCAAGCGCTCCTTGCTCCTTGATCTCCAATTTTTCAAAAATTAATTCTAACTATTCCTATTACATAACTATTTTAAAATAAATAGAAACCTTGATTAGCAGTCAAGGGGAAGTACATAGGAGAGAGATAGAATTTACATTAAGAAAAAATTAGAGAAGACGAGGTACGCAGACCCCATTTAATAAAACCCATACATTCATGCATCCAACTAAAATAAAATCCAATCGCATTGGTCAATAGTCCATAATCAATCCCATTTATTATCATACACATCACCATATGCATCAATAAATAACATTCATCTCATGAATAATAAACATTTAATATATATATTGATATCATTTAATGGGCAAATTTAGTTAGTATAAAATCTATTTTTGAATCAAAATAAACTCCTTTATTTTAATCCAAATTTAAATCAAAATAAAACTATTTTATTTTAATTTATCCTATTTTGAATAAAATAAACTATTTTATTTTAATCAAAATTTTAATCAAAATAAACTCCTTTATTTTAATTAATTATGGAATCCAATTCCATGTAATAAAAAAAAAAATCTTTAATTAAAATAAACTCTTTTATTTTAATTAATTATGGAATCCAATTCCATGTAAAAAAAATATTAAAGGAAACACGGATTTTCTTTCCTATTCACAAATAAACTCCTTTATTTTGAATAATATGAAATCTTATTTCATATTTAAATAAACTCCTTTATTTAAGGAAACATGAATTCTTTTTCCTATTCACAAATAAACTCTTTTATTTTGAATAATATGAAATCCTATTTCATATCTAAATAAACTCCTTTATTTAAGGAAATTATAGAATCCAATTTCAACTCCAATTAGTTAGCATGGAATCAAATTCCAACTCTAATTAGTTAGCATGAAATCTAATTTTAAAATTAAAATAAATCTTTTATTTTAATATTAAAATAAACCTTTATTTTAAGATTAAAATAAACCTTTTATTTTAATTATAAAATTATTAAAATTAAAATAAAACTTTATATTTTAATATTAAAATAAACCTTTTATTTTAAAATTAAAATAAACTTTTATTTTAATTATATAATAATTAAGAATATATATTTGTATATATATATATATATATTCATAATATATATATTATATATATATATATAACCGTTCCTTATATTAAAATAAACCGTGCACTTATTTTCCAAGACAACCTGTTCTCGATTTCCGTGCAAGCCAATTTTTTTTTTCGTGCACAGCCAATATATATATATATATATATATATCATTATATAATCATTAGATAATCATTAGCAATCATTAGATTATCATGTTACATGTAATGATTGTTAATAATTAATCTGTCTCGATTTCCGTGCCTCATGTGAAACCTTGTGAATCATTACTGCTATAAATTCCGTGCATGATTGCTTCAAAAAAAATTAAAGCTTCCGCTTTTTTTTTTTTTTTTTTTTTTTTATGCAATAAATTTTATATAACAATAATATGCCCAATTAAATTGTTCTAAACACATATCAATATACATATCAAATTAAAACAATTAATAATTCGCATAAAGGTTTGGCTCTGATGCCACTGTTAGGTTTGTAATATTCATATGCGTGATCAAATTGCATAAAAAGTGCTAAGCGTGTAAAATCGAGTTTAAAATTTACAAACCATATACCCGGGATCATCCTTTATGCATAATTATTAATTAATTAAACGAAAAGATAAAGAATAAATCATACCCTTGAAGATCGAGCTTCCTCAGGTACAAGTTCACCTCCAAATCCTTTCGCGTTCAATCTTGAATCCACCGGGTTTGGTTCCTTCCTTTGATCAACGTTAGCCACCTAAATGTTTGGCCTCTAGAGGTGATCCACCAAGGAAGAATAAAATTCAAGAAGATGGGTGTTATGGCTAACCCTAGTTTTCTATCTCTATAGAAAAGGCATACTCCCAACAACTTGGAATTATTACGTACTTTGTTAAAGTCAACAACCCCCTCACCCATAATAAGACTCCTCTTATTAATAGATGTGGGCAACCCACCTTAACAATTAAGGAATTGGATTTTATTTAATTAATTAAATTCTTTTAATTAATTAAGCTCCCTAATCTTATTAGGGATAATTAATTAAAACTCCTTTAACTAATTTTCCTTCCTAATCCAATTAGGAATAAATGAGAGTACTTATATTAAATTAATTCCTAAACTCTTTTAGAAATTAAAATAATAATAATTGTAATAATATTAATAAGACTCCTCTTATTAATTTATATTTAATATTTCTAAAATATTAAATATTAAATATTAAGCTATTTAATTTATTCTATCACCATAGATTAAATTAAATATACATAACATATTATTACGATTATGCCATTAACTTCTTAAATAATTATTCTTCCTTTTATGGTGTGACCCTTTAGGTTCTCCATATTAAACCTTGTGAATAAATCAATTAGAACAATTCTAATCTTATTTAAATAAATAAATTAAATAATTAATTTATTTAAATAAATAATATTTATTCTACAATAGGGATAAGCCTCCCTAGCGATCAACGACTTTCCGGATAATATAGATTTCAACATTAATCATTAAAGAACCTTTGAGTAAATAGTTTCGCATACAATTCAATCCTTCCACCATACAATGTCCCAATTAAATATAAGACATGGAATTACTCACAAGTCTTATTTTATTTAATTATATGTATTTCGATTCTTAAATGCACAAACTCCAAATAATGCAAATTAGAAACTCCTTTCTAATTTCATTCTCGCTTGTAACCAAGGACTCTTTGGGTTGTCATTTATCGAATCACATAGGATATTTCTCTTCTTTTATTAGAAGTGGTAGATTCTTTATTGATCATACATTATCTCCATGTACAACTTATTATACCCAAGCATACCCTTTGATATACCCTAAGGGTCTTAAGGAATAAGTCAAAGTATAACTCATCATACACAAGATACTATGATGATCTCAAGTCCAAGGATTACTTGTACTACTATCACTACAGAATTCCTATCGACAGCAAATAAAACTCCATTAGGTATTCCTTAGCGAGTCACGTTCAGTGAACTTATTCTCCAATAAACACCTACATACTTGCTTTAGTGTCTCCACACAAATGATCATGAGATCAATCATCCTCATCCAATGAGCAAGCAACGTATGTACCAATCTATCCGGATTCACTAATCCCCAATTTAGTAATCCAACGATTGGGAACTATTTTAGTTTTAAGCTTTCAAATAATTTAGATCTCATTAGAATGATCATCATCATTATTCTAAAAGCATTGCTTAAAACTATGGGTTTATCACATATTATAAAAACAAAGATCATGTAGATAATTAAAAGCCTTTAATAAATTAATACTTTTATTAATAAATGAATAAGATTGTTACAAAGTATATGCTTTATCATCAAACATGATTGGCTTGTGTGCATACTACTTTCAGGTTCCGGGACATGTTCGGTGGGTGCGTCTTCGGTAGGCGCTTTTGATCTGATCTGAGCGATCGATTACGGTTTGAAGATGGTTAATGCAAACAAGTAAAAATTAGTGAGAATCGGAGTTTAGTATTTTCTGTATATACTATAGTGTGCTTAATTAAGAACTTACATTTATGGTTGAAGAGCTAGGATTGGTCAGATAGCAAGTCTAGGGTGTAACGCCCCCAAATTAAGATACTTATATCTTGAATTCGGTGATTCACGATCTAACTCTAATAACATAATAAAATCTCAAACAACGGAATAATAGAATAATTTACATTATTATAACATGAAAATTCTCGTACCAAGGTCTCACAACCATGACTAACTTAATACATAACTTAAATCCAAACATAACTTAATACATAATATTAAACAGGTCTTATGATAAAACTAATGATGCCAAAGTGGTCCTTCGCTTCCTGCAAAAGAACATTTTCACACGCTTTGGGACACCGTGAGCTATTATTAGCAACGAAGGGTTGCATTTCTGCAACAAATACTTTGCACCCCTTCTTGCTAAATATGGATTCACTCATATAAGACTACCACAACATATCATCCGCAGACAAGTAGCCAAACAGCCAAGCGGAGGTGTCAAATAGAGAGGTGCAGCGTGTGACGCCCCAAAAATAGGTATACATCACCCATTCTGAGTCACCAAATACATTGTACAGAACTTAAATATAAACTTAATTTATACAATACGACCAAAAGCGTAGCTGAGAATTTTTACACGAATATTATCTTCTAGACAATATCTAAACTCAATGGAGTCCTCATTACATTTATTATCACATTATTTCATAGAATAATGAGGACTACTATAGCCACCATCCAGGACCATTACTCAAATCCTCGACTCGTCCCAGCTATATTCTCATTTTCTGAAGAGAAAATTGAAAGCAAAGGGTGAGCTCAACTAGCACGATAAAAAATATTATGACTAAGATAATGCAGAATAAATTATCATTAGCCTTCAACAGTGTTAAACTGATAGAATATAATAAACAACAAGTTTAACTGCAGCGGAACAAGCAATCCATTAGAAGAGTCAAGTAGAGCATGATATCTACTATCTTCTATGATATAAAACTTTATCATCAATTTTATCGATGAAACTCAGCTTAATAAATAATCCACATCACTGAATTATCCATGCACTACGGGTCAAGGATATTCATTAGTATCACATCCACGAATTATCCATGCACTACGGGCCAAGGATATTCGTGTTATCACCAATGGTCATGATCATGCCAATAACTGTCCATCAATGCACTACGGGCAAATGAGGACATTTACCACATCATTTGTAACATTATAGGTCATGATTATATCGAATAATCTCTGGTCATAATCATACCAATCAACAGTCCATCTATGCACTACGGGCCAAAGATGACTTTCATAACAATATAAGCATGAGGATGATGACAATGATATAAGCATTCAATTAAATGAAAGCAAAGGATAAATTTTTAAAGATTTATAATTTAATTTATCAAGAATTCAATAATGTCCAAATTGTCAATATGATACTGCTTTGTGGAGTAAAATTCAAGAATAATATTGTATCGAAAATGTTTTGGACCAAAAAAAAAATCAATTTTTATCATGCATAGTACCCTATGTGAATAGTACCTGAGTAAATAGTACTTCGGGAATAGTACCCCGGCATGAAAAGATTAAAAATTATCAAGAATTCTCAGAATAATATATCCATGAAAATATACTAGATGAAGCACAAATTTCAAGGATATTCTACTAATTTCACGGAGTATAGAAGCCAAAATTTAACAAACTGAGTGCAGAATTCGGAATCTGAAACGAAATAATATTACTTACATACTACAGAGTATGGAAGAAAATATTATTTCTTACGAATATTGAACAAAAATAATATCCCTTACCTTAAAAAGGAGAGTATTCCAACTGGTATAGCGGAGATATTCTTGAAGAAAACTTATATTGTTTTCTACGCTCAAAGCTTCCTAAAACTCTAAAGAAATACGCTCAATATTATAGAAGAAGAGTTTTCTGATTCTGGTGTGATTTTCAATTCTAAACTAAGCATCCTATTTATAGGAGAATGGCATGATACTATTTGGGAAAAAAAAAATCACGGGTGAACAGTAACATATTCACGGGCGCCGAATCCTTCCGCTGAAATTCTAAAAATTTTGATTTACTATGCAATACTATGCAATAAAATATAATATATTCTATTTTTCATAAAAAAAACAAAACTTATTATAATATATTATATATATATATACTCCCACCATTCCAGCCATCCTTTTTTTTCCTTACCATCCCGTGATCCCCCCCCACCAAATCAATTTATATATATATATATATATATATATATATATATATATATATATATAAAACAAAAGCTAGAGATAACTTTCTACCGACAGTTTTAACAAATGGGTAAGTGGGGGGTCCAAATAATAAGCCAAATTTATAACCAATACTTCATAAAAATCCCCTCAATATTTTTAACACAATTTATTCATCAATAATATAACTTACAATATTAACAACCAAATCATTTTCAAGAAAGAGGGGACTTTTCGATAAGGATTTCTCCCTATTGGCGCGCAATTAGGTGACCAAACCCCTTTCTCAACAGAATTTTCTAGACATTGTTAATAATGCAAATAATAATATGAATAACTTGTCATCTCAATTATTGATTTAACAATATTTTATATTGTGCAGATGATACTCTGACAATAATAGAATCAATAATGTGAGATACTATGCAACAATAACTGTAGCAATAATTGAGTATAACTGAGTGACTTCTCACGTAAGCATCAATAATCAATATCGTGTGCTATTATGCAACCACACATATTAATGTTTTTTTTATCACCGATGTATTTCAACAGTTAATAGTAAAACTTCCGCCGTTATTTTCATAAAAAGTTACTTTTGTCATTTTCTAACTCTGACAGTAATTCCGTTGTGGGGTCCACCAATGATTGTGCCGTCGTACGAATATTCCCTGTTAAAACGAATATTCCCCGACCAATCGAATATTTTATAACAACTTGCTTACTTTGAAAAATTTATAAATATTACCCACAACTATAACATTATATCAAATCCACACCATAATTTTCAAAAATATATTTCGAGAAAAATTCATCTTTATTCATAAAAGTTGGGGTCTTACAAAGCGTATTTTGGAAAAGACTGTACGTAAACCCTAGCAGAAATGATTGGTTGGCAAGACTGGATGATGCACTATGGGCGTACCGAATGGCGTACAAAATGTCAATTAGAATGTTGCTGTATCACCTTGTCTACGAAAAGGCTTGTCATCTACCAATGGAACTTGAACATAAAGCTTATTGGGCTATCAAACAACTAAATTATCGAGCGAGGATTTGAAGAGGGGCAAGTTGTGCTTCTTTACAACTCAAGACTAAAGCTCTTCCTGGGTAAATTGAAATCGAGGTGGTCGGGGCCTTTCAAAATTGCTAAAGTCTATCCACATGGTGCTATTGAGTTCGAAGATGCAAATTCCTCAAGGACCTTCATGGTGAGTGGCCAACGGCTCAAGCATTACTGGGATGGTGACGTTGACCATTAAAGACATCCATTACCCTTGGGGACCCAGAATGAGTTGGGAGAATAGTCAAGCTGACGACTTTAAAATAAGCGTTTGATGGGGAGGCAACCCCATCTCAGAATCATTCTTTTACCCTTTTTGCTTTATATCTTTGTTAATAGTAAAGTTCATCTTTTTGTGGTAGTTTAGTATTATCATAGTCTGTCTACAAGCTTTTAATAGTTTAATGGTATGTATATATGATAATTGTAGGAGTTTGCTCAAGAAATTTTTATAGTGGTGAATTTCTTAAAATGCTGGCGTGATAAATTCCATTAGTTAACAATCTCATCTTCATTGTGATATGTGCTTATGCAAGATTTTGGTATTCACTGTTTGAAGATTTTGGCTTCCATTTCTTTTGAAGTTTGGGTATCCTTGTGTTTTCATTTTCAAAATTCTTATTAACCATTCGTTTTATGTTTAGGAAAGCTTTTGTTGGTATCTCAAGTTGTTAAGCATATATTTTAGTTTTTGGTTTTATTTTAGTCATATGAAGTTGTTAGTATAAATATAATGTTTGGAGAATTTTTTGTAAGGCTAAGTGTTAGCTAATATGAATTGGTTTTGGCTGTGCAGAAAAACTAAAATTTTGCTCTTCATGCTTCGCTGCAGCGCCAGAATCACCTCAACTCACTGGAAAAATGCTCTGCAGCACCAGTAGTGAATTTCAGTTGTTTAAGTTAGGCATTTTTCAGCAGACTCAGCACAAATTCTCCTCTTGCCAACCGAAACTCACCTAAAACCTCCCTAATCGAAAACCATCATGACCTAGCTCATCCTAATCCATTTCTAAGCCTCAATTTGTGCCTTCACAAGTGATCCCTCACAGTAATTATTCGGATTCTTGGGTTCTAATTTTGCCAGGTACTTGGGATTCCCAATTTTTCTTTAGGTTTATGAAGTCTTCATTTGTTATGGGTTTGGAAAGTGCTTTGAGTTCATCTTAAATTGTTTTGGTCTGTTGTAATTGCTTGGATTTTCTCTGCTTGGAAATTTTTGGGTTTGTGATTACTATAACTAGGGCTAGAAAATTCAGTTTGAAAGAGTGAACTCTAGGTGTTTGATTTTTGGCACAATTAACTTTGGATAGGAGCTTCGCTTTGGCTAGGCAAATTGGTTTCCCTTGTTTGGATTGATAATTGATATTCAGTTGGGGAAAGTTTTGGTTTAGTTTGGGTTTGATTTGGCCATGTATTCAATTTGCAAAGTGTTTACTAAAACTTTTGACATGGCATCCAAGCGTCAGCGAACTAGCACTGGCTCATCTACAACAGCACCAATATGGGACCATATGAAGTTTATTAGCGAGGAAACATGGAAGAGATACAATCAGACTATTGTAAACAAGAGTTTAGTGCCTAAGCGAGGTTTGAGCCCTGATTAGAAGCAAGATGGGGATATGATGGCTATGATTGTTGAGAGGAAGTGGGTGCACTTTACCAAGTCTCTTGAGTTGGCTATTATCTCAATGGTCCGTGAATTTTATGCAAATGCCAGTACAGACGGTCCGGCTATAGTTCAATTCAGGGGGAAAGCAATTGCATTTGACAGTCAGACCATCAACACTCTTTTCGCGATGCCTGGTTATGATGATAAGGATTATATGGAGCCAGGGATTCGTGCTTATAACCTTGATAACATAGTAAAAAGGCTTTGCAATCCCGGGACTGTGTAGAAGATGAATGAATACACCGGTGAGAAGACCAGTTTTTGCCACCAATCGCTCAGTCGTTATGCTAAAGCGTGGTACAGTTTCATCACGACCATAGCAACGTGACTAAGGAGCGGGTGATTCTACTTTTTGCTATTTTCACTAGGTTGCATATGGAAATTAGGGTCGCCATTCATGAGTCCATCCTAAAGGCAATCAAGAGAACCACTTCTGGCGCGCTTCCACATTCGTCTTTGATCACCCGGATGTGTAAGCGGGCAGGCATTCAGTGGCAACCAGATGAAATTGCTCAGCTGCCTATGTCAGAGGTGAGGGGTACCTATAATCTACTCAGCCGTCTCCTTCTTCGGAGGTCAGGCCCTCGACTCAGCCTTCCCAGGGAGCACTAGCTGATATTCTAGCATCCCTGAGCCTCCTACACTAAAAGTCAGATGAAGTTGCTCAAAGATATTTGAGGCACATATCAACGGTTACTCAGAGGCAGGATATGATCATGATGCAATATCATGCTGAGTTCGCCAACACTGTGCAGAACATCTACTCATCATATGGTGGCGAGGATGTTGATTCCATGTCATTCTAGTTCTCAGTGTTTCCAGCCTTTCCATCATATCCTCCACCATCTCCAGTCAACGATGAGAGCAACGATGACGTTACAGAAGGTGATGGTGCAGATTGATAAGGATTTCTACATTCGCCGCCAATGAGGACATTGCCAAATTCGAGTTTGGGGGGAGTTATCAGTCTTTTATTTATATTCTTATCTATGAACTGTTATGAACTGCTAGTATAATATCTTTTGGGCTTTGTTAGTATTTTAGGTTGCAAAGAACTGTTATTAAATACAGCCATGATTATTATCTGGATGTATGGATGTATATTATCTTTATGTTTTGATTATGCTTGTGGTATCAATTTTTGGGCCATGTTATGGCTTCTATCTTTTGTGCCATGCTTTGGCTGTGTTAGACCCTATCTTAAGTTGTTATATTATTGCAAGGGTTATATATTTATTTAGTCCATTGTTTTTGGGACATGTTATGGCTTTGATAATCCCTATCTTGAACTGTTTATAGTAGAATGGGTTATATATAGTTAAAATTTTTGATTGTGGCTAATGATATGCTTGTAGTATTGCTTTGTCAAAGAGGTCAAGCATTTTTTGATAATACTCTTAGATTTATTTTTAGTTAAGACTGTTGTTGATCCTTTCTAGTCTATCGAGCATATGCCAACTGTTATAGCTAGTTATATTTCTAATAGGCTTAATTGGTTAATTGCTATGGAAAGAGTTAGCTCTTATTAACTTAAGTGAGTCAATGTTAGTAAGATTTAGATTCTTATGCAAGTTCGGATACATTCTTGGTCTAATGGCATATATAAAAAAAGAATAATTTGATAACCTTAGTTGACTAAGTTTGATTACGTGGCTTTTGTTACTCGAGTTAGTAAATCTTTAAGGGTGTTCTACACCTAATGCCCTAAATCCATCTGGCTTGAGAGTCATTGATCAAAAGCTCGTTACATGGGTAAATCTGAATAGCCTAATATAATTAGACATTACACGGTCATGCTCGAGGTCGTATTAATTAAAATATAATGAATAAAATCTAGTTTATCTTAAGTTTGGATACGTGACTTTTGTTACTCAAGTTAATAGATCCTTAGGGGTGTCCTACACCTAGTGCCCTAAAGCCTTCTGGCTTGGGATTCATTGATAAAAAGCATGTTACATGAGTAACTCTGCATAGCCTAAGGTAGCTGAGCTTTGCACAAGTCAAATTTAGTTGTTCTCATGCTAATGACTAGTGGCCTGTTCTTGCATTTGTTGTCTTATTCTGAATGCTTGATGTAGCATGAGTTTTTAGAGTTAGCATTTTCCTTATGGAAATTGTCATGTGTATGAGTTATAATTGGCTAGAATAGTTGGTAGTCACACACACAGGTTTGGATCAGTAGCAGTTTAAACTAGAAATTCGATCGAAGCCTTATTTATGACTTTGTTTCTTCTTTGAGATGGTTATTCTGAGATTTGAGGCCGCATTTCAGGTATGTAGTAATTCATTATGAGTTACAATTATATTTACTTTTGATCTTTTTGTTCAGATGTTTTTGCTCGGGGACAAGCAAAGACTTAAGTCTAGGGGTATTTGATGAGTGAGATTTATACCCGCAAATCGAACCCATTAATATTTAAGAAGTTGTTTGTTCATCTTATTTTATATTACGTTTATAATATGTTGTTGTTATTTTGCGCTTAAATGTTTTGCAAGTGGTTTATTAGGTCATTTCTAGCTTTCAAGGGGCTTAATTGTCATTTTATCACTACCGGCATCGCAACGCCTGTTTCCCAGTTATTTACTGGCGTTGCAGTGCCCCATTTCTTTAGTAAACTAGAGCTGCAGTGCCTCATTAATGTGTTGTCCTTCAGGCCAGCGCTGCAGCGCCTGAACAAGGCCAAAGCTTGGCGTTGTAGTGCCACCTCTGGTTCCCAGCAGAGAGCAGGGATCAAATGACCTAGCTATTATAACTCAGCAGCCTCCTTCAATATTGGATCATCAATTAGCCTCCTTCTTAGTTTTACATAGAGAGAGAGAGATAATATTGGGGAGAAAACTTAGAAGAGAAAGAAGTTGATTTATCAAGAAGAAATGATCATTGCTTCCTTCATTTCTCAGATTCTACACTGTGAAGAGAAGAGTTAGAGCTGGAATACTTCTAAATAGGGGTTTTCTTTATCTAAGTCTTTCATTTATTTGTGCAATATGAGTATATTGAATACATTGATAATGTTTTTTTGGTTCTATAGTTATGAACCTAATGATTAGTTTAATTGACTTTCTCTCCTATTTGTTATAATGAATCATGTTTGAATGGGTTATTGTATTTCATGCTTTATTTATTGATTTCTTGGTCAAGTGATTGATACAAGTATTAATTTGATATTGGAAAATGGACTTTAATGCTTAACCCTAAATATGATAGCATTTGTTATGCTCAGTCCTAATGGAGTATGAGCATATCTTGCAAAATAGAATAGGAATATATCTATTTGCCTTGTGTGACTAATAAGAATTAAAGCTTAATGACCCATAGTCTAATTTATTTCACCCTAGGAATATCATGATTTATTTAGCTAGGGGCCTTGCATATGGCCTTTGGAAGAGGCTTATGTATTCATAGAAATCTCGGTTGACCATTCTAGTGATTTGTTAGATAGTAGGAGAGTTAGGAGATTATATGAAGTATTAGGGGAGTTGTAATCTTAGCTAATTATATTTGATAAAATTCTTTTCTCACCATTTACTGTTTTAATCATATTTTTTTTAACAAACCATCTTAAATCAATTGTTTGGATAAGATTGAATTGATATAATTTTAGTATTTGAATAGATTTAGTATTATTTCCCTGCTGGTTCGACACTCGACTTATTACTGTATTACTTGTTAGACCGCGTATACTTATGCGTGTTTTATCAGTTGTGAAATTGATCAACAACAAATTTATTTCTCTTGTATAGACTTTATGTTATGCGAGTTCCTTAACTTCTTTAATTATCTAACCTTGTACAATTGATTATTGTGTGCAAGTTCATATGTCCATTTAACGATTATTTCACGATGTTTGAAAATTCTAAATTTGTTCGATGTTCATACGTTGATTAAATCCTAAAACTTATACGAATCTTTTATATTTGTATAAGTGTTCAAGTTATCTTTAAAATTCGATTATACCTGAATTGTTTAAGTACTACGTCGATGCCATCTATTTTGCTTTGACTAATATTTGATGAATCGTTTTATTATTTGTGAACCGATTTGTTATTGAAGATCGATGTCATTCGTTTCGGCTAGACTAATGTTTGATGAAGCGTTTTATCACTTGTGAACTAATTTATTGAAGATTTATGCTATTTATTTCGGTAAGATCAATATTGATATTATATGTTGAAATCATAACATTTCTTTAAAATCAATCCAAACCATATTATTATGGTACAGACTCACAATGTAAGATTGAGATGAACAACCCTTATAAAAACAAGGGGAACTTTATTATCGAAAAATGACACGCGTGGCAAATGTGAGTATTAGGCATAATCACGGGTACAATGAGGCTGATCCCCTTATGTACTTGCAGGGGAGTATGATTTAATTTTTATGGTTAACTTATACTCTTTAGGTATTCGATCAGTAAATGAACTGATAAGTCCTCGACAAGTTTTAGATCCGTTATTGATCACTAAGCATGAAATCTGGGAATAATCCTATTTATTGAATATTGTTGTTGTAAGACCCCGAAATTTTTTAAATAAAAAGGAATTTCCTTTATTTATTATTTTGAAATAGTAAGGGTGGATTTGATTAATGTGGTTAGTTATGGGTAAAATGCGCAAATATTTCGAATAAGCAAGTGGTGATAAAATATTCATTATTGTCGGGGAATATTCGTTTGGTGGTGGAATATTAAATCATTGTCGAGGAATATTAAATGCATTTACGCTAGCAGTTTTTGTGGGCCCCATAACGAAAGCGATTGGATGAAGAAAGCGACAAATATAAGTTGTTTATAAATAACGGCGTAGTTATTCTGCAGATTATCTTGTTGGAATACCCGGTGGTTAAAACACACTAATCTGGCGTTGTTGAGAAGATAGCACGCGATATTGCACCAATTATTGATTCCTACGTGAAAGGCACTACTCAATAATTATTACGATAATCTTGCTCGATATTTTATTTTATTGATTCAATAATTCTTTGCGTTAATATTTTATATTCTTGTTGTTTCAATAAATTGTCATTACACAATATTTTCCATTATCGAGACAATAATTCATATTATCTGAATAATATTATTAGAAAACATTATTGGTAATGTCTAGAAAGTTACATCTAAGGAGAGGTTTGGTCACCTAATTGCGCTGCGATGAAGGAGAGATCCTTATTGGAAAGCCCCCTCTTTCTGAGGAGCGGCACGGTTGCCAAGATCTTGTGATTCTGTAATATTATTTGTGAATAATTAATTATTGATTTATATGATGAGGAAAATATTGATTTTATGTGGATATTGATGGAGAAATTTTTAAAATGACAATTGTTGAAAATTAATATTTTATCATTTTCTCGATAAAATAATTCATTAAAATATATTATTTTAATAATATATTAACGGTGATATTTTTATAATGAATGTGGGATATATGAGTATATGAGGAGGAAGAGTATTTTTGTGGCATTAAATGATTAACACATGTTTTTGTGTGTCGGTGGACCCCATTTCTTGGTTGAAATTTGATTATAGCTTTTGTAAAATCGTCTGCTTGTGGATTTCGGTCAATTTTTGTTTGGAATTTGGAAAAACTTTCTTACGTAAAGTTGTAGAGAATTGAATTTCCTATAAAAACTCGTGAGATTCAATTTTTCTGATAAAAGGCTATTTATTATGAATTATTGAAGTTTTGAGTTAAAATAATTGATTTTTGGGAGTTTTAATTAATTATTTTGAGAAAAACGTTTTTGGTGAGTTTGTGAACCTCATTTAACATGTGCTATGGCTGAAATCAGATTTCAAAGGTGGGCTAAGGAATTTTGTTTATAAATAATATTATTATATTCAATTTTACGCTTTGGTGTTCTAAGCGATTTTCTATAAATAGGGTGCTTGGGTTAGAATTGAAAATCACACCGAGAAGCTGAAGTTTTATCTCTCTATATTATCGGCGTATTCTTGTGAGTATTTTGAGTATACTTTGAGTATTGCTATCTGGTGCAAGTTCAAGTCATAGCCTTATATCAGGTGTTTCAACTAGAAATCTTTGTCTTTCGAGGTAAGGGATGTTATTTTATTTGAAAATGATATTATTTCTTCAATATCATTATCTTTGAAATATTGGTTGGAACTTTTTATCAAATTTGGAACTTTTTCATATGGGGTTACTTATTCATGAGTTCTTATTCACGAGTTACTATTCATGATGAGTTACTATTCATAAGTTACTATTTCTTAGTACTATTAATGATGCGTGAAGATGTTTTTTTTGTGAAATTTCTATCTTTTGGTGTCGAGTTACTATTCACGTATCACGGCACTATTCACGAATCTGACACTATTCATTCTAAAAAAAATTTCTTCTTTTGTCCAAAATATCTATTATGGATACTAGCTTTGATTGTATCCATGTTTTGATCATTCTTGAATTTTACACCACTATGATTATTTTTGAGGTATTTTTGGACATGGATAAAACAAAGTACTGAATCCTTAATCCTTAATCCTTGTCATTTTGTTTCATTGGATTCGTTTCTTTAAAAATATTTTCATCATCCTCGGTCTTAAATGATGATATTATTGAATATCTTTGGCACAGTGAAAAGATGAATGATTTCTTGATGAATATCTTTGGCCGTAGTGCAAAGATGAGCAGTGTTGAGATGAACATGATCAATCGATTAATATCTTTGGCCCAGAGTGCAAAGATGAATGTTTAGATGAACATGACCAAATGATGAATATCTTTGGCTGTAGTGCAAAGATGAATATTTGATTCCGATATATATTGATTGATGTTACGGGGATAAAATATCGACGATGAACTTTTAAATTCATATATAGAAGATAGTAGTTTGCATTCTCTACTTAACTCTTCTAATGAATTATTATTTTTGCTGCGAAGATTGATTTAAAACTGGTTGTCTATTGTATTCTATTAGATTTTTCCTGTTGGAGACTAACGATAATTTGTTGTATATTATCTTAGTCATAATATTCTTCTTGAGGAGCTAGTTGAGCTCACCCTTTTCCTTGTTGTTCCATTTTTCTTCTCGGGCGAGAATGTAGCGAGTACTAGTCGGGTATGGAATGAAGGTTCTAGATAGAGTTGTTTAGTAGTCCTCACCATTTTGTAAAATAATGTATCAATAATTATGATGGGGATTTATTTGCGTGTGGATATTGTCTAGATGGCAATATCGTATTTAAACTCACAGTTTATATGTTGTAATAATAAAGTTGTAGTTATTTACGTACCATGTATTTGGCGACTCGAGAATGGGTTGGATGGAATGGACCTATTTTGGGGCGTCACGGTTGGTATCGAGCTTAGGGATATGATCTCTGGCGGAGATCGGGAATAGAACTAGGAGGGAGAGGCGAGTAAATCCTTCGCTAGTGTGTCCTACCTAAGCTTATTTGTTAGTTAGTCGATATATAGGGATATTATGTGATATATTGATTTCCTTAATTAACCCTTGTTTTATGGCGATATTTGAGAATGTCGATGAGAATATTAACAGTGGAGTAAATGAGGCCGTGGAGATGCTGTACTTACCAATGAGGAGAGCGTACACAACGAGTGGCAATGTACCTCCTGTGAACAACACCACTGGCGAGATGATGAGCGAGGGATGTTTAGAAGCTTTTGCGATTCATGCAAAATCGAGACGAGGAGACTTCGTGTTCAAAATACTGAGGAGAAATGATAGCAATTCACGGGTGGTCACACGACAAGCGATTCAAAGTTGGGACCACGAGTGCAGGAAAGCCGAATCCGAATAAAGGCGGAGCGTGGGTCAAACAAATTACCAAGATATTCGATGTCTTGGGATGGACGGAGAAACGAAAGGTTCCATTCGCTACCTTTATGTTCCATGGCGAAGCGATTCTTTGGTGGGAATCACGTGAAGCGTACCCATCCAATCGCACTCGGCATATCGTGGGAGACATTTGAAAGCAGTTCAATGACAAGTACTTCCACGAAAGTATTCGTCATATGAAGGAAGTGGAGTTTATTAGGCGGAGCGAATAACATGGCGGTGTCCCGATGCGAGGCAAAGTTCGCGGAGTTATCGGTTTGCACCTCATTTGGTGGAGAATGAGGAGCGTATGACGCGGATGTTTACGAGAGGTTTGAAACCCGATACGTCGTCGATATCTCATTTCTCATAAATTTTCTCTCTATTCGGATGTTGTCAACGAGGCTCGGTTGTTAGAAGCGAGATAACGAAATGCGTTCAACCGAGGGACCATAACCAGGATCATACCGAAGATAGCAGTCAACAAAATAACGATAACCAGCGGAGAAAGAAGAATACGGACAAAGGCGGTAACCACTCTGGTGGTAATCGTGGCCATGAAAATAGAAGCGAGTGGGAGGAGATTTTAAAGAGAGATTCAACAACGACCATGTGAAGGCGTCGGCGCCGATATGGCCCGGTTCCAGGAGGAAAAAGACCATCGGTGCGTATATTTACAAATGCGGGAAGAGGGACATATCATTAAACGCCCCCAGCAGTTTAAGGTATGCTATAATTGTGGAAAAGAAGGACATATCGCTTTCGAGATTATGCGATATCGAAACCCATCCAATAGGAATGGTGACTCAAAAGGATGTCCCGAAAAAAGTCAAAGACAACGATTCACGGAAGAAGCGTTTGTTGTGGCCGGTCAAAATCTGAGGAACCCGACGAAGTTAGCACGGGTTAGTTAATTATAAATTCTTGCGAAGTTTATACCTTACTAGATCTGGGTTCTACCCATTCTTTTATCTCTCTTGCTTGCGCTCAACGTTTGAACTTGACTACGGAGAAATTAGACTTTGACCTATTTATGGAGACTCCGTTAGGAGAAACTTTCATTACATCCGTTGTTTAGAAATCTTGCTTGATTCAGGTTGGCACTATCACATTACACATTAACCTTATTTCTATAGAGATATTTGCTTTTGATGTGATTTTAAGGTTAACTACTCATCATGCCAAATTGATTGCTTTTGTAAGGTTGTTAGTTTTCATATTCCTAAGCAACTTTGTTATTGAATTCAAGCAATCAAACCATTGTAGTCAAACATTTTCATATCAAGCTATGAAGTCATTCGTTTATTACGGATGTCAAGTTTTCTTAGTCCATGTTATGGATTTGAATAAAGACACGTCAGATTTGAATAATATTCTGTTGTTATTAATTTTTCTGACGTATTTCTGAAGAATTTCTTGGTTTACTCCCAAAACCCGATATTAAATATTGTATCGACTTTGAACCCGGTACAAAACTCATTTCTAAAATCTCATATCGAATGGCTCTATTGAACTTGAGAGTTAAAAATTCAACTATAAAATTGGTACACGAGCCTTTATCTGGTGACTTCCTTTGTGGAATGCAAAAGCCGAGACTCTCGTAGGGGACACCATATTAAATGCGATAGTAAAGCGATAGGTGTCATTGTAACGTCTTATCAAAGGTTGGGATATGAGTCATAGTTGAGAACAACCTAAGTCGGTAATCGAAATCGTAGCTTTCTAGGCTTAGTTGGTTATTATCGGAGATTCGTTGAAGGATATTCTCGAATCGCTATTCCATTAACGCAAATGACTCGTAGAGATACAAAATTTGAATGGAGCAAGGAATGTGGGAAGAGCTTGAAGAACTCGAGAGGAGACTCATTTCAAACACATGTTACGACCATGCCATCCTGGAAAAGCAAACGTGGTAGTGGCGTGTTGAGTAGAAGATCGTATCTGAAGTACGAAAATGATATTGTCAAAGACTCATTTCGAATAATTTACAAATAATAGAGATGGAGATGAAAACTCTAGTTACCCACGTGATGATCATCTGAGTATAATCGACTTTAATCGATAAAGTTAAAATTTGTTCAAGCTACACACCGGAGTGATGAATTTGAAGAAGGAGATGCGAAGAAGTTGTTATTTCAAAAGCGAGAGAATCGGTGAGGTGAGAAAGCTCAAACCTTGATTTATTAATCCATTTAAAATTCTCGATCGAATAGGAATCGTGGCCTATAGACTCGTTTTACCGCCAAGTATGGCGCGTGTTCATAACATTTTTCACGTATCGAGGTTACGTAAATATGTGGACGACCTGAACCACGTCATTGAGTTAGAACCGGACGAGATAGCCGAAGACTTAACGTATGAAGAGGTACCTGTCAAGATTTTGGATAGGAAGGAGCATGTCCCTACGTCGAAGGTCATACCACAAGTTAAAGTTTTGTGGAGAAACCATGCTATTTGAGGAAATGACACGGGAGTTGGAAAGCGAAAATGAAAGCGAGGTATTCTCATCTTTTGAAACACAGTCGTCGTCGTCAATTTAGAGGACGAAATTTCATAAGGAGGGAGGTTGTAAGACCCCAAATTTTTTAAATAAAAGGAATTTCCTTTATTTATTATTTTGAAATAGTAAGGGTGGATTTGATTAATGTGGTTAGTTATGGGTAAAATCATAAATATTTGAATAAGCAGTGGTGATAAAATATTCATTATTGTCGGGGAATATTAGTTTGGTAAATGGAATATTAAATGCTTGTCGAGGAATATTTGTCTGCAATGCAATAGCTTGATCTTTATGGGGCCCCATAACGAGCGATTGGATGAAGAAAAGCGACAAATATAAGTTGTTTATAAATAACGGCGTGGTTATTCTGAGATTATCTTGTTGGAATACCGGTGGTTAAAACACACTAATACTGGCGTTGTTGAGCGAGTAGCACCGCGATATTGCACCAATTATTGATTCTTACGTGAAGGCACTACTCAATAATTATTACGATAATTCTTTCAAGATATTTTATTTTATTGATTCAATAATTCTTTGCATTAATATTTTATATTCTTTGTTGTTTGAATAAATTATCATTACAGTATTTTCCATTATCGAGACAATAATTCATATTATCTGAATAATATTATTAGAAAACATTATTGGCAATGTCTAGAAAGTTACATCTAAGGAGAGTTTGGGTCACCTAATTGCTTGCGCCAGATGAGGAGAGATCCTTATTGAAAGCCCCTCTTTCTTGAGAGCGGCACAGTTTGCGATCTTGTGATTACATAATATTATTTGTGAATAATTAATTATTGATTTATATGATGAGGAAAATATTGATTTTATGTGGATATAGATGGAGAAATTTTTAAAATGACAATTGTTGAAAATTAATATTTTATCATTTTCTGATAAAATAATTCATTTAAATATATTATTTTAATAATATATTAACGGTGATATTTTTATAATGAATGTGGGATATATGAGTATATGAGGAGGAAGAGTATTTTGTGGCATTAAATGATTAACACATGTTTTGTGTGTCGGTGGACCCCATTTCTTGACTGAAATTTTATTATAGCTTGTAAAATCGTCCGTTTGTGGATTTCGGTCAATTTTTGTTTGGAATTTGGAAAAACTTTCTTCTGTAAAGTTGTAGAAATTGAATTTCCTATAAAAACTCATGAGATTCGAATTTTCTGATAAAAGGGCTATTTATTATGAATTATTGAAGTTTGAGTTAAAAATAATTGATTTTGGGAGTTTTAATTAATTATTTTGAGAAAAACGTTTTTGGTGAGTTTGTGAACCTCATTTAACATGTGCTATGGCTGAAATCAGATTTCAAAGGTGGGCTAAGGAATTTTGTTTATAAATAATATTATTATATTCAATTTTACGCTTTGGTGTTACAAGCGATTTCCTATAAATAGGGTGCTTAGGTTAGAATTGAAAATCACACGAAACTGAAGTTTTCTCTCTCTATATTATCGAAGCGTATTCTTGTGAGTATTTTGAGTATACTTTGAGTATTGCTATCTGATGCAAGTTCAAGTCATAGCCTATATCCAGGTGTTTTGACTAAATCTTGTCTTTTCGAGGTAAGGGATGTTATTTTATTTGAAAATGATATTATTTCTTCAATATCATTATCTTTGAAATATTGGTTGGAACTTTTTATCAAATTTGGAACTTTTTCATGTCGGGGTTACTATTCATGAGTTACTATTCATAAGTTACTATTCATGAGTTTCTTTTCACGATTCTATTCAGCTATTCATGATGCGTGAAGATGTTTTTTATGAAATTTCTATCTTTTGGTGTCGGAGTTACTATTCACGTATACGGCACTATTCACGTATCTGACCTTTATTCACGAATACGACACTATTCACCGAAAAATGAAATTTCTTCTTTTTGTCCAAAATATCTATTATGGATACTAGCTTTGATTGTATCCATGTTTTGATCATTCTTGAATTTTACACCACTATGATTATTTTTGAGGTATTTTTGGACATGGATAAAACAAAGTACGAATCCTTAATCCTTAATCCTTGTCATTTTGTTTCATTGGATTCGTTTCTATAAAAATATTTTTCATCATCCTCAGTCTTAAATGATGATATTATTGAATATCTTTGGCCTGTAGTGAAAAGATGAATGATTTCTTGATGAATATCTTTGGCCCGTAGTGCAAAGATGAACAGGTGTTGAGATGAACATGACCGACTGATTAATATCTTTGGCTCGTAGTGCAAAGATGAACAGGTGTTTAGATGAACATGGCCAAATGATGAATATCTTTGGCCTGTAGTGTTAAGATGAATATTTGATTCCAGATATATATTGATTGATGTTACAGGGATAAAATATCGACGATGAACTTTTAAATTCATATATAGAAGATAGTAGTTTGCATTCTCTACTTAACTCTTCTAATGAATTATTATTTCATTGCGAAGATTGATTTAAAATTTGTTGTCTATTGTATTCTATTAGATTTTTCCCTGTTGGAGACTAACGATAATTTGTTATATATTATCTTAGTCATAATATTCTTTACTGAGCTAGTTGAGCTCACCCTTTTCCTTGTTGTTCCATTTTTCTTCTCAGGAGGCGAGAATGTAGCGAGTACTAGTCGGGGTATGGAATGAAGGTTCTAGATAGAGTTGTTTAGTAGTTCTCACCATTTTTGTAAAATAATGTATCAATAATTATGATGGGGATTTATTTGCGTGTGGATATTGTCTAGATGGCAATATCTGTATTTAAACTCACAGTTTATATGTTGTAATAATAAAGTTGTAGTTATTTCTGTACTATGTATTTGGCGACTCAGAATGGGTTGGATGGAATGGACCTATTTTGGGGGCGTCACAGTTGTAGTATTGTTAATTCTTCAGAATTAATTGAATATTGTTGAACCCTCAAAAGAATTTATTTCTTTCATTCTTGATATGTTATTCAGCATGAAATTTAAGAAAATCCTTAATTTGAAAATGATTCATTGTTTCAGCTACTTCACAATCTTTTGAATATTGTTGAAGTTCTAAAGAGTTAAACTCTAATAATCATGATATATCGTTCTTATATTTAAACTTGCTGAGCAAATTAGTTGTTCACCCTTACTATATCATGATATTATTTCAATCAATCCTGAATGTTCAAAGAAGGACAAAGGCAAAGTGAAGGCGACCAAATAGTGTCTCTTATGTAAAGGATATTTTGTTATATAATGATATAAACATTTTGTATTATTAGCTATGTAATGTTAAGGTTAGTGAAACCTAGGATAATGTTATATTTTTGTATTAAGGTATGTAAGGAATGATGTAATTCATAATGAATGGGTAGTTAGATGAGATGTGTATATTGTATCGTGAGCACCGAATCTGAGGTTCAAGGGACCTGGATTTGGGGGCGTCATAGTAGTCCTTGGCCAAGGCAGAATGAAATTAGAAAGGAGTTTCTAATTTGTATTATTTGGAGTTGTGCATTTAAGAATCGAAATATATAGAATTAAATAAAATAAGACTTGACAGTAATTTCATGTCTTATATTTAATTGGGACATTGTATGGTGGAATGATTGAATTGTACGGTAACTATTTACTCAAAGGTTCTTTTATGATTAATGTTGAAATCTATATTATCTTGAAACTCGTTGATCGCTAAGGAGGCTTATCCTTATTGTAGAATAAATGTTCTTTATTTAAATAAATTAATAGATTAATTTATTTATTTAAATAAGATTAGAATTGTTCTAATTGATTTATTCACAACCGGTTTAATATGGAGAACCTAAAGGGTCACACCATAAAAGGAAAAATATTTATTTAAGAAGTAAATGACATAATCGTAATAGTAAGTTAAGTGTATTTAATTTAATCTATGGTGATAGAATAAATTAAATAGCTTAATATTTATTATTTAATATTTTGAAAAATTAAATATAAATTAATAAGAGGAGTCTTATTATTATTATTATTATTATTACTTATTATTATTAGTTTAATTTCTAAAGGATTTTGGAAATTAATTAATAAAGTACTCTTATATATTCCTAATAAGATTAGGAGGCTAATTAATTAAAATAGTTTAATTAATTATTCCTAATAAGATTAGGAAGCCTAATTAATTAAAAGAGTTTAATTAATAAAAATACAAACTCATTCCTAGATAGTTTAGGAGGGTTGCCTACATCAATAAATAAGAGGAGTCTTATTTTGATTTTGGTTACCGAAACTTCCAAGAGTTAGGAGAGTACTGATATAATCTCTAGAGAGAGAAAACTAGGGTTTTGTCAAACACCCATATTCTTACATATATTTTCTTCCTTGGTGGATCACCTATAGAGGCCAAACACTTGGGTGACTAACGTTGATCAAAGGAAAGAATCCAACGTGGTGAATTTAAGGAGAACATGAAGGGAATTGGAAGTGAACTCGTATATGAGGAAGCTAGTTTCTATAAGGGTATGAATCTGATCTCCATCTCTTTTCTATTGATTGATAATTATGCACAAAGTATGATCATAGTGACGGTTTGTATGAAAAAATTTAAATTTTGTTTTATCGCACTTCCGCACCTTTTATGTAATTTGATTGCATGATCGCGCTATTTACAAACTTAACAATGGTATTAGAGCCTAACTTTGTGCTAATTATCGAACTTGAAAATTCCATGTATGTATGGTATGCGATTAGATTGAATTTTCTGGGCAAAGAAAAAAATTTATGATTTTACTATACGGCGGGCCGCTTACCTCCGATTCATTATTCTGTAGCGACCGCCGCCTAACCTAAAAAAAGTTTAGGGGTTGCACTGGTAGCCTTGTAGTGTCCTAGTTCATTTTTGCCACACACACCCAACACCAGAACTTGAAAATTTTGTATTATATTTTTATTTATTTCAATTAAGATAAAAGGTTTATTTTAAATTGAAATATGATTAAAATAAATATTTTATATTAGCTTGGAATTGGATTCCACGTTAGCTTGAATAAAAGAGTTTATTCACATATGGAATAGGATTCCATGTTTCCTAAAATTAAAGATGTTTAATTTTAATAAGGAATATGAGTCAACATATTTTATTTTTCCAAAGAATTTTAAGTTAAAATAAAGGAGTTTATTTTGTACTTGAAATTGGATTCCATGTTAATTAAAATAAAAGAGTTTATTTTGATTCTAATTTGATTAAAATAAAGGAGTTTATTTTTATTCAAAATTAGATAAAATAAAATAAAGAAGTTTATTGTTATTTAAATTTTGATTAAAATAAAGGAGTTTATTTATTTTCAAAATTAAATTTTTAGTCAACTTTTAATTTTTGCCCATTAAATTGGTATCAATGCATATATGGAATAGTTTTCTTTATTCATGAGATGAATGTTATTTATTGATGCATTTGGTGATATGTATGATAACAAATGGGATTGATTATTTACTATTGACCAATGTGATTAGATTTTATTTTAGTTGGATACATGAATGTATGAGTTTTATAAATGGGGTTTGCGTACCTCGTCTTCTCTAATTTTTCATGATGTAATTTCTATCTCCCTCCTATGTACTTCCCCTTGATTGTTGATCAAGGTTTCTATTTATTGTAAATAATTTTGTAATAGGAATAGTTAGAATTAAGTTTGAAGAATTCGAGATCAAGGAGCAAGGAGCGCTTGAACACCTGTTTGTAATGGAGCCTGGGTTTAAATGTAATAGTTATATTTAAATTTCAATTCTTGCACTCTAGGTTTGACCTTTTGTTTCAGTTGGTGGCTCTAGTGAACCAAACTAGAATAAAGTCCATAATCGATCCGGGTAGATTATGTGACGCCTCCAAAATAGGTATACATCACCCATCTTGGGTCGCCAAATACATGGTACAAAATTCAAATACAACTTAATTATACAACTGTCGTGTAACATACGACAAAACATAAGCTGAGAGTTTTAAAACGAATATTGTCCTCTAGACAATATCCTCACTCAATGGAGTCCTCATTACAATTATTATCACACTATTTTATAAAAATAGTGAGGACTACTATAGCCATCATCTCGGACCATCACTTCATTCCCCGACTAGTCCCAGCTATATATTCTCATTTCCTGAAGAGAACAGTGAAAGAAAAGGGTGAGCTCAACTAGCCCAGTAAGAAATATTATGACTAAGATAATGCAGAATAAGTTATCGTTAGCCTTCAACAATGTTAAACTGATAGAATATAATAGACAACAAGTTTAACTGCAGAGGAACAAGTAATCCATTAGAAGAATCAAGTAGAGCAAGATATCTACTATCTTCTATGATTTAAAAAGTTTTTCAACAGTTTTTTCGCTGAGACTCAGCTTAATAAATAAACCACATCATCGAATCATCCCTACACTACGGGCCAAGGATATTCATGTAATCATCAATAGTCATGATTATACTGAATAATCCCTGGTCATAATCATACCAACAACTATCCATCAATGCACTACAGGCCAATGAGAATTTTTATCACATCATTTGTAATATTACGGGTCATGATTATACCGAAAGATACTTGGTCATAATCATACCAATCAACAGTCCATCTATGCACGTAAGCCAAAGATGACTTTCATCACAATATAAGCATGAGGATGATGACAATGATACAAGCATTAATCAAACAAAATCAAGGATAATTATTAAAGACTTTAAATTTATCCAGAGTTTAAAAATATCCAAATTGTCAACATGATATTGCTTTGTGGAGTATTTAAAAATAATATCCACGTATCAAAATAATTTGGACATAAAAGTAATAAATTTTTTGGGTGAATAGTAACCCCGGCATGAAAAGTACCCCGAATATCCGAGTGAATAATACTAGAGTGAATAGTAACCGGGTGAATAGTAACTCGTAAATAGTAACTCGTGAATAGTACTTCGGCATGAAAAGTGCCCCGAATACCCGAGTGAATAATACTAGAATGAATAGTAACTCATGAATAGTAACTCGTGAATAGTACCCCGGCATGAAAAGTGCCCCGAATACCCGAGTGAATAATATTATAGTGAATAGTAATCGGGTGAATAGTAACCCGTGAATAGTACCCCAGGTGAAAATATTTATATTTAATAAGAAAGTTCAGATCAATATTCCAATAAAACGATACTGGATGAAGCGCAAAACTCAAGGATATTCCACTAATTTCAAGTATTATAGAAGCAATACTTACCATAGTAAGTTTAGATTTAAGAATATGAAAAGAAATAACATACGAAACTGCAAATAGATTTTCACCTGTCATATGGTACGTAATCCGCGTAGACAGGTTATTCCAACATATTAAAGGATGAATACGAAAAGTAGTATTCCTTATGAATACGAAAGAAATAATACCCCTTACCAAACGAAAATAACTTCCCTTACCATAGTAGAAGACTGGATACTGCAATAGTGAAGTAGTAGAATACTCTTCTTTTTGTTCTTTATAGTTTCTATCTCTATAGTGTCTCTTGTGAATCTCAGTGAATTGGTGAGAATGAAAGAGGAATTAAGCTCTTATTTATAGGAGAATGGACTAAATAGTAACTTATTCATAGACGGTCCAGATTGATTTACTATTAGAACAGACGGTTCATATTGATTACTATTAAAACCACAACCGACGATCCAAATTGATTTACTTTTAAAACCACCACCGACGGTCCAGATTGATTTACTTTTAAAACCACCACCGATGGTCTAGATTAATTTACTATTAAAACCACCATCGATGGTCCAGATTGATTTACTATCAAAACCATCATCGATGGTCCAGATTGATTTACTATTAAAACCACCACCAATGGTCCAAATTGATTTAACTTATTACACTTTAGTACACCTAAAGTTTTCCAAGTTTGCATTATTCCCCTCTAACTTTTGTAATTCACTTATCTTCAATAAACACATTCTTAATACTTCAACAATTATTCATCATTAATATTATAACTCACAATATTTAACAACCAGATCATTCCCAGGAAAGAGAGAGCTTTTCGATAAGGATTTCTCTCTATTGGCGCGCAATTAGGTGACCAAACCTCTCCTTGACAGAACTTTCTAGATATCGCCAATATTGCAAATAATAATATGAATAACTTTGTTGTCTCAATTATTGATTTAATAATATAAAATATTAATATTGTGACAATAATTGAATCAAATAACGTGAGATACTATGCACCAATTACTGTAGCAATAATTTAGTAAACTGAGTGGCTTCTTACGTAAGCATCAATAATTAATACCGTGTGCTACTATGCAACCACGCGTATTACTGTACTTTTACCACCGGGTAGTTCAACAGTTTAACAGTAAAAACTTTCGCTGTTATTTTTATAAAATGATATTTCTGTCGTTTTCTAACTACGACAATACTTCCGTTGTGGGGTCCAACAATGATTGTGTCATCGAGCGAATATTCCCTGACAAAAAGAATATTCCCCGACCAAACGAATATTCCCCGACACAATGAATATTTTATATCAACTTACTTACTTTGCAAAAAATTTCATATATCACCCTTAACTTTAACCTTTTATCAATTAAACCATTTATTAAATAGAATAATTGTGACACCCCCAAAATAGGTATACATCACCAATCTTGAGTTGCCAAATATATGGTACATAAATCAAATATAAACTTAATTATACAACTGTCGGGTAATATACGACAAAACATAGTTGAGAGTTTAAACAAGAATATTGCCTTCTAGACAATATCCACTCTCAATGGAGTCCTCATTACAATTATTATCACACTATTTCACAGAGTAGTGAAGACTACTAAAACAACCATCTGGACCGTCAATCCGTTCCCTGACTAGTCTCAGCTATATTCTCATTTCCTGAAGAGAACAGTGAAAGAAAAGGGTGAGCTCAACTAGCCCAGTAAGAAATATTATGACTAAGATAATGCATAATAAATTATCCTTAGCCTTCAACAGTATAACAACTAATAGAATACAATATACAACAAGTTTTAGATCAATAACTGCAGCGGAACAAGCAATCCATTAGAAAAGTCAAGTAGAGCATGATATCTACTATCTTCTATGATTTAAAAGTTTATCATCAATTTTATCCCTACAATACCCATTAACAGTTCTTTATTATACCCAAGATAAAGAGAACTTTTATCACCTATCTTCACCTGAACCACCAAAGATTTTAGTTAAATTCACAATTCATGTTTATAATAATGTGAATCAACAGTTTCTCCTTGCCACAAAGGCTTAATAAAATGTTTACTCAAAATCCTTACCCCAAAGGCTAAAGATATTCAAATGTAATAACAATGATCATACCAATCAATTGTCTACATTTGCACTACGGACCAAAGATATTCAACTATAAAACCAATGGTCATGATCATACCAATCAATTGTCTATCAGCACACTACGGCCAAAGACATTCAACTGTTAACTAATGGTCATGATCCTGCCAATCACACCATCGAATTATCCATGAACTATGGGCCAAGGATATTCGTTATTATCACCAGTGGTCATGATCATGTCATACACCTGTCCATCTTTGCACTGCAGGCCAAAGATATTCATTAACAGTTCATCTTTCCACTCCAGGCCAAAGATATACAACTGTAAAACCAATAATCAACGGTCCATCTTTACACGTAAGCCAAAGATGACTTTCATCACAATATAAGTATGAGGATGATGACAATGATATAAGTATTAATCAAATGAAATCAATGATAAATATTAAAGACTTTAAATTTATCCAGAGTTTAAAAATATTAAAATTGTCAACATGATACTGCTTTGTGGAGTAAAATTCAAGAATAATATTGTATCAAAAATGATTTGAACATAAAATAATATTACAACGAATATTTAACGAAGATAATAATATTATTCATTATATTATAAACTTTATTTAATATTATTCATTATATAATAACATTAAATTCATTTACTAATATTATTAACCATTAAATAATATTTTAAATCAATAATTTCATAACACCTTAATCCAAATGTTATCAATAACTTAATAAACTCATAATCTAATATTATTAATATTATAACAATATTTTAATCACCTCTTAAACTTATAAATAATTTATTTTAATTGTTTACACTTTACCAAATAATGCATTTAATCATTCAAAAATGCCATACTCAAAAGATTTCATCACCAATGATCAAATCCCTTATCAAAAATCTGCATATACCTTATATAGGATTTCCAAGCCATAAAATCCTATTTACCAATTTTTCAACTTCACATAACATATTTAATTCATATGTTCGTAACTAAACTATTTTCATGAAAAATAACAAATCAGTCCCAAAAAGTTTTCTTTTCTGGGATTTAGCAGAATATAGTCCCATATTGAACATATATTTTTCTCGGAATTTTTAAAATTCATTTACTATTTTTCATATGGCCAAAACTGCCGAATATTTAGACATTTATCATAAACTGTACTTTTGTCCAACAATTTCAAAATTTATAGGGTATACTCCTGTGATATACATGTACTCCCAATAAAAATTTCACCAATTTTGGAGTTAACCACAAGGAGTTATAAGGGTTTACTTTTAAAATAGTCTTTTCCCATAAAATTCATAACTCCTATAATCTATACATCCAAAAATCGCCATTTTTGGACACAATCTAGAAAACTCAACAAATCATCATTTCTAATTTTTCCAGAATATTTGAGGGTCAGAAAAATTACAAAACTGTAAATGGATTTTCACCCGCCATGCGGTAATCCACGTAGACAAATCATTTCCACAATTTAATAAAGAATGAATATGAAGGGTCATTCACCATGCATGCGGTAGTCCGCGTAGACAGGTTATTCCATTAGAATAATAAAGAATTGAACAACAGAAGAATTTCACCATGCGATGCGAGTACTCACAGTAGTCGAGTTATTCAATGTAATAATAAAGAATGGAATAACAGAAGAATTCACCATGCATATGGTAGTCCTAGTAGACAGTTATTCCAATGAATAATAAAGAATGGAATAACGTAAGAATTCACCATGCGTCTGCGGTGAGTCCAACGTGAGACAAGTTATTCCAACAGAATAATAAAGAATGGAATAACAGAAGAATTCATCATGCATGCGGTAGTCCACGTAGACATGTTATTCCAACAGAATAATAAAGAATGGAATAACAACCCTTATGAGTATTGAAAGAAAATAACTCTCTTCATGAATACGAAAGAAATAATACCCCTTACCTTAGAAGAATATTGGATACTGGAATAGTGAGGTAGCAGACTTCACTTCTTTTTTCTCTCTATAATAATTACTCTTGTGAAACTTAGTAAATTGGTGAAAAATTAAGGAAGAATGAGCTTCTATTTATAGGAAAATATAGTTTTAATAATTGCACATTTTTGGGCTCGAAATATTACAGTATAATACCTTCCTCTTTTTCTTCATTTTTAATTTAGTCCTGCAAGTATTATAAAACTTGCACCACCTCCCCTATTAGTAAATCATGTGAATTAATAGTTCATTCATGTGACTCAATAGTATAATCATGTGAAAAAACTAATTACAGTATAGTACCTTCATCTATACCTCCATTTTTAATTTAGTCATGCAAGTATTATCAATCTTGCACCAACTCCCCTAATAGTAAATCATGTGAATCAATAATACACATATGTGAACACATAGTTATAAGCATGTGAATTAATAGCAATTAATTACTTATTTATCCTGTTAATTACCCGATTGGTCAATATAACCTCCAGACATCAATTATTATCGAAATAAATATCGATTTCCACTAACACTAATAATTCCCACACAATGGAACTATCAATTTCATCTTTAATCAACACAAACTTATTCATCATTAATATTATAACGCACAATATTTAACAACCAAATCGTTCCTGGAAAGAGGGGCTTTCAGATAAGGATTTCTCCTTATTGGCGTGCGATTAGATGACGAAACCTCTCCTTGACAGAACTTCTAGACATTGTCAATATTGCAAATAATAATATGAATAACTTTATCGTCTCAATTTTTGAAAATATTATGACAATAATTGAATAAAACTGAGTGACTTCTCACGTAAGCATCAATAATCAAAGATATTGTACAATACCGTGTGCTACTATGCAACCACACGTATTACTATACTTTTATCACCGATTATTTTATGACAACTTGTTTACTTTGAAATTTTTTCGCATATCACCCATAAATTTAACCTTTTACCAATTTAACCATTTACTAAATAGAATAATTATAAGAAAATTGAATACTTTTATTTCATAAAATTTGAGGTCTCACAATAATAATTATAAGAAAATCAAATACTTTCATTTCCTAAAATTTGGGCCATTACAATCTCCCCTCCTTATGAAATTTCACCCTCGAAATTTACGTACGTACCTGGTATGTCGAAGAGATGAGGATACCTCGTTTAGATTCTAACTCTTGAGGTATAACCTTTGAGCGTAGAATATAATCCTTCTTATCCAAGATTTTAACAGGTACCTCTTCATACGTTAAATTTTTTGCTATCTCGTCCGGTTCTAATTCAATAATGTGGTTCTGGTCGTCCACATATTTACGTAACATCGATACGTAAAAAATGATATGAATACGCGACATACTTGGCGGTAAAGCGAGTCTATAGGCCACAGTTCCTACTCGATCGAGGATTTCAAATAGACCAATAAAATCAAGGGTTGAGATTTCCTCTTTTCGTCGATTCTTTCTTCTAGAATAACGCCCTATTGAACTTTCTTCTTCACATTCATCAGCTCAGAGTCTGTAGCTTGATCGACTTTAAATTTATTGATTAAAGTTAGTTTTAATCGTATATTCGCTATCTTTACTTAGGTTCTTGGAGTCTTTAACTCTATCTCCATCTTTTGTAAGTCATAGGAAATGGGTCTTTGTGTTAACAATATCGCACTCGTAAACACATACGATCTTCTACCCAACTCGTCAGCTACCACGTTCGCTCTTCCACTATGATATTAAATGGTATGGTCGTAATCTTCAACAGCTTGAGCTAATGTCTTTGGCGCATGTTATGTTCGTTTTAGGAGAAGAAATATTTGAGGGTTTTGTATCGGGTTCAAGGTCGATACAAAATTCAATTTTATGCTCTGAGGGTAGGCTAGGAAGTTCTTCAGGGAATACGTCAGGAAATTTATTAACAATAGAAATATCATTCAAATCTGACGTATTTTTATTTAAATTTATGGCATGAGCTAAGAAAGCTTGACATCCATTTTTCAATAAACGAATAGCTTTATGACTTGAGATGAAAGTGATTGACTTTAGTGGTTTGGTTGTTTGAATTCGCATAATAGGATGGTTAAGAATATGAAAGCTAACAACCTTATGAAAACAATCAATTTTAGCGTGATGAGTAGTTAACCAACCAATTCCTAAAATCACATCGAATGCAGGTATTTTCAAAGAGATAAGATCAACAGGTAATGTGAAAGTGTCGATTTGAATCAAACAAGATTTATAAATAGTGGAGGTAACGAAGGTTTCTCCTAAAGGAGTTTCAACCAATAAGTCAAAGTCTAATTTCTCCGGAGTTAAATTTAAACATTGAGCGCAAGTAGGAGAAATAAAAGAGTGGGTAGAACCGGTATCTAATAAGGTATAGACTTCGCAAGAATTTATAATTAACTAACCCGTGCTAACTTCGTTCAGGTTACTCACTTTTTGAGAAGTCATGAAAAACGCTCTTCTTGAAACCGTCGACTTTGTTTTGTCCATATCCGCCTTTGGTGCCACCGTCCCAGCTGGACTTGATTTCGCTACAGAACAAAATTGAGCTATGTGATCGTCTTTTCCACAACTAAAACATACCTTGGAAGGCTGTGGACATCTAACTAACGGTCGTTCTCCTCCCCTAGATTTTGTTGTTGTTGCTGGTGCTGGTGCCGACGTCTTCCCATCATCGTTAAATCTTCTCTTCTTGAAATTTCCACTTGAATCATTTCTTCTATTATCTTGGCCATGATTACCACCGAACTGGTTACCATTTCTGGCATGTTGATTCCCTCCACGTTTGTTGTCAACGCTTCGATGACTCCTACCACTGGTATTATCGACTTGTCGGCTGCTCTCTCTTGGTTGGGTTGACTCATTATCGAGCTCCAATAACTGAGCCATATTTACAACATCTGAATACAAACACAGTTTGTGAGAAATGAGGTATTGACGAATTTCGGGTCTCAAACCACGCAGAAACATTCACGTCATTCTCTCCTCATTATCAACCAAATGGGATGTGAACCGGGACAACTCGGCAAACTTAGCCTCATACTGCGACACGGTCATATTGTTTTGTTCCAACTTGATAAACTCCACCTCCTTCATGTGACGAATAATTTCAGGAAAGTACTTGTCGTTGAACAGCTCTTGGAACTTCTCCCAAGACATTTTGAGTGCGACAGGCAGAGTACGCTTTATTGATTCCCACCAGTAATCTGCTTCTCCTCTCAACATGAAGGTGGCAAAGGGACCCTTTTGCTCCTCGGAGCATCCCAGGACATCAAATATCTTGGTGATCTGCTTTATCCACGTCTCCGCCTTAAGTGGTTCTGGCTTTCCCCAAAACTCTGATGGTCCCAGCTCCTTGTATTGTTTAACAGTGACCATCTGTGAGTTGCCAGTGTTTCCACCTGCATTTTGAACATGAGCCGCTCTCGCTTGATGTTACATGAATTGCATAAAGCCTCTGAACATCCCATCGTTCATCATTTGATCAATGTTGTTGTTTACCTAAGGATTATTGTCTTCCTGTTGCGTATTATCCTGGGTATTGATCGTTGGTGACTTAACAGTCTCATGTGCTTCATTGTTGATCTCAACATTTTCAGATGCCATTTTCAGATACTGTCACAAAACAAGGGTTAATTGACATGTCACATATTATCCCTATACTACGTGAGCCAATTAAATACCAAATAAATTTAGGTAGGTCATACTAGCGAAGAATTTCCCGCCTCCCACACCTAGTTCTTGTCTCACATCTCGGCCAGGGATCATATCCATAAGCTTTGATACCAATGTGACGCTCCCCAAAAATAGGTATACATCACCCATCTTGGGTCGCCAAATACACGGTACAAAATTCAAATACAACTTAATTATACAACTGTCGTGTAACATACAACAAAACATAAGATGAGAGTTTTAAAATGAATATTGTCCTCTAGACAATATCCACACTCAATGGAGTCCTCATTACAATTATTATCACACTATTTTATAAAAATAGTGAGGACTACTATAGCCATCATCTCGGACCATCACTTCATTCCCCGATTAGTCCCAGCTATATATTCTCATTTCCTGAAGAGAACAATGAAAGAAAAGGGTGAGCTCAACTAGCCCAGTAAAAAATATTATGACTAAGATAATGCTGAATAAATTATCGTTAGCCTTCAACAATGTTAAAATGATAGAATATAATAGACAACAAGTTTAACTGCATCGGAACAAGCAATCCATTAGAAGAGTCAAGTAGAGCAAGATATCTATTATCTTCTATGATTTAAAAAGTTTTCAACAGCTTTTATCATTTGAGACTCGACAATAAATAAACCACATCATCGAATCATCCCTGCACTACGGGCCAAGGATATTCATGTAATCATCAATGGTCATGATTATACCAAATAATCCCTAGTCATAATCATACCAACAACTATCCATCAATGCACTACAGGCCAATAAGGATTTTTACCACATCATTTGTAATATTACGGGTCATTATTATACTAAATGATACCTAGTCATAATCATACCAATCAACATTCCATCTATCCACGTAAGTCAAAGATGACTTTCATCATAATATAAGCATGAAGATGATGACAATGATATAAGCATTAATCAAACAAAATAAAGGATAATTATTAAAAACTTTAAATTTATCCAGAGTTTAAAAATATCCAAATTGTCAACATGATACTGCTTTGTGGAGTAAAATTCAAGAATAATATCCATGTATCAAAATAATTTGGATAGAAAAGAAATAAATTTTTTGGGTAAATAGTACCCCGTGAATAGTACTTTGGGAATAGTACCTCGTGAATAGTAACCCCGACATAAAAAGTGCCCCGAATACGCGAGTGAATAATACTAGAGTGAATAGTAACTCATAAATAGTAACTCGTGAATAGTACTTTGGCACGAAAAGTGCCCCGAATACTCGAGTGAATATTACTAGAGTGAATAGTAATTGGGTGAATTGTAACCTATGAATAATAACTCGTGAATAGTACCCCGGCATGAAAAGTGTCCCGAATACCCGAGTAAATAATATTATAGTGAATTATAACTGGGTGAATAGTAACCCATGAATAGTACTCCGGGTGAAAATATTGATTTTTAATAAGAAAGTTCATATCAATATTCCAATAAAACGATATTGGATGAAGCACAAAACTTAAGGATATTCCACTAATTTCAAGGATTATAGAAGCAATACTTACCATAGTAAGTTTAGATTTAAGAATATGAAAAGAAATAACATACAAAACTACAAATGGATTTTCACATGTCATACGGTACGTAATCCGCGTAGATAGGTTATTCCGATATATTAAGGGATGAATACGAAAAGTAGTATTCCTTATGAATATGAAAGAAATAATACCCCTTACCAAACGAAAATAAAATCCCTTACCTTAGTAGAAGGCTGGATACTACAATAGTGAAGTAGCAGAATACACTTCTTCTTGCTCTCTATAGTTTCTCTCTCTATAGTGTCTCTTGTGAATCTCAGTGAATTGGTGAGAATGAAAGAAGAATTCAGCTTCTATTTATAAGAGAATGGACTAAATAGTAACTAATTCATGAACGATCCAGATTGATTTACTATTAAAACGGACGGTTCATATTGATTACTATTAAAACCACAATCGACGGTCCAGATTGATTTACTTTTAAAACCACCACCAACGGTCCAGATTTATTTACTTTTAAAACCACCACTGACAGTCCAGATTGATTTACTTTTAAAAATACCACCAACGGTCCAGATTGATTTACTTTTAAAACCACCACCGACGGTCCAGATTGATTTACTATTAAAACCACCATCGATGGTCCAGATTGATTTACTATTAAAACCACCATCGACGGTCCAAATTGATTTACTATTAAAACCACCACCAATGGTCCAGATTGATTTAACTTATTACACTTTAGTACCCCTAAAGTTTTCCAAGTTTACATTATTCCCCTCTAACTTTTGTAATTCACTTATCTTCAATAAACACATTCTTAATACTTCAACAATTATTCATCATTAATATTATAACTCACAATATTTAACAACCAGATCATTCCCAGGAAAGAGAGGGCTTTCTAATAAGGATTTCTCCCTATTGGCGCGCAATTAGTTGACCAAACCTCTCCTTGACAGAACTTTCTAGACATCGTCAATATTGCAAATAATAATATGAATAACTTTGTTGTCTCAATTAATGATTTAATAATAAAAAATATTATTACTGTGATAATAATTGAATCAAATAACGTGAGATACTATGCAACAATTACTGTAGCAATAATTTAGTGAACTGAGTGGCTTCTTACGTAAGCATCAATAATCAATACCGTGTGCTACTATGCAGCCACACGTATTACTTTACTTTTACCACCAGGTAGTTCAACAGTTTAATAGTAAAAACTGTCGCCGTTATTTTTATAAAAAGATATTTCTGTCGTTTTCTAACTACGACAATACTTCCGTTGTGGGGTCCACCAATGATTGTGTAATCGAACGAATATTCCCTGACAAAAAGAATATTCCCCGACCAAACGAATATTCCCCGACACAACGAATATTTTATATCAACTTACTTACTTTGCAAAAAAATTCACATATCACCCTTAAGTTTAACCTTTTATCAATTAAACCATTTATTAAATAGAATAATAATTATAAGAAAATCAAATACTTTTATTTCCTAAAATTCGGGGTCTTACTGTAAGACCCCAACTTTTTATAAATAAAATTGAATTTCCTATATTCATTAATTTTGAAATAAAAAGGTGTTAATTGATATAATAATTTGGTTATGGGTGAAATGTGCAAATTTTATAAAATAAGCAAGTGGTTATAAAATAATCATTGTTGTCGAGAATATTCGTTTGTCGTCATCGTGAATATTCTTTTTGTCTCGAATATCCGTCTGACGACCTTGATCATTTTGTGGGCCCCATAATGTAATAACTGATTGGATGAAGAAAAAAGCGACAAATATGAGTTTTTAAAATAACGGTGTAATTGTTACTGATTAACACCTTTGTGGGTTACCCGGTGGTTAAAATATAGTAATACGCGTGGTTGCATGATCTACCTACGATATTACCTCGCATAATATTTTTAATTATTGATTCTTACGTGAAAGGCACTTACTAATAATTGTTACGGTAATTATTGTTCAATATTTTATTTTATTGATTCAATAATTGTTGTGTTGATATTTTATATTATTGTTGTTTCAATAATTGTCACCGCATGATGATTTCCCATTATCAGATCGATAATTCATATTATTTGAATAATATTATTAGATAACATTATTGGCAATGACTAGAAAGTTCTGTCAAGGAGAGGTTTGGTCACCTAATTGTGCTCCAGTAAGGGGAAATCCTTATTGGAAAGCCCCCTCTTTCCAGAGAACGGCCTGGTTGTCATTATTGTGATTCTGTAATATTATTGTGAATAATTAATTATTGATTTATATGATAAGAAAATATCTATCTTATGTGGATATAAATGAAAGAATTTTAGCATGAAATAATTGTTGAAAGTTTGGCAATTATTTTTTTCTCCGATTAAATATTCATTCATATATATATATTATAATTGTTTAATATATATATATAAGCATGTGATTAAAGGATGGAGTAAGCAAATTGCATTCGAATGCATAGAAGTATATCTTTGATTTTCCTAAGTTGGTTGGTGAGAATTCTTCTGCAAAATTTGATTTTCAATTTGTGGAATAAAGGCCATTGATTGGTGGAATTAGTTGGTGGGAGGAAGAAATTCTTGCAAGTATGTTTTGTTTTGTTGTGGATGGTTTTTGAATTCTCTGCAAAGCTTGTGTCTTTCCAAACTTGTGGGCCTCATCTATTGGAAAAATAAGAGTTAGGCAATGAATGAAAAGGAAAGGTAGGCATGATTGAAGAAAATTTTGGCAGAAAAGTTAGGCAGCTCATTTGGTTTTCTTCCTCCGTTCTGCACTATAAATAGAGGGATAACCCTCCTTCCTCAACACACCACTTTCAAATAAGAAATTCATATTCTAAAGTATTGTGAGTATTTTCTTGAGTATAAGAATACTTTTGAGCGTAGTTTTTCTGCAAGATTTTCTCAGAATAATATCCGATATTCCAGTCAAATCCAAGCTTCTACTAAGGTAAAGGATATTATTTTATTGCAATACTCGTGAGAAATATTTATTTTCTTTCATACTCCATATTATGAAAACGATATTATTTCATCTCGTATTCTTGAATTTGAACTTACTATGGTAAGTATTGCTTCTATAATTCCTGAAATGATTAGAAATTTTGCTTCATCTATTATCATTTCATAGGAATATTGGTCTGAACTTTTTAATCAAATTTGGAACTTTTCATGATGACTCATCGCTCACAATTCTTTGTTCACGAGTGCATCGTTCACGGTCTTTATTTCACGATTCTCGTTTCACGTCTTCGTTTCACGATTCTTCGTTCACTGCATCTTTTTCACAAAAGAAAAAAAAAATTCTTCTCCTTCCAAGTTATCAGTTGTGACCCTTATTCTTGAAATTGATTCCATGTTTTGATCTTTATTTTGAATTCTGCTTCACAATTGGTTATTATGAAGTATTACTGATCTTGGATAAACTGTTATACAAATCCCTAATATTTGTCCTTCTGTTTCACTAGATTCGTTTTCTCTAAAATGTTTTTCATCATCCTTAGTCCTTAATGGTGATACTTGATGAATATCTTTGGCCTGCAGTGCAAAGATGAATGATTAACTAATGAATATCTTTGGCCCGTAGTGCAAAGATGAACAGGTGTTGAGATGAACATAACCAACTAGTGATACAAATGAATATCTTTGGCCCGTAGTACAAAGATGAATATTTGATCTAAGATGTATATTGATTGATGTTACAGGGATAAAATATTGATGATGGACTTTTAAAATTCATAGATGATAGTAGATTTCATTCTCTACTTAACTCTTCTAATGAATTGTTATTTCCGCTGCGAATATTAATCTAAAACTGGTTGTCCATTATATTTTATCTGATTTGTTGAAGGCTAACGATAAATTGTTGTTCTTTATCTTAGTCATAATATTTTTACTGGGCTAGTTGAGCTCACCCTTTTCCTTTTTGTTCCATTTTTCTTCTCAGGAGGTGAGAATATAGCAGGAACCAGTCGGGGTAAAGAGTGATGGTCCTAGACAGTCGTTTTAGCAGTCCTCACTATTTTTGTAAAACAGTGTATCAATAAATGTAATGAGGACTTATTTGAGTATGGATATTGTCTAGAAGACAATATTTGTATTTAAACTCACAGCATGTGTGTTGTCGTATTTTGCACGACAATTGTAATAATAAAAGTTGTAGTTGTTTATGTACCATGTATTTGGCGACTCAGAATGGGTGATGTATACCTATTTTGGGGGCGTCACAGTTGGTATCAGAGCTTAGGGATGTGGTCACTGGCGAAGATCGGGGAATAGAACTAGGAGGGGAGAGATGAGTAAATCCTTCGCTAGTGTGTCATATCTAAGCTTATTTGTTGGTCGGTCATAATATAGGGTTATTATGTGATATGTTAATTTGTTTAATTAACCCTTGTTTTATGGCAGTATTTAAGAAAGGCTGCTAAGAACGTTAACAATGGAGTGTATGAGACTGTGGAACAACCTTTAGTCACAAACCAGGAGAACGTACAACAAGAAGGCAATATTCCTCCTAAAAATAACACTACCGAGCAAACGATGAATGATGGAATGTTTAGGAGCTTTTTGCAGTTCATGTAAAATCAAACGAGGGAGACTCGTGTACAAAATACGGGTGGAAATGATGGCAACGCTTGCTATTGATCACAAACCAAGCAAGCGATTCAAGGAGTTGGGACCACCAGATTTCTGGGGAAAGCCCGATCCGATTAAGGCGAAAACATGGGTCAAGCAAATTACCAAGATTTCGATGTCTTGGGATGCACAGAAGAACAGAAGGTTCCATTCACCACCTTTATATTCCATGGTGAAGCAAATTACTGGCAGAAATCTGTGAAGCGTACCCAGCCAGCTGTACTCAGCATGTCTTGGGAAAGATTTCAGAAACTGTTCAATGACAAGTATTTTCCTGAAAGTATTCGTCATATGAAGGAGGTAGAGTTTATTAGACTGGAACAAAACAACATGACGGTGTTCCAGTACGAGGCAAAGTTCGCAGAGTTATCCAGGTTTGCGCCTCATTTGGTAGAGAATAAGGAACGAATGACGCGGATGTTTCTGAGAGGTCTAAAACCCGATACCTTATCTCTCATAAATTTTCTCTGTATTCAGATGTTGTCAACAGGGCTCAATTATTAACCAGGGTCATACTGGTGACAGCAGTCATCAGAGCGATGATAACTAGCGAGGAGGGAAAAATACGGACAAAGGTGATAACCACTAGGGTGGTAATCGTGGCCATGATAACAGGAGAGGTGGGTCAAGTGGAAATTTCAAAAAAAGGAGATTCAACAGTGATGGGAAGACATTAGCAGCAGCACTAACACCAGTCGTGTGTTACAAATGCGGGAAAGATGGACATATCAGCCCCAACTACCCACAACAATCCAAGGTATGTTATAATTGTGGAAAGGAAGGACATATCGCTCGAGATTGTACTATAGCGAAACCAAGTTCAGCGAGGATGGTGACTCCAAGGGCTGTCCCGGATAAGTCGAAATCAGCGGTTCTTGGAAGAGCGTTTGTTATGATTGGCCAAAACGTGAGGAACCCGAACGAGGTGATCACGGGTAAGCTAATCTTGAATTCTTGTGAAGTTTATACCTTACTAGATACCGGTTCTACCCATTCTTTTATCTCTCCTGCTTGTACTCAACGTTTAAACTTGACTCTGGAGAAATTAGACTTTGATTTATCTGTTGAAACTCCGTTGGGTGAAACCTTCATTACATCTATAGTTTATAAATCTTGCTTGATCCAAGTTGGCATAATCACATTACCTGTTGATCTTATTTCTTTAAAGATACTTACTTTTGATGTGATTTTAGGAATTGATTGGTTAACCACTCATCATGCCAAAATTGATTGTTTTCGTAAGGTTGTTAGTTTTCATATTCCTAACCAACCTGTTTTGTGAATTCAAGCAACTAAACCACTAAAATCAGTCACTGTCATATCAAGCCACAAAGCTATTCGTTTATTGAAAAATGGATGTCAAGCTTTCTTAGCCCATGTTATGGATTTGAACAGAGACAAGTCAGATTTGGATAATATTTCTGTTGTTATAGAATTTCCTGATGTATTTCCTGAAGAACTTCCCGGTCTACCCTCAGAACGTGATGTTGAATTCTTTATTGACCTTGAACCGGGTACAAAGCCCATTTCTAAAACCCCATATCGAATGGCTCCTATTGAAATTCAGGAGTTAAAAGTCCAACTACAGGAATTGTTAGACATCAGTTTTATTCGTCCTAGTACATCTCCTCGGGGTGCTCCTGCTTTTATTTGTAAAGAAGAAAGACTTGGAGTATGCGACTTTGTATTGACTATCGAGAATTAAACCATGTCACCATCAAGAATAGGTATCCGCTACCTCGCATTGATGACCGTCGACCGCCATTCAAGGAGCACAATTCTTTTCAAAGATCGATCTTAGCTTACGGATATCATCACCAAGATTAAAACTAAGGATATTCCAAAGACGCCTTGTAACTCCTGATGACGGGCATTATGAATTCTTAGTCATGTCTTTTGGATTGACTAATGCTCTCTGCTACTTTCATGGATATGATGAACCGAGTATTCAAGGAATATTTGGATCAGTTCGTTGTTGTCTTTATTGATGACATCCTCATCTATTCCAAAAGTCGTGAAGATCATGAGCACCATTTGAAGCTGATACTTGAAAGGCTTCGTGAAAACAAGCTATATGCCAAGCTGAAGAAATGCGAGTTCTGGCTTGAGGAAGTAGCATTCCTTGGGCACGTGGTGTCAAAACATGGAGTATTTGTTGACCCGGCGAAGATTGAAGCAATACAAAGTTGGGAGCAACTGAAGTCGGTGACCAAAGTACGCAGCTTTCTAGGCTTAGCTGGTTATTATTGGAGATTCATGGAAGGATTTTCTCGAATCGCTACTCCGTTAACTCAATTGACTCGGAAAGATACAAAATTCGTATGGAGTGAGAAATGCGAGAAAAGTTTCCAAGAGCTCAAGATGAGACTCATTTCGGCACCTGTTGTGGCAATACCATCTAGTTTGGATGGATTTGTTATCTACAGCGATGCTTCTGGCAAAGGGTTAGGATGTGTTCTCATGCAACATGGGAAAGTCATAGCCTATGCCTCACGACAACTCAAAGAATATGAGAGGAATTATCCTATTCATGATCTGGAGTTGGCAGCAGTCGTTTTTGTGTTGAAGATATGGACACACTATTTGTATGGAGAGAAAGTGGAGATTTATACGGACCATAAAAGCCTCAAATATTTCTTCACCCAAAAAGAACTCAACATGCAGCAACGACGTTGGCTTGAGCTATTGAAAGATTACGATCACACTATTTAATATCATCCTGGAAAAGCGAACGTAGTAGCTAACGCATTGAGTAGAAGATCATATGCAAGTACGAGTGCGATATTGTCAACGCAAAAGCCCATTTTGTATGACTTGCAAAGGATGAAGATAGAGTTAAATACTCCAGGGACCCATGTGATGATGGCGAATATATGAGTAGAACCGACTTTAATTGATAAAGTTAAAGCTGCTCAAGCTACGGACCTGGGGCTGATGCGTATAAAGATGAAAGTGCAAGAAGGTGCTATTCCAGAAGCAAGAATCGATGGAGAAGGAATACTTCGAGTCAACTCCAGACTTTACGTTCCTAACGACTCTGACTTGAAGCATAAAATCATGATGGAGGCACACAACACACCGTTTGCAATCCATCCTGGGAGCACCAAAATGTATCATGATATTCGACATACATTTTGGTTGAGCAATATGAAGAGAGAGATCGTGGAGTTTATCTCGAGGTGTTTAACTTGTCAACGTGTAAAGGTGGAGCATCAAGTGCCAAAGGGTCCATTGCAACCACTTGAGATTCCGAAATGGAAGTGGAAACACATTACCATGGATTTCGTTACAGGCCTTCCCACAGTTTCTCAAGGCTTAGATGCCATTTGGGTTATTGTTGATAGATTAACCAAGTCTGCTCATTTCTTGCCGATACGTGAGACTTATTCTCTTGAACGTCTTGCTCGTATGTACGTAAATGAGATTGTGAGATTGCATGGCATGCTAGTATCCATAGTTTCGGATCGTGACCTAAGATTCAATCCACGATTTTGGGTTAACTTGCAGAAAGCTATGGGCAAGGATTTACGATTCAGTTTAACATATCATCCTCAAACAGACAGGCAATCGGAAAGGACTATTCAAACCCTTGAAGATCTATTAAGACTCTGTGTCCTAGATTTCAAAAGAAGTTGGGATAAGTACTTGCCACTGGTGGAATTCTCCAACAACAACAGTTATCAAGCAAGTATAGGCATGGCTCCATTCGAAGCATTATATGGACGAAAGTATCGCTCTCTAGTATGCTAGGACGAGGTGGGAGAAGCAACGTTGTTGGGACCAAAATTAGTACGCGTGACTACAGAAAAGATTCAAATGATCCGGCAACGTATAAAGACCTCACAAGATCGACAAAAGAGTTATGCTGATCTTCATCAAAAGGACGTGGAATTTAATATTGGAGATCATGTACTGTTACGTATTGCTCCATGGAAAGGAGTTATAAGATTTGGGAAGAGAGGAAAGCTCAATCCACGATTTGTTGGTCCATTTGAGATTCTTGACCGAATAGGAAATGTGGCCTATAGACTCGCCTTACCTCCAAGCATATCTCGTGTTCATAACATTTTTCATATATCTATGCTTCGTAAGTATGTGAAAGACCCAAACCACATTATTGCGTTAGAACCAGACGAGATAGCCGAAGATTTAACGTACAAGGAGGTACCTGTCAAGATATTGGATAGGAAAGAGCATGTCCTACGAACAAAGGTTATACCACAAGTTAAGGTTTTGTGGAGGAACCATGCTATTGTAGAAATGACTTGGGAGTTGGAAACAGAAATGAAAGCGAGGTACCCTCACCTTTTCAAAATACCAGGTACGTACGTCAATTTCGAGGACGAAATTTCATAAGGAGGGGAGGTTATAAGACCCCAACTTTTTATAAATAAAATTGAATTTCCTATATTCATTATTTTTGAAATAAAAAGGTGTTAATTGATATAATACTTTGGTTATGGGTGAAATGTGCAAATTTTATAAAATAAGCAAGTGGTTATAAAATAATCATTGTTGTCGGGGAATATTCGTTTGGTCGTGGAATATTCTTTTTGTCGGGAATATCCGTATTTACTGCCAGCGATCATTTGTTGGCCCCATAATGTAATAACTATTTATGAATAAAACGACAAATATGAGTTTTTATAAATAACGGCGTAATTGTTACTATTAACACTGTTGGGTTACCTGGTGGTTAAAATACGATGAATACGCGTGGTTGCACAAAGACCACACCGGTATTGCACAGTATTATTGAATTATTGATTCTTACGTAAGAAGGCACTACTCAATAAATATTTACAAGAATTACGGCTCAATATTTTATTTTATTGATTCAATAATTGTTGCGTTGATATTTTATATTATTGTTGTTTCAATAATTGTCATCTTTGACAAAGATTTCCCATTATCGATCGATAATTCATATTATTTGAATAATATTATTAGATAACATTATTGGCAATGTCTAGAAAGTTCTCGAAGAGAGGTTTGGTCACCTAATTGCTACCAAATGAGAGAAATCCTTATTGGAAAGCCCCTCTTTCTCAGGAACGGCGGCTTTGGTTGTCATTATTGAGAATAATTAATTACTGATTTATATGATAAGGAAATATCTATTTTATGTGGATATAAATGAAAGAATTTTAGCATGAAATAATTGTTGAAAGTTTGGCAATTATTTTTTTCTCCGATTAAATATTCATTCATATATATATTATAATTGTTTAATATATATATATAAGCATGTGATTAAAGGATGGAGTAAGCAAATTGCATTCGAATGCATAGCAGTATATCTTTGATTTTCCTAAGTTGGTTGGTGAGAATTCTTCAGCAAAATTTGATTTTCAATTTGTGGAATAAAGGCCATTGATTGGTGGAATTAGTTGGTGGGTGGAAGAAATTCTTGCAAGTATGCTTTGTTTTGTTGTGGATGGTTTTTGAATTCTCTGCAAAGCTTGTGTCTTTCCAAACTTGTGGGCCTCATCTATTGGAAAAATAAGAGTTAGGCAATAAATGAAAAGGAAAGGTTAGGCATGATTGAAGAAAATTTTGGCAGAAAAGTTAGGCAGCTCATTTGGTTTTCTTCCTCCGTTCTGCACTATAAATAGAGGGATAACCCTCCTTCCTCAACACACCACTTTCAAATCAGAAATTCCTATTCTAAAGTATTGTGAGTATTTTCTTGAGTATAAGAATACTTTTGAGCGTAGTTTTTCTGCAAGATTTTCTCATAATAATATCCGATATTTCAGTCAAATCCAAGCTTCTACTAAGGTAAAGGATATTATTTTATTGCAATACTCGTGAGAAATATATTATTTTCTTTCATACTCCATATTATGAAAACAATATTATTTCATCTCGTATTCTTGAATTTGAACTTACTATGGTAAGTATTGCTTCTATAATTCCTGAAATGATTAGAAATTTCGCTTCATCTATTATCATTTCATAGGAATATTGGTCTGAACTTTTTAATCAAATTTGAAACTTTTTATGATGATTCTATCGTCACACAATTCATCGCTCACTTGCATCTGCTCATAAGTATCTTGTTCATAATTCTTTGTTCACGCATCGTTTTTCACGATTCATCGTTCACGGTCTTGCTCACAAAAGAAAAAAAAATCTTCTCCTTCCAAGTTATCAGTTGTGACCCTTATTCTTGAAATTGATTCCATGTTTTGATCTTTATTTTGAATTCTGCTTCAAAATTGGTTATTATGAAGTATTATTGATCTTGGATAAACTGTTATACGAATCTCTAATATTTGTCCTTCTGTTTCACTGGATTCATTTTCTCTAAAATGTTTTTCATCATCCTTAGTCCTTAATGGTGATACTTGATGAATATCTTTGGCCTGCAGTGCAAAGATGAATGATTAACTAATGAATATCTTTGGCCCGTAGTGCAAAGATGAACAGGTGTTGAGATGAACATAACCAACTGGTGATACAAATGAATATCTTTGGGCCGTAGTGCAAAGATGAATATTTGATCCAAGATGTATATTGATTGATGTTACAGGGATAAAATATTGATGATGGACTTTTAAAATTCATTGATGATAGTAGATTTCATTCTCTACTTAACTCTTCTAATGAATTGTTATTTCCGCTGCGAATATTGATCTAAAACTGGTTGTCCATTATATTTTATCTGATTTGTTGAAGGCTAACGATAAATTGTTGTTCTTTATCTTAGTCATAATATTTTTTACTGGGCTAGTTGAGCTCACCCTTTTCCTTTTTGTTCCATTTTCTTCTCGGGAGGTGAGAATATAGCGAGAACCAATCGGGGTAAGAGTGATGGTCCTGAGATAATCGTTTTAGCGATCCTCACTATTTTTGTAAAATAGTGTATCAATAAATGTAATGAGGACTTATTTGAGTGTGGATATTGTCTAGAAGACAATATTTGTATTTAAACTCACAAGATGTGTGTTGTCGTATTTTACTTGCGACAATTGTAATAATAAAAGTTGTAGTTGTTTCTGTACCATGTATTTGGCGACTCAAAATGGGTGATGTATACCTATTTTGGGGGCGTCACACTTACAGATTATAGTATTCTATATGTTCTTGCTTATATTACTTAGTTTATTATCATTGGCAAAATAAACTAAGTAGCATTTGCTTAGTTTGCCACAATTTTCAATATATAAATGCAATAATACTCTCCCTACATATATGTACTCTTTCTTGTATGCAGGTTTCGACATAGCAGTTACAGTTAAATTATACTCCAACCGGTTCCTCGGCAACAATTAAAGAAAAAATTCCATAATCAAATACAAATATTCAAATAATTGCTGGGTGTGAACCAAAATTTAGAAGGTGAAATACTACAAATGGCAAGAAAAAGCGAAAACAATTCTCAATTATTTGAATATCATTATCAGCAAATAGAATTCTGCTAAAAATAAGATAATATGTATATCTGATACTAGTAACAAATAAACTTGTAAATTCAAGTTCAAACAACAAACAAAGAATACACACACACACACACATATATATATACGTACGTATATATAGTGTGAGATTCAAAAGAGAGATAATACCAAACCTTGGTGTTGGGACAAGAAATAGAAAAGGGTTTTGTAGGGAAGAGTTCAACAAGAGGAATTGTGAAAGAATTCGAAGAATGAGAAGTTATTGCGGTATAACTGTTGGTGATGGCAGATGAAGAAGAAGTCGTTCGCGCTAAAAAGTTTCTTTCTCTTTACCATCATAGGTTTATTATATAAAAATATATTGGGGGCTTGAGTTGTAATTTAAAATATATTATATTGAAAGTTGTGGATAATATGGAAATTATAAAAATATTACTTATTTCAATTTCTTTTCCGTCCAAATCAGGCCAATTTCGGACAAAAAACTTTGGCAAGAAAAGTGGTCAAAGTTTCTATCCATTTCTTTTCATTTCCATTTATTAAAAAACTCAGAAACATAGGAATTAGAAAGAAAACTTAAATTTTCCGTCTATTTTTTTCTTTTCTATCCATTTTAAAACTCAGAAACAAAGTGTCAAGGTTGAGAGACGATTTTGTGTTATTTATTATAAAAATATATAGATATAGATTTTGGGGTTGAAAGACCACTCCTAAAATTTAGGGTTGAGCGACTATATATATACACGGTCCGTCTCTTCAGCGAATCATAGGGAGTGAACTAAAAACGAACCGGCTATAACGACAATTTTATCTGTCGCTATAGCATAGAAAACAGATGCTATAACTGTCGCTATAGCCGGTTCATTTTTAGTTCGCTCTTTTTGGTTCGCTGGAGAGAGTCAGCCTATATATATATAATATTTAAAAAGTTGGATTTGACCCTTGACTTCTTTTAAATTCTTAAACAATTGAATTTAGCCCTTAACTTTGACTAGTTTTATAATGAAATGAATAAGTGAACTAATTTACTTTTAGATGTAATTGGGCTCGGTTACATGTGGACTGTGTTAGGAATAAACATGTGAATGATATTCCTATTTATATATGATTTGATTATTATATAAATGAATGAATATGCAAGTATGCTTGCATTGAGAAAAGTTGTGAAGTCTTTTGATAGATAATAAGAACATATGTACAAGGACTTGGAATGAATTGATCAAATATGTTAGGTTGATCCTACATAAGCAAAACAGCTTTGTAAAGTCCTTAAAAAGAAATGATGTACAAGGACTATAAATATTGAAAGATCAAACTTGTTAGGTTGATCTTATAATGTAATAGATAGGTATGTCTGATCGTCGAACACTGCACCAGAAATCGTAAACTACCAGGAGAAACGAGGAAGGATCGTAGTGTGTCAAGAAGAACTTCCTCAAAGTCGTAGTCTGTTGAGGAAATCATGTTTAGAATCGTAGAGACAGCCTGTCTAAGAGCCGACCGAGCATTTGCCAAAGCCAAGTCAAGAATCATAGACCACACTCAGAGTCGTAGAGTCTACTGATCTAATAAGAGGCAGAGATCGTAGTTGAGCCAGATCAGATGAAGACAACAAGCTTAAGGACAGAGATCGTAGAGTATCAAGATCTGATCTCGGATTCGTAATGTCTACACAACCAAAGTTAAATCATAGAGTGTAGAACTAAGGCTTCAACAAAGGTGCTCACAACGCCAAGACAGAATCGTATCGTAGAGTAAACACGATTCTCAATAAATGAGCACTCCTAGAATATCCAAAAGATAAAGCCTCTGGTCAGAGCTGCAAAGTTACACTCCACCTAAAAGAAACCAAAGAGAACTCAACAAATGGCCGGCAAGCTAACAGAAGATCTAAGCACTAACCCAATCAACATCCAGATTGAGTTGTAAAGCCATTCAAGATGAAGTCTTCCACAAGTTGATCAAAAGAAAACTTCAGTCAAAGTAACTGGCTAAAGAAAGTCAGCAAGAGCAGTAGCTGTCAAGTGAACAGAAGACAAAGATCTTGGAAGAAACCAAGATCGTAGTGTTTGCCAAACAAAGTAGGAACTGATGAAGTGTACATAGAGATACTGGTCAACTTATGAAGAACAAGTCTAAAGTGATTAAGCATGGGTCAGTCCATTGATGATAAGTGAACGAGAGATCACAAGGAGAAAGCAAGCTGGGCATGCCACAAATCAAAAGTGTTTTGCTATTCAGAAGAGACTAAAACAAGGAGTCAAGCTATCAGTTCTTGAGATCAGTCGAGGTAAACAGAAGTATTGAAGCACTGCACAATAGAATGAAGAGGTGTTCTACATTGAAGATCCAATGAACACTCTTCAGGATCGTAGTGTTGTCTCAAACAGTCAATGAGAAACATTCAAAAAGACACTACGATCAGGTCCAAGAATATGCATCAGAATCGTAGAGTTCGGTCATCTGAATATTAAAGCAGTGGCAACGGTTCAATCTGAAGAGTGATATTCGAATATAGCTTATTAAGAGCATTGAGGCAAAAGAAAAATCTCTGATGATCTAATCGAGAAATCAAAAGGGAGAAATAAAGTTGACTACCTGCCCAAGACATCAAAGTGACATCTCTGACGGGGTAGGTGAAACAGTAGACTGCAGTGTCAGAAAGATGAAAAAGGGGATCTCATTTCACATCTGCAGTCTACATCAAATAACTCAAGATTTGCGAGGCAATTTAAACTGCTTTCAACGGCTATATTCCAATGGGAAGATTGGGAAGGAGTATATATCAGCCAGAGCTTCAAAGATCAAAAGTTGCTAAAGTTGTAAAATCATTGAGTTGTTGGAATGCTATTGTTGATCGATTTCACAATCAAAACATACGTGCAAGTATACACGATCAACAAGTAATAAAGTGAAAGTAAAGTATCGTTCCCACAAGGAATTATTTAATAGAAATCATCAAGTACTAGTTCTTAACCAAACTAATTTTATTTAAACAATCGATTAAATGTTGTGAATTAAAATATATAATTAACCTACTACTACTACTACTAGTTGAATATCAGGTTATGGAGATTTAAGATCACAACTTCACTTATTACTTCACTTATATTAAAACACTTCTTATTAATTATACTCACTATTCTTATAAGACCCCGAATTTTACGAAATAAAAGTATTCAATTTTCTTATAATTATTATTTCATTTAGTAAATGGTTAAATTGATAAAAGGATTAAAGCTAAGGCTGATATGTGAAAATTTTGCAAAGTAAAGCAAGTTGTTATAAAATATTCATTTGGTCGGGGAATATTCTTTTTATCGGGAAATATTCGTACAACGACACAATCATTGGTGGACCCCACAACAGAATTATTGTCGGATTTAAAAAACGACAAAATTATCTTATAATGAAATAACGGCGGAAGTTTTACCGTTAACTGTTGAAATACCTGGTAATAAAAGTATAGTAATACGCGTGGTTGCGTGGTTGCATAGTAGCATACGGTATTGATTATTGATGCTTACATGAGAAGTGACTCAATTTTGTTCAATTATTGCTACAGTAATTGCTGCATAGTATCTCACATTATTTGATTCAATTATTGTCGATAATTTATATATTATTAAATCAATAATTGAGGCGATGCAGTTAATCATATTATTATTTGCAATATTGACGATGTCTAGAAAGTTCTGTCGAGGAGTGGTTTGGTCACCTAATTGCGCGCAAATAGGGAGAAATCCTTATTGGAAAGCCCCCTCTTTCCTGGAAATGATCTGGTTGTTAAATATTGTGAGTTATAATATTAATGATGAATAATTGTTAAAAGATTAATTATGTGTTGATTGAAGATAAAATGATTTGTGTTAATATTTATTCAAATTACAGGCGTCGAACCAATTGTCGTTTCACATTACAGGCGTCGAACTAATTGTCTTTTCACATTACAGGTGTCGAACCAATTGTCGTTTCACATTACAGGCGTCAAACCACTTTTCTTTTCACATCACGAGTCGTCAAGCCGCTTGCCTTTTCACATTGCAAGGGCTAAGCTAGAAATCTTCTATAAATAGAAGCCTAGTTCTTCATTATTTTTCACCAATTCATTCAAGCTATAGAGAGAGAAAGTATAAAGAGAATAAGAGAGAAAGAAGAAGATTATTCTGTTACTACATTATTGCAGTATCCAATCTCCTACTAAGGTAAGGGGTATTATTTCTTTCGTATTCATAAAGAAAGTTATTTCTTTCAATACTCGTAAGGGTTGTTATTCCATTCTTTATCATTCTGTTGGAATAACCTGTCTACGCGGACTACCACATGCATGGTGAAATCCTGTTGTTATTCCATTCTTTATCATTCTGTTAGAATAACCCGTCTACGCGGACTACCGCATGCATGGTGAAATCCTTTTGTTATTCCATTCTTTATTATTCTGTGGGAATAACCTGTCTACGCGGACTACTACATGCCTGGTGAATAACCCTTCGTATTCATTTGTTATTAAATTATGGAAATGATCTGTCTACGCGAACTACTGCATGACAGTTAAAAATCCATTTACAGATTCGTATATTGTTCATTTCAGATTCCTAACTCTAAACTTGCTATGGTAAGTATTGCTTCTATAATTTGCTGAAATGATCAGAAATTCTTTGATATTTGCGCTTCATCCAATATCTTTTCATGCAAATATTATTCTGAGCATTCTTGATAAGTTTTAACCCTTTCATGTTGGAGTACTGATGATTGGGTAATATACCCATGAATCGGATATACTTGGGCTTAAATTATTGTATTCTCAAGTCATTTAGAAGCATTTTTACTGTGTATAGTGGTTATTTCGCAGATTCGTGAGTTGTGGGAGCAATTGGGGGATTTTGAGCTGGGGAATAGCATTTTGGTATTTTCCTGCTGCTCAGCGCCGAGGCGCTGGGTTGTGATTCCTGTTGACCAAACGCACATTGACTATTGGTTTGACTGCACAATTGGAGGCTATTTGAAGTTGATTTGGACTAGGATTGAAGGAGCATGGATAAGTGGAGTATATAAAGGCTATTTTGATTGAATTAGAGACCTATCAACCACAATTGGAGGACCAAGCAAGGAATTATTTAGAGATTGAAGGATTGGCCCTAGAGTTTTCTTTTCTTCTATTTTTCAATTGGTGTAATTCTTTAAGGATGATTTTTCAAAGATTGTTGGTTTTAATTTCTGTCATGAACTAATTTCTTTATTTAAGATTTCAATTGAACCTTTTATGTCTATAAATTAGTTATTCAATTTATTCCAACTATTTGTGTCGAAGTGAATTGTTTATCTTGCCTTGAGCTTATTTATTAATTATCTGATCAGTAATTACCTTGTTACTCTAGAAGGAATTGGAAGAGGAATTCTAGGGTTAGAACTGGGCATGATAACATGTGACTTAGTTATTTGCATGGCGAATAATTAGGTTCGTGAATTGAATGGAAATATTTGTTCACCACATGTAACATATAAGGAATTGGAATTGAAGGAATTTAATTCAATTGTTTTGCATAGGAATATAGCAAGATTAATCTGGATTAAATAGAAGTCAATTGATCACTTGGAAAAGGACTTTTGGCATTTGAGAATTCCTGTTAACAATTAAGTAGGCATAATAATTTGGATAATTGGATAGTTGGTTTATAGTTCATAGTTGGGGATATTGAAGTCTTAATCTTTATTTATTTTAATTCATTCGTTAAAATCTTAGTTTTGTTTATTTGATTTATTTTAGGATAATCTCTTTTAGTTGTTTAATTTAGTTTTCTTAATTCGGAAAAAAATCACAATTTATGGTTGTTTAAATAAAATTGAATTGATATAGTACTAGTAGTTGGAATTTATTGATTAGAATTCTCTGTGGGATCTACACTCTATCTTATCATTTTATTACTTGTTGACTGTGTACAGTTGCACAAATTCATTGATTGTGAAATCAACTAACAAGTTTTTGGCGCCGTTGCCAGGGAATTCCTTATTAATATTAATTTCATATTAGTTATAATCAAATTGGTCTTAATTTAAACGTGATTTATTTTTCTTCTTGTATTTATAGGAATTCTTTGCGAGTGTATGCACACTAGATCAAGGGCTAAAAAGGAACTTTTTCCTTATACAGACAATATCGAAAGGAAGTTCTAAAAATTGCAGTTGACTAGTGAGGGGTCACCTGTGGAAGAAGATCTTGCAGAACAAGAAATTCCAGTGAACATAGCAGGGGACGAACAGAAATCACTTCAAGATTATGCCATGTCGAATGTCACAGATATACAGTCGAGTATTAGGAGGCCGACAATCAATGCAAATAGTTTCGAGATAAAACCGGGAACAATTCAGATGCTTCAAAATACATGCCAGTTTTGGGGTAGTTCGATAGATGATCCAAATGAGCACATCCTGAGTTTCTTAGAAGTTTACGACACTTTCAAGTTCAATAATGTATCGGAGGATGCTATAAGGTTGAGGATGTTCCCGTTTACATTAAAAGATAAAACACGGAGTTGGTTACACTCTTTGCCTCCTGGTTCAATCACAGCTTGGGACGACTTAGCTCAAAAATTTCTAGCTAAGTTTTTCCCACCAGCTAAGTCGACAAAACTACGGAACGATATTCACACCTTTGCATAATTCGACTCTAAAACATTATATGAGGCGTGAGAAAGATTCAAAGACATGCTTCGACAATGCCCACATCATGGAATTCTACAGTGAATGGAGGTTGGGATATTCTGTGATGGATTACATGCATCCACAAGAGCCAGTATTGATGCCACAGTAGGAGGAGCAATCATGTCTAAGAATTTTGATGAGGCATATCAGCTGTTAGAGACGATGGCCAATAACAACTATCAGTGGCCCATGACTAGGTCTAACCCTCCGAAAACACCGGGAAAGTTTGAAGTGGATCCAATGATAGCATTAGCAACACGGGTGGCTGCAATAGCTAAGAAAATGGAAACATGGAGTCCACCATCCACGCAGCAAGTAGCAATGGTTTGTGAGTTATGTGCTGGGAGTCATGCTACAGATCAATGTGCCATAAATGCTGAATCAGCTCAGTTCGTAGGGAGCTATAGTTGATCTACCCAACCGTATCCGAACCAAAATGCATATAATCCGGTTTGGAGAAATCATCCAGTATTTTCTTGGAGTAACAATCAAGCTCAAGCGCCTAGACAGCAAAACACATCTGGATTTTAAAATCAGACTCAACCACAACCAGAAAGGAAACCAAGTTGGGAGGAAGCTTTGGAGAAATTCATTAGAGCTACTGACAAAAGGATCGATGAACAAGACAAGATATTGAATCAAGTAGATCTGAATATGAAAAGCAAAGGTGCGTCGATAAAGAATCTGGAAAATCAAGTGGGGCAGATAGCACATGCACTGAATAACCAACCACTTGGGACACTCCCTAGTGATACAGAGAAATATCCGGGCAGAGATGAGCATTGCAAGGCTGTAACTCTACGTAGTGGAAAGGATTTGCAAGAGACAGTCAAGGATAAGGAAAAGAGGGACAACGCAACAAGTGAAATAGAGAAAGTTGTGGGCACCGGACAACGTCAAGATGAGACCTTAGAGCAGAAAGTACCAGAACCGACCATCCCAATGCCTCCTATACCGTATCCGCGGAGATTTCAGAAATCCAAGCTAGATAAGCAGTTTTCAAGATTCTTGGATATTTTTAAAAAATTGCATATCAATATCCCATTCGCTGAAGCCTTGGAACAAATGCCGAGTTACGCCAAGTTTATGAAGGAAGTTTTGTCGAAAAAGAGGAAGTTGGGTGAGTTTGAGACAGTGGCGTTGACCGAAGAGTGCAGCGTAATTATTCAGAATAAGTTACCTCTGAAGCTCAAGGATCCAAGTAGCTTTAATATTCCATATGAAATTGGAAATCAGTTTTCGGGACAAGCATTGTGTGATTTGGGGGCCAGTATAAATTTGATGTCATTATCCGCTCTACGGCCATTTGGACTAAAATTAGGTATACGCCACCCATCTTGGGTCGCCACTTACATGGTACATAAATTCAAATACAACTTACTAATATAACTCACCTGTATTTAAGTAATACGACATAAACCGTGAGTTTGAATACAAATATTGTCTACTAGATATTATACAAACTCAAAAGGAGTCCTCATTACAACTATTATCACACTATTTCACGTAATAGTGAGGACTACTAATGCTATCCTCTCGACCATTACTTCGCCCCGACTCGTCTCAATACTATGTTCTCATTTCCTCAAGAGAATAAAGGAAAGAAAGGGTGAGCTCAACTAGCCCAAGAAGAAATATTATGACTAAGATAATGCGTAATAAATTATCATTAGCCTTCAACAAAGTTGTTAAACCGATAAAATACAATAGACAACCAGCTTTAATCATAGCTTTATAAGCAATCCATTAAAAGAGTCAAGTAGAGAATAAAGTCTACTATCTTTTAGGTTTTAAAAGGTTTTCATCAATTTTTATCACGAGACTCACTTTTAATAAATAAACCACCACATCTAATCATCCCCTCGTACTACTACTTGCAAGGATTTTCATCAAATTATCAATGGTCATGACTATACCGAATCACCCCCGGTCATAATCATACCAAAAACTATCCATCACCGCATTACAAAGCCACCGAGGACTTTTGTCACATCATTTATATCAAGTCATGATTATACCGAATGATCCTCGTCATAATCATACTAAGTTCATCTATGCACGTAAGCCAAAGATAACATAATATAACATGAGGATGATGACAATGACATAATAATTCAATAAAACAAGTTCAAGAATTATTTAATCCATGAATTATTAACGCCCAAATTGTCAACATGATATCGCTTTCAGAGAAGTAAAATTCAAGAATGATCGTAAGAATATTTCCATGAAAAGATATCGATGAAACGCAAATATCAAGGATATTCTACTAATTTCATGGAGTATAAAGTCAAAGTTTTAACCAACCGGGTATAATAAAGAATGGAATAACAAAAGAAATCACCACGCATGCAGATTGCAGATGATAAAGTTATTCCAATGTAATAATAATAACTAACCAAAGTCGTGTGAATTCACACCGATGTGATGTTCCAATGTAATAATAAAGATGGAACTGCATCCTGTAAAACACACGATAGATATTCCAATGAATGATAAAGATTTTAACCAGTCCTGTAAAACACATGCATGTGATGTTCCAACAGATAATAAAATTTAACCAGTCCTGTAAAACACATGCATGTGATGTTCCAAATGTAATAATAAAAGAATGTCACCAAGTATAGGTAAACCACAGATACAAAAGTTATTCCAATGTAATAATAAGAATGGAATAACATAAGGATTTCACCAAGTATAGGTATGCCACATATACAAAGTTATGTATATAGGTATGCCACTTTTACAAAAGTTATTCCAATGTAATAATAATGAATGGAATAATGTAAGTTCTCTTCAAGAAGAAAGAATAACACCCTCACCGTAAAAGAACTCCTAATATAGAAGTAAGGAAAAAGTAGCGTAATACTCTTCTTCTTTCTATAATTTTCTCTATAGCTTCTCTCTATAATTTCTCTCTCTAGAGTTTCAATGAATTCGTAAGAAAATAATGAAGGAATGAGCTTCTATTTATAGAAAAATGGAATGCATAAGAATTAATCCATGAACTATCCGTATGATTGATTTACTTTAATCTGACGGTCCATATTTAAAGAAAAATCTTTTAAATAAAATATAATATATTCTATTTATATAAAAACATTTTACTATGCAAACACTATGCAATACTATGCAAAACACTATGCAAAAACACTACGCAACACTATGCATAATAAAATATAATATATTCTATTTATGTAATAACTTTAATAAAAGTATTCTATTTTATATAAAAGATGTTTCGCTTTTATTACGCTAATAATACTAATAAAATAAAACGCCATTATCGCTATAATAATTCATATTATTAATCGACAATAATGGAATCAAACCGAAAGACTTCTCACATAAGCATCAATAATCAATACCGCAGTGCTACTACGCAACCACACGACATATCGCATTTTTTACTACCGAAAGTAGTTCAACAAGAACAACAGAAAACTTCCGCCGTTATTTCAATAAAATATTTTTGTCGCTTTCAATCCGACAATAATTCTCATTAGGGTCCACCAATGATTGAGCATTGTATTTAATATTCCCCGCTAAACCGAATATTCCCCACCAATCGAATATAATATAACCACTGCATACTTTGCAAAATTTATAAATACTACCCACAACTATAATATTATCTCAAATTCACACCATAATATTAAAAATTTATTTCACAAAATTTTAAATCTTTATTAATAAAATCTGGGTCTCACAATCTCCCTCCTTATGGAATTTCTCCTCCGAAATTAGGGTACGACTGTATGATAAAGAGATGAGGATACCTTGAATACCTTTTATCGCTTAAAAATATTAAATTCATCTTCGCAATCCTACAAAAGATATTCATTAACAATTCATCTTTGCACTACAAATTGCAAAGATATACAACCAAAAACCAATAATGCTAAGACGCAGCTTAATAGTATCACAACCACGAATTATCCATGCACCAATCGCCAAGGATATTCGTGTTTTCAATTACTACCATGATTATACCGAATAATCCGTGGTCATAATCATACCAAGTCCATCAATGCACGTACTACAAAGATGACTTTTTAACGCATCCATGAATTAATATTTCATCACGAGACTCACCAATAATTAATCCATATCATCGAATCATCCCCGCACTACGTGCCAAGGATATTCATTAAGATCACGACCACAAATTATCCATGCACTACTACCAAAGATAATCAGTTTTCAATACTACAATTATTACTACCAACAATAATCGTATTCATAATCATACCAAGTCCATCTATGCACGTAAGCCACGTATTAACTTTCAACACATCCATGAATTAATATTTCATCACTACGAGACTCACCAATAATTAATCCACATCATCGAATCATCCCCGCACTACTACCAAAGATATTCATTATTATTACGACCACAAAATATCCATCCACGACTACTACCAAAGATAATCAGGTTCATTAATTACTACATGATTATACCGAACAATCCTCGGTCATAATCATACCAAGTCCATCTATGCAAAGATAATTGTGTATTCTTTAAGACACATCCATGAATTATCCATTCATTGTCACTACCTCAAATAATTGTGTATAATTAATCCACATCATCAAATCATCCCCACACTACCAAAGCCAATTGATATTCATTAAGATCACGACCACAAATTATCCATGCACTACTACCAAAGATAATTGTGTTTTCAATTACTAAGCATGATTATACCGAATAATCCTCGGTCATAATCATACCAAGTCCATCTATGCACTACAGCCACGTATTTACTTTCAACATAATATAAAATACGAGGATAATGATATAAAGAATCAATCAAATGAGATAAAGGATAAATATTAAACATTTATAATATAATTTATCCAGATTCAAGAATATCCCCATGTTATCAATCACTTAATAATCTCATAATCTAATAACATTAATATTATAACAATATTTTAATCACTTCTTAAATTTATAAACAATTTATCTTAATTGTTTACGCTTTACCATATAATGCATTTAATCATTCAAAATGCCATACTCATAAGATATCATCACCAATTATCAAATCCTCATCAAAAAATATGCATATATATATATAGATTCTCTCTAGCCATAAAATCCTATTTTCAACTTTGTTACTTCACATAACATATTTAACTCATATGTTCAGAATTAAACTATTTTCATGAAAAATACCAAATCAGTCCCAAAAATATTTCTTTTCTGGGATTTAGCATAATATAGTCCCATAATGAAAATATATTTTTTCTAAATTTTTAAAATTCATTTACTATTTTTCAAAATCAATTTCTAATTAATTCCTTAAGAAATTAGCTACCTCAAGTTTAACTCCAAAATTCCCAAATCTTGGCAGGACCTTACACATGTTAACGTGAGCTTCCAGTTTAAATTTCATGGTCATCTGAGTTATAGAACTCCTAAGTTATAGCGTTTTTCATTTAAAAAACCTAAATATTGAAATAGTCATAACTTGCTCATTTTAAGTCGTAATGAGCTCATTTTTGGACAGGAGGTACTTTATACCATATACTTTCATGTCCCAAAAGGCCAGAATTTTTCTCATAATTTAAGTGGCCGAAACAGCCCCTCTAAAATCATGGCAGCAGTAGCATTTTCGAAATTTTGCAGCTTTGCACTCCTTTGCTAAAATCAGTCCACACAAAAATCTACAACACCTTTTCCAGTAATTCCACTTGGATTAGTTAGGTAACTCATAGATCTAACTCTAGGACTTGACCACATTCAAAAATTCAAAATATAATAGGAGATATGGTCAATTGAATTTCATGTTACGCTTTTCACCAAAATCTGATTTTCAACTCTTTGTGATTTCTAAGAAACTTTCATGTTTTTACATACTAACCAACATAACTCATCATAAAACTTACTAATACTTCATATACCCATGATTTTCATTATTCCAATGCTTTTATTATGACTTTCATCATAAACCACGAAAACTGCTCATTTTAGTCAAGAAATATTTGAGGGTTTAAGAAATGGGTTTTGTGACGGGTCAATACAAAATTCGATTTCACGCCTAGGGTAGGCTAGAAATCTTCAAGAATACGCCAAGAAATTTATTAATGATAGAAATATCATTCAAAATCACATTTTATCCAAGACTTGATAGTACGTCACATTGATACCAACTGTGACTTCTATCCCTTAACCTAGATAAGACCTCACAATGATACCTATAAACTTGCCATCTTCATTCACGATGTCGCCACGAAAAGTCCGCTTTGCATGCATTCCACACAAGGAAGTCAACAACGAAAAGGTTCGGGGCTCTTTTCTTATGGCTTGATATAACAAAGTTGATTAACTTTAGGTTTGGTTACTTTGAATTGTGATAACAAAGTTGGTTAGAATATATAAAAGCTAACAACCTTACAAAAAAGAATAATGATTAGCTAATCAATCGATTCCTAAAAATCACATCAAAGGCAAGTATTTTCAAAAAGATAAGATCGACAGTAACGTGAAAATGTTTATTTGAATCAACAAGATTTAAAAATAGTAGAGGTAACGGCGGCTTCTCCCAACGGTTTCAACCAATAAGTCAAAGTCTAACTTCTTCTGAGTCAAATTTAAACGCTGAACACAACTAGGTGAAATAAAAGAGTGGGTAGAACTTGTATTGAATAAAGTATAGACTTCAGATTAATTTATAATTAACTTACCCGTAATAACTTCGCTCGGTTTTCGATCGAAAAACGCCTCGCTTAAATTACCGAAGTTCGACTTTTACTATAGGGTACATTCCACCCTTAAGTGCTTCTTCACATTCCCGATCCATTATTTGAATCATTATTCTCCCGATCCATATCGAATTCGGTTGACCGCTATGCATGTGGTAATTCCGACCGATGTTGGGTTCTCCCAATTGTCATTCCAAAAAGCAAAGTCCATTTCATCTATTTTGCTTTATCGATCTGACGCCTTTTTCTACACTATCAACGCTAAGCAGCGCTTTTTACCCATGCATCGCCTATTCTCCTTCGCTCAGCTTGTTTCTTCTTTAATTTGATCTTTGATTTTTAAATTCTCGATTCCAACTTTAATATCTTACACCCCGCCAAAGCGTGATTTTGTTCGACATCACATATCTGGGTAACCCAATTTTGAATTGTCAGATCCCTTTGTTCCACGAATCGCTTGCCGCTCTTCAACTCGTTTCTTCTAGCTCACGAACACGATTTTGTAATTCTAAGTTTTGATCATAAATTTCTTCTAACCAATTCTCCTCTTCTTCTTCTTCTTCTTCTTCTCTTCTTCCTCACTTTCACCGCTACCTCTCATCAACTAGCTCTCTGTGCAACAATTAGTTCTTCATTCACTACGTGATATCTCTAATTTGTTCCTCGTCTCCACACCGCATTAACCTCGATTAGTGATTAAAGGTGTCACAACGGTCACATTCACTCCATCAAATATTTTCACCGCCATTTCCAAACACCGCCACAACACAAGGGTTAATTAATATATCAAATATTATCCCTATACTCCTAACCGACCAATTAAATACCAAATAAACTTAGTAGGTCATACTAGCGGGCGAATTTCCGCCTCTCCTCCTAGTTCTTATCTCACATCTTAGCCAGGATCATATCCTCTAAGCTCGATACCAACCGTGACGCCTCAAAATTAGGTATACGCCACCCATCTTGGGTCGCCACTTACATGGTACATAAATTCAAATACAACTTACTAATATAACTGCTGTAATAATAATACGACATAAAACCGTGAGTTTGAATACAAATATTGTCTACTAGATATTATACAAACTCAAAAGGAGTCCTCATTACAACTATTATCACACTATTTCACGTAATAGTGAGGACTACTAATGCTATCCTCCTCGACCATTACTGCTCCCCGACTCGTCTCAAATTATGTTCTCATTTCCTCAAGAGAATAAAGGAAAGAAAGGGTGAGCTCAACTAGCCCAAGAAGAAATATTACGACTAAGATAATGCGTAATAAATTATCATTAGCCTTCAACAAAGTTAAACCGATAAAATACAATAGACAACCAGCTTAATCAATTAAATAAGCAATCCATTAAAAGAGTCAAGTAGAGAATAAAGTCTACTATCTTTTAGGTTTTAAAAGGTTTTCATCAATTTTATCACCGAGACTCAAATTTTAAATAAATAAACCACCACATCTAATCATCCCCTCGCATTACTACCAAGGATTTTCATCAAATTATCAATGGTCATGACTATACCGAATCACCCCGGTCATAATCATACCAAAAACTATCCATCATCGCATTACAAAAGCCAATCGAGGACTTTTTTGTCACATCATTTATATCAAGTCATGATTATACCGAATGATCCTCGGTCATAATCATACTAAGTTCATCTACGCACGTAAGCCAAAGATAACATAATATAACATGAGGATGATGACAATGACATAATAATTCAATAAAACAAGTTCAAGAATTATTTAATCCATGAATTATTAACGCCCAAATTGTCAACATGATATCGCTTTCAGAGAGTAAAATTCAAGAATGATCGTAAGAATATTTCCATGAAAAGATATCGATGAAACGCAAATATCAAGGATATTCTACTAATTTCATGGAGTATAAGTCAAAGTTTTAACCAACCGGGTATAATAAAGAATGGAATAACAAAAGAAATCACCACGCATGCAGATTTCAGATGATGTGTTATTCCAATGTAATAAATAATAACTAACCAGTCGTGAAATTCACACCGGCATGTGATGTTCCAATGTAATAATAAAGATGGAACTGCATCCTGTAAAACACACGTGATAGATATTCCAATGTAATGATAAAGATTTTAACCAGTCCTGTAAAAACACACGCATGTGATGTTCCAACAGTAATAATAAAAATTTAAACCAGTCCTGTAAAACACACGCATGTGATGTTCCAATGTAATAATAGAAGAATGTCACCAAGTATAGGTAAACCACAGATACAAAAGTTATTCCAATGTAATAATAAGAATGGAATAACATAAGGATTTCACCAAGTATAGGTATGCCACAGACATACAAGTTATGTATGTATAGGTATGCCACTTTTTACAAAAGTTATTCCAATGTAATAATAATGAATGGAATAATGTAAGTTCTCTTCAAGAAGAAAGAATAACACCCCTCACCGTAAAAGAACCTAATATAGAAGTAGTGAAGAAGAAGTAATACTCTTCTTCTTTCTATAATTTTCTCTATAGCTTCTCTCTATAATTTCTCTCTCTAGTTTCAATGAATTCGTAAGAAAATAATGAAGGAAACGAGCTTCTATTTATAGAAAAATGGAATGCATAAGAATTAATCCATGAACTATCCGTATTGATTTACTTTAATCGACGACGGTCCATATTTAAAGAAAAATCTTTAAATAAAATATAATATATTCTATTTATATAAAAACATTTTACTATGCAAACACTATGCAATACTATGCAAAACACTATGCAAAAACACTACGCAACACTATGCATAATAAAATATAATATATTCTATTTATGTAATAACTTTAATAAAGTATTCTATTTTATATAAAGATGTTTCGCTTTTATTACGCTAATAATACTAATAAAACAAAACGCCATTATCGCTATAATAATTCATATTATTAATCGACAATAATGGAATCAAACCGAGTGACTTCTCACATAAGCATCAATAATCAATACCGTGCTACTATGCAACCACACGACATCGCATTTTTACTACCGAGTAGTTCAACAAGATCAACCAGAAAACTTCCGCCGTTATTTCAATAAAATATTTTTGTCGCTTTCAATCCGACAATAATTTCGCTAGGGTCCACCAATGATTGAGCCATTGCATTTAATATTCCCCGCTAAACCGAATATTCCCCACCAATCGAATATAATATAACCACTGTGATACTTTGCAAAATTTATAAATACTACCCACAACTATAATATTATCTCAAATTCACACCATAATATTAAAAATTATTTCACAAAATTTAAATCTTTATTAATAAAATCTGGGTCTCACAATCTCCCTCCTTATGGAATTTCTCGCTCAAATTAGGGTACGACTCTGTATGATAAAGAGATGAGGATACCTTTAATACCTTTATCGCTTAAAATATTAAATTCATCTTTGAAATCCGCCAAAGATATTCATTAACAATTCATCTTTGCACTACAAAGCCAAAGATATACAACCAGAAACCAATAATGCTAGCAATTTTAATAAGATATCACGACCACGAATTATCCATGCACCAATCGCCAAGGATATTCGTGTTTTCAATTACTATGATGATTATACCGAATAACCTCGGTCATAATCATACCAAGTCCATCTATGCACGTACGTAGCCAAAGACGATTTACTTTGAACGCATCCATGAATTAATATTTCATCATCGAGACGAGACTCACCAATAATTAATCCACATCATCGAATCATCCCCGCACTACAAAAGCCAAGGATATTCATTAAGATCACGACCACAAATTATCCATGCACTACTACCAAGATAATCAGTAAAGATTTTCAATTACTACATGATTATACCAACAATCCTCGGTCATAATCATACCAAGTCCATCTATGCACGTAAGCCATGTATGACTTTGAACACATCCATGAATTAATATTTCATCACGAGACTCACCAATAATTAATCCACATCATCGAATCATCCCCGCACTACAGTGCCAAGGATATTCATTAAGATCACGACCACAAATTATCCATGCACTACTACCAAAGATAATTGTGTTTTCATTACTAGCTATGATTATGCCAACAATCCATGTCATAATCATACCAAGTCCATCTATGCACGTAAGCCACGTATGACTTTGAAATACATCCATGAATTAATATTTCATAATCGAGACTCACCAATAATTAATCCACATCATCGAATCATCCCCGCACTACGATAATTCATTGCCAAGGATATTCATTAAGATCACGACCACAAATTATCCATGCACTACGGCCAAAGATAATTGTGTTATTCAATTACTACGGCTATGATTATACCCAACAATCCGTGGTCATAATCATACCAAGTCCATCTACGCACTACAAAAGCCACGTATGACTTTCTTCAACATAATATAAAATACGAGGATAATGATATAAAGAATCAATCAAATGAGATAAAGGATAAATATTAAACATTTATAATATAATTTATCCAGATTCAAGAATATCCCCATGTTATCAATCATTTAATAATCTCATAATCTAATAACATTAATATTATAACAATATTTTAATCACTTCTTAAATTTATAAACAATTTATCTTAATTGTTTACACTTACCATATAATGCATTTAATCATTCAAAATGTCATACTCATAAGATATCATCACCAATTATCAAATCCTCATCAAAAAATATGCATATATACTCTATATAGGATTCTCTAGCCATAAAATCCTATTTTCAACTTTGTTACTTTCACATAACATATTTAACTCATATGTTCAGAATTAAACTATTTTCATGAAAAATACCAAATCAGTCCCAAAAATATTTCTTTTCTGGGATTTAGCATAATATAGTCCCATAATGAAAATATATTTTTCTCGAATTTTTAAAATTCATTTACTATTTTTCAAAATCAATTTCTAATTAATTCCTTAAGAAATTAGCTACCTCAAGTTTAACTCCAAAAATTCCCAAATCTTGGCAGGACCTTACACATGTTAACGTGAGCTTCCAGTTTAAATTTCATGGTCATCTGAGTTATAGAACTCCTTATAGCGTTTTTTCATTTTAAAAACCTAAATATTGAAATAGTCATAACTTGCTCATTTTAAGTCGAATGAGCTCATTTTTGGACAGGAGGTACTTTATACCATATACTTTCATGTCCCAAAAGGCCAGAATTTTTCTCATAATTTAAGTGGCCGAAACAGCCTCTCTAAAATCATGGCAGTAGCTTTTTCGGTTTTTTTTGCAGCTTTGCACCCTTTGCTAAAATCAGTCCACACAAAAATCTACAACACCTTTTCCAGTAATTCCACTTGGATTAGTTAGGTAACTCATAGATCTAACTCTAGGACTTGACCACATTCAAAAATTCAAAATATAATAGGAGATATGGTCAATTTAATTTCATGTTACGCTTTTCACTAAAATCTGATTTTCAACTCTTTGTGATTTCTAAGAAACTTTCATGTTTTTACGCACTAACCAACATAACTCATCATAAAACTTACTAATACTTCATATACCCATGATTTTCATTATTCCAATGCTTTTATTATGACTTTCATCATAAACCACGAAAACCTGCTTATTTAGTCAAGAAATATTTGAGGGTTTAAGAAATGGGTTTTTGTAGATCGGGTCAATACAAAATTCGATTTCACGCCTAGGGTAGGCTAGAAATCTTCAAGAATACGCCAAGAAATTTATTAATGATAGAAATATCATTCAAAATCACATTTTATCCAAGACTTGATAAGACGTCACATTGATACCAACTGCGACTTCTATCCCTTAACCTAGATAAAGACCTCACAATGATACCTATAAACTTGCCATCTTCATTCACGATGTCGCCACGTAAAGTCCGCTTCTGCATTCCACACAAGGAAGTCAACAACGAAAGGTTCGGAGCTTTTTTATGGCTTGATATAACAAAGATTAACTTTAGGTTTTGGTTACTTTGAATTCAGATAACAAAGTTGGTTATGAATATAAAAGCTAACAACCTTACGAAAAGCATGATGATTAGCTAACCAATCGATTCCTAAAAATCACATCAAAGGCAAGTATTTTCAAAAAGATAAGATCGACAGTAACGTGAAAATGTTTATTTGAATCAACAAGATTTAAAAATAAGTAGCTAGAATCGAAGGTTCCTACTAACGGTTTCAACCAATAAGTCAAAGTTTAACTTCTTCTGAGTCAAATTTAAACGCTGAACACAACTAGGTGAAATAAAAGAGTGGGTAGAACTTGTATTGAATAAAGTATAGACTTCGCATTAATTTATAATTAACTTACCCGTAATAACTTCGCTCGGCTCGATAAACGCCTCGCTTAAATTACCGAAGTTCGACTTTTACTATAGGTACATTCCACCCTTAAGTGCTTCTTCACATTCCCCGATCCATTATTTGAATCATTATTCTCCCATCCATATCGAATTCAAGTTGACCGCTATGCATGTGGTAATTCAATTCGATGTTGGGTTCTCCCAATTGTCATTCAAAAAGCAAAGTCCATTTTCATCTATTTCGCTTTATCGATCTGGACGCCTTTTTCTACACTATCAACGCTACAGTTTTTACCCATGCATCGCCTATTCTCCTTCGCTCAGCTTGTTTCTTCTTTTAATCTCTTTGATTTTTAAATTCTCGATTCCAACTTTAATATCTTACACCGCCAAAGCGTGATTTTGTTCGAGCATCACATATCTGGTAACCCAATTTTGAATTGTCAGATCCCTTTGTTCCACGAATCGCTTGTCGCTTTCAACCTGTTTCTTCTAGCTCACGAACACGATTTTGTAATTCTAAGTTTTGATCATAAATTTCTTCTAACCAATTCTCCTCGTGTTCCTCTTCTTCCTCTTCTTCCTCACTTCCTCACTTTCACCGCTCACTCGCAACTAGCTCGGGTGCAAAAAACAATTAGTTCTTCATTCACTACGTGATATCTCTAATTTGTTCCTCGTCTGACAATCGCATTAACCTCGATTAGTGATTAAAGGTGTCACAAATCTGTCACATTCACTCCATTGTGAATATTTTCACCGCCATTTCCAAACACCGCCACAACACAAGGGTTAATTAATATATCAAATATTATCCCTATACTCCTCACCGACCAATTAAATACCAAATAAACTTAGGTAGGTCATACTAGCGAAGGAATTTCCGCCTCCCCCTCCTAGTTCTTATCTCACATCTTAGCCAGTGATCATATCCCTAAGCTCGATACCAACCGTGACGCCTCAAAATTAGGTATACGCCACCCATCTTGGGTCGCCACTTACATGGTACATAAATTCAAATACAACTTACTAATATAATCGCTTGTGTACAATACTACGACATAAAACTGTGAGTTTGAATACAAATATTGTCTACTAGATATTATACAAACTCAAAAGGAGTCCTCATTACAACTATTATCACACTATTTCACGTAATAGTGAGGACTACTAATGCTATCCTCTCGACCATTACTTCGCTCCCCGACTCGTCTCAAATGCCTATGTTCTCATTTCCAAGAGAACAAAGGAAAGAAAGGGTGAGCTCAACTAGCCCAAAGAAGAAATATTACGACTAAGATAATGCATAATAAATTATCATTAGCCTTCAACAAAGGTTAAACCGATAAAATACAATAGACAACCAGCTTTAATCAAGCAATGAATAAGCAATCCATTAAAAGAGTCAAGTAGAGAATAAAGTCTACTATCTTTTAGGTTTTAAAAGGTTTTCATCAATTTTATCACCGAGACTCACTTTTAAATAAATAAACCACCACATCTAATCATCCCCGCATCACTACCAAGGATTTTCATCAAATTATCAATGGTCATGACTATACCGAATCACCCCGGTCATAATCATACCAAAAAACTATCCATCAACGCATTACAGCCACCATCGAGGACTTTTGTCACATCATTTATATCAAGTCATGATTATACCGAATGATCCCCGGTCATAATCATACTAAGTTCATCTACGCACGTAAGCCAAAGATAACATAATATAACACATGAGGATGATGACAATGACATAATAATTCAATAAAACAAGTTCAAGAATTATTTAATCCATGAATTATTAACGCCCAAATTGTCAACATGATATCGCTTTTAGTAGAGAGTAAAATTCAAGAATGATCGTAAGAATATTTCCATGAAAAGATATCGATGAAACGCAAATATCAAGGATATTCTACTAATTTCATGGAGTATAGAAGTCAAAGTTTTAACCAACCGGGTATAATAAAGAATGGAATAACAAAAGAAATCACCATGCATGCGTATTTCGATGTATGTGTTATTCCAACATAATAATAATAACTAACCAGTCGTGAAATTCACACCGACAGATGTTCCAATGTAATAATAAAGATGGAACCAGATCCTGTAAAACACACGATAGATATTCCAATGTAATAATAAAGACGGAACCAGTCCTGTAAAACACACACGCATGTGATGTTCCAACAGTAATAATAAAATTTTAACCAGTCCCAAAAAACACATGCATGTGATGTTCCAATGTAATAATAAAGAATGTCACCAAGTATAGGTAAACCACAGATACAAAAGTTATTCCAATGTAATAATAAGAATGGAATAACATAAGGATTTCACCAAGTATAGGTATGCCACAGATACAAAAGTTATGTATAGGTATGCCACTTTTACAAAAGTTATTCCAATGTAATAATAATGAATGGAATAATGTAAGTTCTCTTCAAGAAGAAAGAATAACACCCCTTACCGTAAAAGAACTCGAATATAGAAGTAGTGAAGTAGCGTAATACTCTTCTTCTTTCTATAATTTTCTCTATAGCTTTCTCTCTATAATTTCTCTCTCTGTAGTTTCAATGAATTCGTAAGAAAATAATGAAGGAATGAGCTTCTATTTATAGAAAATGGAATGCATAAGAATTAATCCATGAACTATCCAGTATTGATTTACTTTAATCTGACTATCCATATTTAAAGAAAAATCTTTTAAATAAAATATAATATATTCTATTTCATGTTTGATGATAAAGCATATACTTTGTAATAATCTTATTCATTTATTAATAAAAAAAGTATTAATTTATTAAAGGCTTTTAATTATCTACATGATGTTGTTTTATAATATGTGATAAACCCATAGTTTTAAGCAATGCTTTTTCAGAATAATGATGATGATCATTCTAATGAGATCTAAATTTTCTGAAAGCTTAAAACTAAAATAGTTCCCAATCGTTGATTACTAAATCGGGGATTAGTGAATCCGATAGATCGGGTACATACGCTGTTTTGCTCATCGATGAGGATGATCGATCTCATGATCATTTGTGTGGAGACACTAAAGCAAGTATGTAGGTGCTTATTAGAGAATAAGTTCACCGAACGTGGCTCGCTAAGGAATACCTAATGGAGTTTTACTTGCCTCATCAATAGGAATTCTCAGAGTGATAGTAGTACAAGTGATCCTCGACTCAGATCATCATAAGATTCTTCGTATGATGAGTTATACTTTGACTTATTCCTTAAGACCCTTAGGGTATATCAAAGGGTATGCTTGGGTATAATAAGTCAGATACGGAGATAATGTATGATCAATAAAGAATCTACCACTTCTAGTAAAAGAAGAGAAATGTCCTATGTGATTCGATAAATGACAACCCAAAGAGTCCTCGGTTAAGGCGTAATGAAATTAGAAAGGAGTTTCTAATTTGCATTATTTGAGTCAGGCATTTAAGAGTCGAAATACATATAATTAAATAAAATAAGACTTGACAAAGAATTCCATGCCTTATATTTAATCGGGACATCAGATGGTGGAAGGATTGAATCAGTATTTAACTATTTACTCAAAGGTTCTTTTTATGATTAATGTTGAAATCTATATTATCCGAAAAGTCGCTGATCGCTAGTGGAGGCTTATCCCTATCAGAGAATAAATATTATTTATTTAAATAAATTAATAATTTAATTTATTTATTTAAATAAGATTAGAATTGTTCTAATTGATTTATTCACAACCTATTAATAATATGGAGAACCTAAAGGGTCACACCATAAAAGGAAGAATAATTATTTAAGAAGTTAATGGCATAATCGTAATAATAAGTTAAGTATATTTAATTTAATCTATGGTGATAGAATAAATTAAATAGCTTAATATTTATTATTTAATATTTTAAAATATTAAATATAAATTAATAAGAGGAGTCTTATTATTATTATTACTATTATTATTATTATTTAATTTCTAAAGGAGTTTGGGAATTAATTAATAAAAGTACTCTCATTTATCCTAATAAGATTAGAGGCAAATTAATTAAAAGAGTTTAATTAATTATCCCTAATAAGATTAGGGAGCCCAATTAATTAAAAGAATTTAATTAATTAAAATAAAACCCAATTCCTTAATTGTTAAGGAGGGTTGCCTACATATATAAATAAGAGAGTCTCTTATTATGGTGAGTGGTTGACGACTTTTCAAACACGTAACGTAATTCCAATAGTTAGAGAGTACGCCTTTTTTACGAGAGAGAAAAAACTAGGGTTTTGCCAAACACCCATCTTCTCAATCTTTCTTCTTCCTCGTGGATCACCTCTAGAGGCCAAACACTGGGTGGCTAACGCCGATCAAAGGAAGGAACCAAACCCGGTGATTCAAGTCAACGCGAAAAAGGATCGAGAGTGAACTTCAGACTGAGGAAGCTCGAATCTTCAAGGGTATGATTCTTTCTTCTTTTCGCTTTTCGCTTAATTAATAATTGCATATAAAGGATGATCCGTATATGGTTTGTAAAATTTTAAAACTCGATTTTCATGCTTCCGCTTTTTTTTGTGCAATTTGATCAAGCTCATGAATATTACAAACCTAATAAAGGGTATCGTAGCCAAACCTTTATGCAAATTATTAATTGTTTTAATTTGATATGTATATTGATATGTGTTTTAGAATAATTTAATTGGGCATAATTTTGTTGTATAAAATTTATTTAAAAAAAAAAAAAAAAAAAATAATTCAATTTGCGAAATTCGCTGATTTTTTTTCGCGTTTTATATTATCATTTATCGCTCAATTTACCTTTTTTATTTTTAATATTTTTATTATAATATATATATATATATATATATATCATATATATATATTATATATATATATTTATATTCATATATATATATATATATATATCATATATATATATATTATATAACACGTATATATATATATATTTATTAATATATATATATATATATATATATATATATATATATATATATATATATATATATATATATATTTATATATATATATATATATATATATATATATATATATATATATATATATATATATATATATATATATATATATATATAATATATATATATATATATATATATATATATATATATATATTATTTTATAATTAAAATAAAAAGTTTATTTTAATTTTAAAATAAAAGTTTTATTTTAATTTTAAAATAAAAAGTTTTATTTTAATTTTAAAATTAAATTTCATGCTAACTAATTGTAGTTGAAATTGATTCCATGATAACTAATTGAGTTGAAATTGATTCCATGTTTCTTAAATAAAGGAGTTTATTTAGATATGAAATAAGATTTCATATTATTCAAAATAAAAGAGTTTATTTGTGAATAGAAAGAGAATCCATATTTCCTTAAATAAAGGAGTTTATTTAGATATGAAATAAGATTTCATATTATTCAAAATAAAGGAGTTTATTTGTGAATAGAAAGAGAATCCGTGTTTCCTTTAATAAAAGAGTTTTTTTTACTTGAATCGATTCCATAATTAATTAAAATAAAGGAGTTTATTTTGATTAAAGATTTTGATTAAAATAAAATAGTTTATTTTATTCAAAATTGATAAATTAAAATAAAAGAGGTTTATTTTGATTTAAATTTGATTAAAATAAAGGAGTTTATTTTGATTCAAAATTAGATTTTATACTAACTAAATTTGCCCATTAAATGATATCAATATATATATATATAATGTTTATTATTCATGAGATGAATGTTATTTATCGATGCATACGGTGATGTATATGATAATAAATGGGATTGATTATGGACTATCGACCAATGTGATTGATTTTATTTTAGTCGATGCATGAATGTATTTAGTTTTATTAAATGGGGTCTCACACTTTCGCCTTCTCTAATTTTTTTTAATGTAAATTCTATCTCCTCCCATGTATTTCCCTCGATCACGATCAAGGTTTCTATTTATTTTAAATAGTTTTGTAATAGAATAGTTAGAATTAATTTTGAAGAATTGAGATCAAGGAGCAAGGAGCGCTTGAAGACCCGCTTGTAATGGAGCCCCTAGTTTAAATGTAATAGTTATATTTAAATATTAATTTCGCACCCCTTGGGGAGTTCAATTTTGTTCACTTCGTGGCTCTAGTGAACCAAACTAGAATAAAAGTCCATAATCAATCCGTAGAATATAGTATTCTATATGTGCATGCTTATACTATATATATATATATATATATATATATAAAACATGCTTCATATGTTAATTAATACGACGCGATTTTATATATATATATATATATATATATATATATATATATAAAACAAGATGAGAAACAAGATGAGACAAATTAATAACAAACCCCTCAAATATTTTATATTAAGTTGTAACGCTCAAAGATATTTGAATATCGAACGTCGCTTTCTAGCAGATGATAAAAAAAAATAGAGTATTAAATATTTAATATGAGTTTGTTGTGTCACACACAAGGCAAGTATTAAATATTTAAGATGTTAATTTATCACATTTAATGCTTATAAAGAATCGAATAATATTGCTTTGTTGTGTCACACACAAGGATCATAGTTTTTTTTTCAATATACGGAAATGCTAGGTTGACTTAACTTAAATCATTTTAGTTCTGATGTGCACACACTCACCATTATGATCTAAGAGGCAAAATACAAGGAGTTACATAGTTGATGTAATCGACAAGAGTTGTTTACCTATTTATTTATATATAGTTTGTCAGTGCACACAAGGCTATATACATTTGAAATGGGATCCTTATTCTCACTAGCATATCTTTTAATTAGATATTGCCAACTATATATATTGAGGGTAATATAGTTTGAAGAAAATAAAGGAGATACCAATTTAAAACAAGACCTAATTTATTTTGGTAATTAATAAAAGAATGTATGCTAAAATGTTGTTAATTACAAATTCATTTACGTAATTTTACAATGTCTAAATTACTATCATCACAAAAGCATATTAGATGCTAAATTAACCGATCAAATTAAACTGGATTGGTTAAGGAAATTCGAGAATAGTTCTCATGGTCAAAAAGCTATCTTATGTCCTTAATACGCCTATCCTCGCAATGGTTGCGCATAATGCCTCCGAGGAAGAGATTGCTACTTTTAGAAAGTGGCAAGATGATGCACAATTGGCTCAATGCATCATGCTCAGATCCACGAGTAACGAGCTTCAAATACAAGATGAAACTATGGATGCTCCTACTATATTCCCCGCACATCAAGTAGTCGATGGTGAGGAAAGTAGACTAATAGATATCGACATCTAAGGAGCTCTTCCGATCTAGAATGACCAATGACACTACAAAGATGTATAAAAGTCCCTTAACATAATCAATTTGATCGATCAATTAGACAACGGTTTTTGTCATGGATGGAGAGTTGAGCCAAGATTTGATCTCGCACTCACTCCTGACTTCTTTCACAATTGTTGTGAATTTTTCATATGAACAAGCTAGATATCACCTCACCGATTTGCTTAACATGTTGAAAAATGTCGAGAGTCACTTTCCAACCAAGAAAGACCAAGTCTTACCGGTAGGGGCCAAAGGATCTTCCTAAAAGAAGAACGATTCAAAGAAGGTAAATAGAAAAGGCAAAAAACAAAGGATAATAAGAACAAAATCGATACTGGATAAAGAAAGGAGTTTGCTTCCACCGCAATAAGCCCGACACTCGAAAAGAAATCATGAAGAAGCATCTTGCAGAGGCTAACCAAAGAAGCTTTAGTGAAGTTTCTACATAAATACAAATTTTGTTCATGATTTAAAATAAATTTTTCTTTAAGTCAAGGTTCTACTGGGTATTGATATACCGACTTTCGTTATCATAAATATAGATTTATGAAGGACAAGCAGTAAGTAGAAAGCTAAACAAAGATAAGTAATCCTATGTGTGGAAAATGAAGCAAAAGGTCACTACATTAGCCATAGAAACTTATAGTTTAGCAATGCCTACGGCAAAATCTATTAAGTCAATAAGTTGTTATCAGATTCCAGCTTCTGTTAGAAACATTATTTCCATTTTATCATTGGACAATGAAATCTTTGGTATTATATTTAAGAACAATTGTTGTTCTATTTATAATAATAATGTTTTGTATAGAACCGAATATTACTTAATGGATTTTGTATACTGACTTACGTGAAAAATTTTTTTGCAAATCGAACAAACTAGTATAAGAAAAGAGATGATCATTCAAAGAGTCGAATGTGTGTATTTGTCGAATACAAGTGTGAATTATTCAAAGGTTCAAAGAATTCAAAAGTGAAACAAATTGGCAAAAGTATTAAGATTCTTTGATTAGATCAAGGAATAAATACTTGTGCAATAAGTTTCTAGATCATCTCAAATGGTTTTCTCATAATGGACGCCTCCCCGATACGCAATAATTGATCGATGTATCCGAAAAGGAAAATCGCACTTGTTGGACATGGTACGGTCCATAATGATTTTACCGACATTCCAAAGATCCTTCTGGGGTCATGTCCTAGAAATGGTCAGACATCTACACGTAAAAAGGTAACCTCAAAATCCAAATTCCCAAGACTCCATAAAAGTTATGGATGTGGAGGATTCCTAATCTTAAGTATGTTAAGATAAGGGGTTGTCCAACTTATGTGAAAAGGTTTCAAAGGATAAGCTTGGGACAAGATTTGACAAGTACAGATTTGTGGGACATCCTAAAGTAAGTTTAGGTATATGTTCTATAATCCTACTTAGCAAAAAGGTGTTTGTTATGAAACACGCCACCTTCTAAGATAAAGGTGTTTATCATCAAGGGCTAGTGGAGGATAATAGATCTTGAAGAGTTCAAGAACCACAAAACACTATAAGTCAAATAAGAGGAACCTCAGATGTACCTATTGTACCACAAACCGAATCAGAAAATCTGAATAGTACCAAGATACCTACGAGGGTATGGATTCATCATAGATGATGATGATGAGGTACACATCATAGAAGATGATGATCCAAATATATACGATGAGGTAAGAGTTGTAGACACTCGTAGAAATGGATCAAGCAAGCTTCTCAAAAATGGAACATTCTGCTTTGATGAGACAATCAAAAGAGTTTGATTTTATCAAAAAACAAGAATGAACCTAGTGTGTACAAAAGGGTCAAGGAGAGCGCCGTGACATTCCTAGTATTATATGTTGATATACTACTTGATAAGGAATGACATACCAATGCTACAATCAAGAAAGATAAAGTTGTTCAAACATTCCTCCATGAATGATTTGGGAAGAGTATCTTAATCGGGGATACAAATCTATATAGATAGATTTAAAAGGATGCTCGACTTAACCCAAGAACGATATTCATTTGATGCTAAAGTCGCTTAGCATGGCAAACCCAAGAGATGTCTCATGTTGATGAGCTATGGAGTGTATCTCTTAATAGTCCCCATAGACTCTCAAAAAGAGAGATCGCATGAGTAACTATCATGTATGCAATGAAATATACGAGACCTCGATGTCGATCACCATATTCTCGAGAAGTTCACTATGAGACAAAGTGAAAAACATCTTAAGTAGTACTTAACCGAACACTAAGGATGTGATCATATTCATGGTGGGTCTAAATTAAAACTAGAGGGCTTAATGCACTCAAGTTTTTCATGCACTAAGACGACGTAAAATCCACTTTAAGGTAAAGCGTTACTCGAATGGTGGTGCAAGTTGAATCGAAAGGTTCCAAACAAAGAAAGAGTTGTTGGTTTAGTGATAAAGACAAAGTATATAGCTATAAATGAAGTCGCAAGTTGATTGTTTGATGAAAAGTTCATTACGTAACTAGAATAGTTCCTAAGTCTCATCTTCGATCTAAACATGTGTCAGGGCACTTTCATTTGATTATAGAATCATCGAAAGATGGGAAATCACTATAGAGATAGTGGACTCTCAAGAACAACATTACATATCCATTAACTAAAGCTTATCCAACAAAGCAGATAATCGCCACTTAGAGAAGAAGAGGGGTATGAGATACCACGACGATCGGGTTTTAGTGCAAGTGGGAGATTGAAAGTAGTATGCACACAAGCCAATCATGTTTGATGATAAAGCATATACTTTGTAATAATCTTATTCATTTATTAATAAAAAGTATTAATTTATTAAAGGCTTTTAATTATCTACACGATGTCGTTTTATAATATGTGATAAACCCATAGTTTTAAGCAATGCTTTTAGAATAATGATGATGATCATTCTAATGAGATCTAAATTTTAGAAAGCTTAAAACTAAAATAGTTCCCAATCGTTGATTACTAAATCGGGGATTAGTGAATCCGATAGATCGGGTACATACGCTGTTTGCTCATCGATGATGAGATGATCGATCTCACGATCATTTGTGTGGAGACACTAAAGCAAGTATGTAGGTGCTTATTAGAGAATAAGTTCACCGAACGTGGCTCGCTAAGGAATACCTAAATGGAGTTTTACTCATCTCATCAATAGGAATTCTCAGAGTGATAGTAAGACAAGTGATCCTCGACTCGAGATCATCATAGATCTTCGTATGATGATGAGTTATACTTTCGACTTATTCCTTAAGACCCTTAGGTATATCAAAGGGTATGCTTGGGTATAATAAGTCAGTATATGGAGATAATGTATGATCAATAAAGAATCTACCACTTCTAGTAAAAGAAGAGAAATGTCCTATGTGATTCGATAAATGACAACCCAAAGTCCTCGGTTAAGGCGTAATGAAATTAGAAAGGAGTTTCTAATTTGCATTATTTGAGTCAGGCATTTAAGAGTCGAAATACATATAATTAAATAAAATAAGACTTGACAAGAATTCCACGCCTTATATTTAATCGGGACATCAGATGGTGGAAGGATCAATCAGATTTGTGAATTATTTACTCAAAGGTTCTTTTTATGATTAATGTTGAAATCTATATTATCCGAAAAGTCGCTGATCGCTAGGAGGCTTATCCCTATCAGAATAAATATTATTTATTTAAATAAATTAATAGTTTAATTTATTTATTTAAATAAGATTAGAATTGTTCTAATTGATTTATTCACAACCTGCTTAATACGGAGAACCTAAAGGGTCACACCATAAAAGGAAGAATAATTATTTAAGAAGTTAATGGCATAATCGTAATAATAAGTTAAGTATATTTAATTTAATCTATGGTGATAGAATAAATTAAATAGCTTAATATTTATTATTTAATATTTTGGAAATATTAAATATAAATTAATAAGAGGAGTCTTATTATTATTATTACTATTATTATTATTATTTAATTTCTAAAGGAGTTTGGGAATTAATTAATAAAAGTACTCTCATTTATCCTAATAAGATTAGAGGCTAAATTAATTAAAAGAGTTTAATTAATTATCCCTAATAAGATTAGGAGCTTAATTAATTAAAAGAAATTTAATTAATTAAAATAAAACCCAATTCCTTAATTGTTAAGGAGGGTTGCCTACATCTATAAATAAGAGAGAGTCTTATTATGGGTGAGGTGGTTGTTGACACTTTTTTCAACACGTGAATACGTAATTCCAATAGTCGAGAGTACACCTTTTTCTATGAGATAGAAAACTGTGGGTTTTGCCAAACACCCATCTTCTCAATCTTTCTTCTTCCTCGTGGATCACCTCTAGAGGCCAAACACTGGGTGGCTAACGCCGATCAAAGGAAGGAACCAAACCCGTGGATTCAAGTTGAACGCGAAAAGGATCGAGGTGAACTTGACTGAGGAAGCTCAATCTTCAAGGGTATGATTCTTGTTTTTATCTTTTTCGCTTAATTAATAATTGTGCATAAAGGATGATCCGTATATGGTTTGTAAAATTTTAAAACTCGATTTTCCACGCTTCCGCTTATTTTGTGCAATTTGATCAAGGCTCATGAATATTAGTCCATCATTCCCTCAGATGCATAAGATTTTAATGGAAGAGGGGTAAAACCAACCATTGAGCAAAGAAAGAAGGCTAAACCATATTATGGGCGATGTGGTGAAAAAAAGGAGATCATAAAAATGGTTGGATGCTTGCATTATTTACCCAATCTTACGCGACCTATGGTAAGTCCCATATATAAGGTGCACTCAAAGAAAGCAAGGCCATAAAGGGTGAAAAATCGCATCGGTTAAATGAGCTCATCCTCTACTAGAACCGAAGTATAGGATGGAGAGAGTATGGACTACAACAAGTTGAATAAAGCCTGACACGCAAGGATCACTTCTCACTGCTCATTGATCGGATGTTGGATAAAGTTAAGCGGGACATCGGTTCTATTGCCTCTTGGATGGATATTCCGGATACAATTAAATTGCCATAGCCCTGCAGGATCAAGAGAAAACTACATTCACATGCCCCTACTGCACGCTTCACAGCATTCCAACGTATGCCTTTTGGGTTATGTAATGCGTCGACAACCTTTCAACGCCGCATGATGGAGATCTTCCCGATATGGTAGAAGTAATTTGGAGGTATTCATGGATGACTTCTCCGTGTTCGGTGGATAGTTTTGACTTATGTTTGAAAAATTTTAATTTTAGTGTTGAATCGACGCGTGGAGACTAAGTTCGGTCCTTAATCGGGAAAAATGTCACCACATGGTGCAAAGAGGGGATTATTTTGGGGCATAAGGTTTTATAGCATGCTTAGAGGTGGACAAAGCGTAAGATTGAGACAATCGAGAAACTACCTCCTCCATCACTCTAGAAAAAATTGAAGCTTGGGACATGCTGGTTTCTACAGACGCCTATTAAAAATTTTCCAAAATTTCAAAACCCTTATGTTCCTTTTTGGAGAAAGACGTGCTTTTCAAGATGGATCACCATATATCGAGGCATTTGAAGTATTAAAGAGGAAATTGGTCTCAGCCTCAATTATTGTGGCGCTTTTATCGTCTTTCTACCGTTCCGAATTGATGTCGACGCCGATTATTACGCTAGCTGGAGCAAGATTGGGACAACGTCATGTAAAATTTTTTCACACAATCTATTACTCCAAAGATGAAGATTGACAGATGCATCAATTAAGTCCAACGACACTGTTCAATCAAAAAGAATTACTTGCGGTGGTATTTGCTTTCAAAAGTTCGCAGCATATCTCATGTGGACCAAGGTAATTGTTTACACCGATCATTCTCGCCATTAAATATCCGATTGAGAAGAAGGATGCCAAATCGCTAAGAAGTACGGATGGGTCTTGTTTCATGAGAATTTGATTCGAGATCCCGAGATAGTAAAAGGCTGCAGAATCGTGTATGGATCATCTTTCTCATTTAAACGTGGAGGTGCGTAAAAAGACAACGCCAAGATTAATGAGCACCGATGAACATCTCCTTGAGTAACAATGATATTGCCATGGTATGTTGATTACGTGAATTACTTGGTGGGTAAGGTGTTA
>JAINUW010000228.1:0-198426 GCA_020205615.1 Panax quinquefolius | reverse complement strand
TCATTGACTTGTTCATATTCTTCAAGTTGGGGCATGACATTAGGACATTCCTCGATCACATGTCTTGGTGAATTACTTAGACACAAAGGTGTTGGTGTTGAGACTTGGTTCACGTGTGATTGTCCCCTAGTTTCTAAAGCTTCAAGTCTTTTAAATACACCAGCCAACTTAGCTTCAGTAGCAATTGAATTGTCAATTATATGAACACCCCTAGATGAACTAGGTTTATCGGTCTCTCGGGTGGTTTCCCATTGCATGGTTTTTTCTGCTAAGTCTTCTAAAAACTCCCAAGCTTTTTCCTCATCATTATTCAAAAATCCCTTAACACATTGACTCTAACATTGTTTTAGTGGGATAGTCTAAACCTTCAGTAAGCTATTTGACACAATCTCCATTTCTCAATTCCTGCAAAGTGGGCACTTTGGGATAACAAATTTTAAATCTATCAAAATATTTCCAAAAGGACTCTTTTTCAAGTTGGCAAAATTGATGAATTGCAGTCCTAATTTTAGCAGTTTTATGATTTGGAAAATATGTTTTTAGAAATGTAACAACAAATCCCTCCCAGGTTGATATGGAATAATTTGGTAGGCTATATAACCATTTTTTGAATTATCTTTTAAAGCAAATGTTATAAATCTTAGCCTAATTGAGTCATCAGACAATTGTTGAATTTTCATTAGGGCACAAACTTCCTCAAATTCCTGAATAAATAAATATGCATCTTTTATCCCTGTGAACCTAGGTAACATATTTATAAATTATGGCTTAAGTTCAAAATTGTTACTAGTTATCGGTGTGGTAGATCGACACGTGAAGGTTGGGCGTAGGGAAGGATAACATCGATCCCTTAAAGAAACAGTTTGTTCGCCCTCCATTTTTCTTAGAGTGAGATCTTTTAAAGTGAAATCCAAAAAATCAAGTTTTCTCACTAATCGGGATGTTTCGTCCCTAATCCACACTTTTTGCATACACTACTTAACAAATAAGCAGATAAGCACAAAAAAAAAAATAAAAAATAAATTTACTTCTAAGGTCAACCTAAATAAAATCTAGATAGCTCCTAACTGTTGCAAGTTACACCGCAAGGTCCACCAAATTCGAAATTAATCACACCACTAGCCAGGTAAGTGTAAGAAAGGCGGGAGTCTCTCCATAGAAACGGTGACTAATTGAATAACCACACAATCTTTAGGCGTATACCTTTTGAACCACTTGCTGCAGACACCAAAGAGTTTGATTAATTTAAAATTCGAACTCCTCTTGGAGTTTTTGTCCTAATTGAGCAAGAGAGAGTCCTGGGGCCAACTTCTACTTGATTTTATTAGGTCATGGTCATGCAAAATGCAAATTGGGTTGTTTGTGGGCGAGGAAGGGTGATGAAATCCCCACCTTATCTTGTTAAGGGTTGTGCCCTTATTGTTAGATTAAAGATGAAAATGCACAAATAATAAAAAAAACTGTAAACAAATAAAATGTCCTAAAACTATGTGAATTACGAAAGAAGGAGAAATTTTGACGTACCTCAATCCTCCAGCAATCACCACAGTTTATATTTGACAAAAAAAACTAACAGGATGTGCTCTACGTGGGTGAATGCATGAATGCGATAAATAAAAAAAATATTAATAAAAAAAACTAAGCTATTTTTTTATTTTTTTTAAAAAAAAAATAAAATAAAATATGGAGATAATGGCAATCAAGAAAGAAAGCAAACAACAAAATCTTTATTAGAAGACCCCAATTTTTGTGAATAAAGATGAATTTTCTATAAATATCATTTTGAATATTATGGAATGAATTTGATATAATGTTATAGTTGTGGGTAATATTTATAAATTTTGCAAAGTACGCAAGTTGTTATATAATATTCGATTAGTTAGGAATATTCGTTTTAATAGGAATATTAAATGCAACCAAGATAATCATTGGTAGACCCTACAACCAATTATTGTCGATTGATTGAAAAACGACAAAAATACTTTATGAAAATAACTATGGCGTTTTACAGTTAATTTGTTGAAACACGGTGTTAAAAGTACAATAATACTGCGTAGTTACACATGAAGAGCACTACGGTATTGATTATTGATGCTTATGTGATAAGTAACTCAGCTTTTGTTTTATTGGTATTATTAATGTAATAAAATGCAAAAAGCTTTTTATATAAAATGTAATACTTTTATAAAGTTATTCGTTTTATTAGGCTAATAGTAAAATATTTTTATATAAAATAAAATACTTTTATAAAGTTATTTGTTTTATTAGACAATAATTAGAATATATTATATTTTATTATGCATAGTGTTTGCATAGTAAAATCTTTTATAAAGTTATTCGTTTTATTAGATTATAAATAGAATATATTATATTTTATTTAAAAGATTTTGCTTTAAATATGGACCGTCAGATTAAAGTAAATCAATCTCGACCGTTCATGAGTTAGTTACTATGCAGTCTATTTTTCTATAAATAGAAGCTCATTCCTTCATTATTTCTTACGAATTCACTGAAACTCTAGAGAGAGAAATTATAGAGAAGCTATAGAAAAGTATTCTGCTCCTTCCCTACTCTTATATTCAGTTTCTTTTACGGTAAGGGATATTATTTGTTGTACTTCGTAAGGGGTATTATTTCTTTTGTATTCATGAAGAGAACTTCATTATTCCAATCTTTATTATTCTCACCGAATAACCAAGATAATGTGGCTACCTTATACTTGGTGACATTCTTGACTTTGTTCCGCCTTTATTATTACATTTGGAACATTCATCAAGATTTAATTTTGCTCGACCTAGTTTCTTTACTTATTAATCTGTTGGAATAACTGCCTATGCAAAAGTACCGCATGCATGGTGATTTTTTTGTTATTCCATTCGTTATTATACTCGATTGGTTAAAGTTTTGACTTATATACTCCATGAAATTAGTGGAATATCCTTGATATTTGCGCTTCATCCAAAGATCTTTTCATGGAAATATTCTTCCGAGCATTCTTAAATTTTACTTTACAAAAGCGTTATCATGTTGACAATTTGGGCGTTATTAGTTCCTGGATAAATTAATTCTTGAACTTGTTTTATTGAATTCTTATATCATTGTCATCATCCTAACTTTTATATTTTGTTGAAAGTCATCTGTGGGCTCAGAGTGCATAGATGGACTTGGTATGATTATGACCAGATTATTCAAAGGTAATCATGACCGTAAATGTTACAAATGATGTGGTAAAAGTCCTCATTGGCTGTGTAGGGGCATTAATGAATAGTTGTTGGCATGATCATGACCATTAATGAATACACAAATATCATTGGTCCGTAGTGCATGGATAATTTGTTGTCGTGATGCTAAAGAATATCCTTGGTCGTAGTGTGCGGGGGTGATTCGATGATGTGGATTATTTATTAAGTTGAGTCCCAATGATAAAAGTCATGAAAACCTTTTTAAATCATAGAAGATAGTAGATTTTATTCTCTACTTGACTCTTCTAATGGATTGCTTGTTCATTGCAGCTTAAACTTGATGTTTGTTATATTTTATCGCTTTAACATTGTTGAAAGGCTAATGATAATTTATTCTGCATTATCTTTGTCATAATATTTCTTACTGGGCTAGTTGAGCTCACCCTTTCTTTCACTGTTCTCTTCAGGAAATGAGAATATAGCTGGGACGAGTCGGGAAACGGAGTGATGGACCAAATGATAGTATTAGTAGTCCTCACTATTCTGTTAAATAGTGTGACAATAAATGTAATGAGGACTTATTCTGAGAGTGGATATTTTCTAGAAGACAGTATTTGTATTAAAACTCACAGCTCTCTTGTTGTATATTAAAGATTGTATTTGTATTCTGTACCATGTATTTGGTGACTCAGAATAGGTGATGTATACCTATTTTGGGGGTATCACAGTTGGTATCAAAGCTTAGGGATATGATCCCTGGCTAAGATGTGAGAATAGAACTAGGAGGGTAGAGACGGGAAATTTCTTGGCTAGTATGACCTACCTAAGTTTTTTTTTTGGTATTTAATTGGTCGGTTAGAATATTGGGATAATATATTACATGTCAATTAACCTTTTTGTTTTGTGGTAGTATCTGAAAATGACATCCGAGAATGTTGAGAATAGCAATGGAGCACTGAGCACATTGATTCACAACATATCAATAATCGTGATAATGTGCATCGTGAAGGTGACAATCCTCATGCAAAAACAACAACACCGCCAAATGATGAATGATGGAATGTTCGGAGGCTTTATGCAATTCATGCAACAAAGAAAGCGAGCGGCTCTCGTCCAAAATGTAGGTGGAACCACCGAAACTCTCGACGGGTCACCGCTAAAATGATTCAAGGAGCTCGGACCACGTGAGTTTATTGAGAGCCAAAACCACTTAAAGCGGAAGCATGGATAAAGTAGATCACCAAGATATTTGATGTCTTGGGATGCTCCAGAAGAGCAAAAGGTTCCCTTTGCTGCTTTTATGTTGCGAGGAGAGGCAGATTACTGGTGGGAATCGGTAAAGCGTACTCAAACTGCCGCACTGAAAATGTCTTGGGAGAAGTTCCAAGAACTATTCAACGATAAGTACTTTCCCGAAAGTATTCGTCACATGAAGGAGGTGGAGTTCATCAAGTTGGAATATAATAATATGACCGTGTCGCAAAGACGCAAGCAAAGTTTGCCGAGTTGTCCGGTTTATGTCCCACTTGTGTGGATAATGAAGAGAGAATGGCGTTGATGTTTTTAGAGGTTTGAAGCGGAGATACGTCCAACATCTTATTTCTCATAAACTTTGTTTGTATTCGATGTTGTAAATAGGGCTCCGATTAGTGGAGCGATATAACGAGTCAATGCAACCAAAAGAGAGCGACCAAGAAATGATAATACCGGTGAGCGATCGTCGAAGCGGTGACAACAAGCGTGGAGGAATCAACAGGCCAAAATGGTAACCACTTCAAAGGTAATCGTACAAAAGAAATAAGAATGGACATTTCAAGAAGAGGAGATTCAATAATGATGGAAAGCGTCAAGACCAAAGACCCGTTGTTAAGGAAGGAGAACGACCACCTATCATATGCTTCAAATGCGGAGGGAGGGACACATCATCCAAACTGCGGCGAAGCCGTCAAAGCATGTTATAATTGTGGAAGAGAAGGTCACTTAGCCCGATTTTGTCGTTCATCGAAAATAAGTTCAGCTAGGATGGAGGCACCAAAGGCCGTCCCAGAAAAGTCAAAGTCGGTAGTGCAAGGGAGAGCGTTTGTTGTGACCTCCCAGAAAACAAGGAACCCGAATAAGGTCATCACGGGTAAGCTTATCATAAACTCTAGCGAAGTCTATACTTTATTTGATACCGGTTCTATCCATTCTTTTATTTCTCCTACTTGCGCTCAACAATTAAATTTGACTCCGGAGAAATTAGACTTTGACTTATCTGTGGAAACTCCGTTGGGAGAAACCTTCATTACATCCACTGTTTATAAATCTTGTTTGGTTCAAATCGGTACCCTCACATTACCTGTCGATCTTATTTCATTGAAAATACTTGCATTTGACGTGATTCTAAGGATTGATTGGTTAACTACTTGTCATGCAAAAATTAATTATTTTCGTAAGGTTGTTAGCTTTCATATTCCTAATCAACCTATTATATGAATTCAAGCGACCAAACCATTAAAATTAATCACGGTCATCTCAAGCCATAAAGCTATTCGTTTATTGAAAAAACGGATGTCAAGCTTTCTTAGCCCACATCACGATCTAAAAAAAATACGTCGATTTTGAATGATATTTCTATTGTTAATAAATTTCTGACGTATTCCCCGAAGAACTTCCTAGCCTACCCCGAGAGGCGTGAAATTGAATTTTGTATCGACCTTGAACCCAAGACAAAACCCATTTCCAAAGCCCCATATCGAATGGCTCTATTGAACTTCAGGAGTTAAAGACCCAACTACAAGAATTGTTAGACATTGGCTTTATTCACCCTAGTACTTCTCCTTGGGGTGCTCCTGTTCTATTCGTGAAAAAGAAAGATGGGAGTATGCGAATTTGTATTGATTATCGGGAGTTGAATCATGTCACCATCAAAAATAGGTACCCATTGCCACGTATTGATGACTGTTTAACCAACGGTTGTAAGGAGCCAAATTCTTTTCAAAGATTGATCTTCGTTTGGATATCACCAATTGAAGATTAGAACCGATGACATTCCAAAGACTCGGCTTTAACTCATGACGGGCATTATGAATTCCTAGTCCATGTCCTTTGGATTGACTAATGCTCATCTTTGCCTTCATGGATATGATGAACCGAGTATTCAAGGAATATTTGGATCACTTTGTGGTCATCTTTATTGATGACATCCTTATTTATTCCAAAAGCCGTGAAGATCATGAGAGCAACACTTGAGGTCGACACTCTAAAAAGCTTCGTGAATACAAGCTTTATGCCAAGTTGAAGAAATGTGAGTTACGGCTTGAGGAAGTAGCATTCCTTGGACACGTAGTATCAAGTCATGGAATATCAGTTGACCTTAAGAAAGATTGAAGAAATTCAAAGTCGGGAGCAACCTAAATCGATGATCAAGTCGTAGCTTTCTCGGCTTAGTTGGTTATTATCGAGATTCGTGGAAGGATTTTCTCGAATAGCTACTCCATTAACTCAAATGACTCGGAAGATACAAAGTTTGGTTAGAGTGAAGAATATGAGGAGAGTTTTCAAGAACTCAAGAGAGACTCATTTCAAAGACTGCTCGACAATACCATCCGCTCGGAGAGGATTTTTAAATCTCTGATAATAATGCTTCGGGTAAAGGGTTGGGATGTGTTCTCATGCAACATGGGAAAGTCATAGCCTATGCCTCAAGACAACTCAAAGAATATGAGAGGAATTATCCTACTCATGACCTAGAGTTAGCAATTTCTTTGTCTTCGCACTTAAAATTTGGAGGCATTACTTGTATGGGGAGAAGGTGGAGATCTTTACGGATCATAAAATCCTCAAATATTTCTTCACTCAAAAGGAACTCAACATGCGATAACGACGTTGGCTTGAACTATTGAAAGATTATGATCATACCATCCAATGCCATCCTGGAAAAGTGAACGTGGTAGCTGACGCATTAAGTAGAAGATCATATGCAAGTACGAGTGCGATATTGTCAACACAAAGGCCCATTTTGTGTGACTTGCAAAGGATGGAGTTAGAGATAAAGACTCCAGGGACCCACATGATGATGGCAAACATACGAGTAGAACCGACTTTAATCGATAAAGTTAAAGTCGCTTTCAAGCTACGCACACAGAGCTAATGCGTATGAAGAAGAAAGTGCAAGAAGGTGCTATCTTAGGAAGCAAGAATCGATGAGGAAGGAATACTTGAGTCAACTCCGGACTTTATGTTCCTAACAACCCCGATTTAAAGTATAAAATTATGATGGAGGCACAACACACCGCTTGCAATCCATCTCGGGAGTACCAAATGTATCGTGATCTTCGACATACATTTTGGTGGAGCAATATGAAGAGAGAGATAGCAGAGTTTATCTCAAGGTGTTTAACTTGTCAACGAGTCAAGGCGAGCATCAAGTACCAAAAGGTCCATTGCAACCACTTGAAATTCTAGAATGGAAGTGGGAACACATTACTATGGATTTCATTACTGGTCTTCCCAAGGTTTCTCAAGGCATAGATGCAATTTGGGTCATTGTTGATAGATTGACCAAGTCTGCTCATTTCTTACCTATACGAGAAACTTATACACTTGAACGTCTTGCTCGTATGTACATAAACGAGATTGTAAGACTTCATGCTATGCCAGTATCCATAGTTTCTGATCGAGACCCAATATTCACTTCAAGATTTTGGGTTAGTTTGCAAAAAGCTATGGGCGCGGATTTACGATTTAGCTCTAAGATATCATCCTCGAGACGACGAGACGATCGGAGAGGACCATTCAAACTCTTGAAGATCTATTAAGACTCTGTGTCCTTGACTTCAAGGGAAGTTAGGATAAGTTCTTACCATTGGTGGAGTTTTCTTTTAACAACAGTTATCAAGCAAGTATTGGCATGGCTCCATTTGAAGCGTTGTATGGAAGAAAGTGTCATTCTCCAGTATGTTGGGATGAGGTGGGAGAAGCAACATTGTTGGGACCGAAGTTGGTACGTATGACTACAGAAAAGATTCAAACGATCCCAAGAACGTATAAAAAACCTCACAAGATCGACAAAAGAGTTATGTTGATCTTCATTGAAAGGACGTGGAATTCGATATAGAGATCATGTGTTGTTACATGTTGATCCATGGAAAGGAGTTACAAGATTTGGAAGAGAGGAAAGCTCAATCCTCGATTCATCTACCCATTTTAAATCCTCGATCGAGTAGGAATTGTGGCATATAGACTCGCTTTACCGCCAAGTATGTCTCGTGTTCATAACGTTTTTCACATATCCATGTTACGTAAATATGTGAAAGACCCAAACCACATTATTGAGTTAGAACCGGACGAAATAGCGAAAGATTTGATGTCTGAAGAGGTTCCTATTCAAATCTTGGATAAGAAGGAACATATTCTACGCTCCAAGGTTATACCTCAAGTCAAAGTTTTGTGGAGAAACCACGATGTTGAGGAAATGACTTGGGAGTTAGAATCTGAAATGAAATCAAGGTATCCTTACCTCTTCGACATACCAGGTACGTACCTTAATTTCGAGGGCGAAATTTCATAAGGGGAGGTTGTAAGACCCTAATTTTTGTGAATAAAGATGAATTTTCTATAAATATCATTTTTGAACATTATGGAATGAATTTGATATAATGTTATAGTTGTGGGTAATATTTATAAATTTTGCAAAGTACGCAAGTTGTTATATAATATTCGATTGGTCGGGGAATATTCATTTTAACAGGGAATATTCGTATAACAACACAATCATTGGTGGACCCCACAATGTAATTATTGTCGGATTGAGAAAACGACAAAAATACTTTATAAAAATAACGGCGGAAGTTTTACAGATTAATCGCTTAAACACCCGGTGTTAAAAGTACATGAATACTGGCGTAGTTGCACAATAGTACCAAAGATTGATTATTGATGCTTATGTGATAAGTCACTCGGTTTTGTTTTATTGGTATTATTAATGTAATAAAAGCGAGAAAAGCTTTTTATATAAAAATGTAATACTTTTATAAAGTTATTCATTTTATTAGGCTAATAGTAAAATATTTTTATATAAAATGAATACTTTTATAAAGTTATCTCTTTTATTAGACAATAATTAGAATATATTATATTTTATTATGCATAGTATTTGCATAGTGCCTGCATAGTATTTGCATAGTAAAATCTTTTATAAAGTTATTCATTTTATTAGATTATAAATAGAATATATTATATTTTATTTAAAAGATTTTGCTTTAAATATGGACCGCCAGATTAAAGTAAATCAATCTCGATCGTTCATGAGTTAGTTACTATGCAGTCCATTTTTCAATAAATAGAAGCTCATTCCTTCATTATTTCTTACGAATTCACTGAAACTCTACAGAGAGAAATTATAGAGAAGCTATAGAAAAGTATTCTACTCCTTCCCTACTCTTATATTCAGTTTCTTTTACAGTAATGGATATTATTTGTTGAACTCGTAAAGGGTATTATTTCTTTTGTATTCATGAAGAGAACTTCTGTTATTCCATTCTTTATTATTCTGCTGGAATAACCGGTATACGCGGACTACCCTATACTTGGTGACATTCTTCTAATATTTTGTCTTTATTATTATTCTGTTGGAATATCCATGTCACATGCGTTTACTGCTTTGACTGAATCCGCTCTTTAATATTATTACATTGGAATATCCTCATGTAAATGCGTTTCGTCGGACTGGTTCCATCTTTATTATTATTCTGTTGGAATATCATGTCTGTGCGTTTACGCCGGACTTGGTTCCGTCTTTATTATTCTGTTGGAACATCCCATCGGTCTTGCAATTTTGCCTCGACTTTGGTTCCGTTACTTATTAATCTGTTGGAATAACATGTCTATGCGAAGTACCGCATGCATGGTGATTTCTTTTGTTATTCCATTCGTTATTATACTTAGTTGGTTAATGTTTTGAATTCTATACTCCATGAAATTAGTGGAATATCCTTGATATTTCAAGGCTTCATCTAAAGTATCTTTTCATGGAAATATTTTTTACGAGCATTCTTGAATTTTACTTTACAAAGCGATATCATGTTGACAATTTGGACGTTATTAGTTCTGGATAAATTAATTCTTGAACTTGTTTTATTGAATTCTTATATCATTGACATCATCCTCATGTTTATATTTTGTTGAAAGTCATCCAGGCATGTAGTGCATAGATGGACTTGGTATGATTATGACCGAGGATTATTGATTGTAATTATAGACCGTAATGTTATAAATGATGTGGTAAAAGTCATCATTGGCCCGTAGTGCATTAATGAACAGTTGTTGGCATGATCATGACCATTAATGAATACACAAATATTCTTGGTCCGTAGTGCATGGATAATTTGTGGTCGTGATACTAAAGAATATCATTGGTCATAGTGCAGGGGTGATTCGATGATGCGGATTATTTATTAAGCTGAGTCCTAGTGATAAAAGTCATGAAAAACCTTTTAAATCATAAAAGATAGTAAATTTTATTCTCTACTTGACTCTTCTAATGGATTGCTTGTTCCGCTGCAGTTAAACTTGATGTTTGTTATATTTTATCAGTTTAACACTGTTGAAGGCTAATGATAATTTATTCTGCATTATCTTAGTCATAATATTTCTTATTAGGCTAGTTGAGATCACCCTTTCTTTCACTGTTCTCTTCAGGAAATAAGAATATAGCTGGGACGAGTCGGGGAACGGAGTGATGGACCAGATGATAGTATTAGTAGTCCTCACTATTCTGTTAAATAGTGTGATAATAAATGTAATAAGGACTTATTCTGAGAGTGGATATTGTCTAGAAGACAGTATATGTATTAAAACTCACAGCTCTCTTGTTGTATATTAAAGATTGTATTTGTATTCTGTACCATGTATTTGGCGACTCGGAATAAGTGATGTATACCTATTTTGGGGGCGTTACATTTATCTTTTCGCTCCTTCGACCAGCTTCAATAATCCTGAAAAAATAAATAAAAAATTAGAGTTAAAGCTAATTCGAATAAATAAAAATTAAGGAATAAATAAAAATTAATTCTAGTCCCCGGCAACGGCGCCAAAAACTTGATGTGATAAAAATATGTACTGCAAGTGCACAGTGTCTAATTGAAGAACTGGCAAGTACAAGTCGAACCCACAGAGACTAGATTAATTTTAATTTATCCTTAATATCTATTTTAGGCGAATTAGAAATAAATATGGTGGAGAGAATTTATTAACTAAATTATGCAAACTATTAATTAATAACGGAAACTATTAATGAGAAAAGATACCTAGGAATCAGAATCCACCAAATATTAACATAATAAATAATTTTTTATTTCCTAAATCAATTCCCAAATTATTTCCCCTTCCCTTTAAAAAAATAATGATTCATATAATTAATATGGGCAAGCATAAGTTATGAAAAATTCACAGATTAACTATAACTTATCAAAACCTCACAATCAATATAAAAATCATATGCAATTTATGCGGATGAAAATATGAAGGCGAAAATAATTAGGCATTAATTTTGAAACGGAAAGAAAATATTATTATGAAATACTTAGTTTCATCATAATCCTAGGTATTAGAAATTTAGCTAGCCATGGAATTAAAAACAAAAACAAATAATATTAGTACTACAATTTGCAAGAAATAAGAATAATAATAAAAAAGAGAATTTCTATTATATAAATAAAATAAAGTTACAAATACTCCCTGACAGTAGTTCCACACGTGATTGAAATAAGAGAAAGGACAAACTCTAAATATCTTACTCCCTCCTACACTAGTGAAAAACTGAGAAAAAGAAAATAACAAGTGATGTTTTCTCTCTAAAACAAGATGCCTATTTATAGGAAAAATAACTTTGAACCCTAATTTAGTTTCATTGAACTTGGACACTTTGGTTCCATTTCCATGTAGAATTCAACTTCCTAGTGGCAATCAACTTCTCAAAAAGATCTTCTAGATAGACTTTCCTTTCTCTTGTTGAATTTGACTTGCACACCAAAATTGTTCCACCTCTTTCCTTCTCCTCAGTAGGATTCTTCTTGGATATTCCTTAAATGAATAAGAGCATTAAATATAGCTTGATCACTAAGATTTTGACTTTATTGCAATAATTATTAAATCCTACAAAATAAAATAAAACATATTAATTTAATAAACTAATATAATTAAAAGGAAAAAATTAGGGATAACAAAATGTATGAATTATGTGTTTATCGTTGAAACCCTAAATTGAAACTCAATTATGAGTTTAAATCATTATATAACCGTGTTATATACGATCTATGTTGTGTATTAAATGATTAATGAGGTAAACCCTAATTAAAATCTAGAAACTCTAATTAATCTTTAGAAAAACCTAATTATAAAACCCTCATTTCGTAAATGAGAAACCCTAATTTGAAACCTAAAATGGAATTTGTGATTAGTCGAAAATTGTGTTAATGTGATTAATATCATGTATAGTAGGTTTTATTGCTAATTATAGAAAACTTAATTAGTAATTTAAAACCCTAATATCTAGAAACCCTAATTTGGTAATTATAAAACCTAATTATAATTTGGTAACCCTAATTATCAAAATTATAAACCCTAATTGTTTATTTAGTAATGTTATTTATAATTAGCATTATTAAACCCTAATGTTCTTATATAAAGTAAATAGAAAACTAATCTAATTTAGAAAACCCTAATTACAAATTTTAAAAACTAAAATTTTATATTTTCAAACCCTAATTGCTAAATCTTATAAATGCTATGTGCTAAACCTTAGTGTTAAACCCTAAGGGTCAAACCCTAAAGGTCAAACCCTAAGGGTTTGTCAAGATTACAAAATGGCCATTAAATTTTCAAGCGAAAATACTAAAATGCCCCTCTTGAATTATTTGAGAGCAATAACGGAGTGGGTGAGCTAACTTTCCATGTGACACAAAACCTCCAGCACATTAAGCTAGATCAGCCAATACATGCATCATACACTTGTATATATAGATTGGAAGAGAGAGAAAGTCATTTGTTAACTTGTTTTTGCACAAACACATATGCTAGAGCCTCTCTTTCTAAAACCCACGAAATATATTAGCATTTCAGTTCACAAAACAAGCCCCACGTTTACCATTAACAGATCAAGAGGCCAGAATCAAAAATTTTCTTAGCAGGTATAAAAACCCTAGCTATAATCTGACCATAAATATGTTGTTAGATGTTAGATTTTTTTTTGTTGTTAAACATGGTGTTAGTAGTGTGTAAAGATGACCTGGGTTGCTAGATGTTAGATCCATAACATTTAGAGGCTCGAATTTGAGATTTTACAAAATCTGGAAAAAGTTCAAACTGTGGTCTGACAACGAATGTCAGTGGCCACCAATCTTTCTCTGTTAGATGTTTTTGTTGGTTAAAGGTTTAAATGTGTAGTCTGATATGTGTTCTTTTATTTGGATCAAGCATCAAGCTTATATCTGGTCTAGATTGCATGTTATTTACGGTCAAAAGCCGTTGACCACCGTATGAAGGCATTTCTGGGTAACCCGAAAACCGCCTGCAAATCGCCTGTAAACTACCGACAACATTTTTGATCGACTTAATCTGTCAGTGTATTTATGTTTTGGTTCTGTTGTTGTAATACAATGGTAGCTGGGTATGAGTACTACGAGATTTTGCCTTAACAAATCCTTAAGATTAATCGAATCAAAGGTAGTGGATGGTCAAAGTAGACCATCCAGTCATGCTTTCTGTTTTTGGGAATTTCCAGAAACTGGTTGGAGCTTATTTCTGACAGTGGTTGACCGACTTGTATCTGCTTGATTAATTGTTGTTATTGTGATTTTATGTGATAGATCTATTAACTTACATGTTTACTACTCACTAAAACTCTTATATCACAAAAAGATTACAAGATTAGAAAGTTGTGGAAGCCCAAAGTGGACAGGTCGAACTGTTCTTCATTTCTAGGTAACCCAGAAAATGAAGAACAAGTCTAACAGCCACTTTAGAGGCTCAGATCTCCTTTGATGTGCATGTTATGTCTATGTTTGTTGTTGGATAATGTAGTCCTACACTAGCACTACAATATATGACTAACAACATGTCCAGAAACATCAGGATCTGATCAGAAAGCTTGGTCAAACTAAGCCCCTCGAAACTGTGTATGAAGATCTGGGTTTGCATGAAGAACACCTATAGCGACAGTTCTGTCACTATAGGTGGTCTTTAGCGACAGATTAATTATAAAAATTATATTTATATGAAATAATTATAGAAAATTAGTTATTAATTATTAAAAATACAAAATTAATTATTAAAAATTATTTTAAAGTCTGAAAATTAGTTTTTAATTATTTTTAATATATTTCATAAATATTTAATATTTTTGAAATATTAAAGGTATTTAATTTATTTAATTATTATATTAAATAAATTATTTAAAAATGATTTTAATATTTGAAAAATCATTTAAAATTATATAATGATATAAGAAATTATTTTAAGTTATTTTTAATGACTTTTAATATTTTGTGATGAAATTCATTAATAAATAAATATTAATGATAATTAAGTTATTTAATAAATGAATTAAATAAATAAATTAAAAATGATTTTATCATATTAAAAATCATTTTAAATAATAATAAGGTATTTAAAGATATTTTAAGTTATAAAATATAACTTTCAATATTTAAAGTTAAATTTCATTAATTAATTATTATTAATGATATTAAAGTTACTTAATAATTATATTAAATAAATTAGTTTAAAAATAATTTTAATATTAGAAAATTATTTTAAATAAAAATAAAGAGTTTATTAATATTTTATGTTATAACATATGATTTACAATATTTAAAGGTAAATTTCATCAATTATTTCCTATTAGTGGTATTAAAGTTATTTGGTAATTATATTAAATAATTTAGTTTAAAAATGATTTTAATATTATAAAATCATTTTAAATGAAAATAAAGTGTTTAAAGATATTTTAAGTTATAAAATATAACTTTTAATATTTAAAGAATAATTTCATTAATAATTTAATATTAATGATAATTAATTTAATATTAATAATATTAAATTTATTTAATAATTATATTAAATAAATAGTTTAAAATGGTTTTATTAATTTAAAAATCATTTAAAAAGGATATAAATGAATTAAAAATATTATTAAGTTATACTTAATGACTTTTAATATTTTGATAAATAAAACATTAATACTTTAATATTAATGATAATTATTTAAAAATGATTTTAATTATTTAAAAATCATTTAAAGGTAATATTAATACTTTAAAAGTATTTTGAGTTATTATAAATAACTTTAACATTTTGACAATGGTTTCATTAAATAGTTTAATATTAATTAAATATTAATGATAATAGAATTTTTTTTAATATTTAAATGATTTAATAATGATTCTGATGTTTGAAAATTCATGATTAATTATAATAATTGTTTAAAAATTACTATAAGTCATTTAAAAATAATATGACTGATACTAAGTTACAGGATAGAGTCTTAGACTCGATAATTACCCGATAAAGCCGTCGGTACACCGACATGTTTTAGAAATTGATCTGGACTTAGATATTTTGACTATATTTATGTTTGTTTGTGATCTAGTGACTGCTAAACCTATGTGCCAATGTGATTAGATTATGTGCTGACTGTAATAAGCAGTGCTATATGTTGAGATATGTTATTCTAATCAGTAAAATGATCTTATTAATGATAGGTTTCGAAATAAAAGATAAAACTAAGTTGCATACTATAAGCAGCAGACCAGGCAAGTATCTTACCTTTGCATTTCCTTTATGCAATGGACATGAGTAAGAAGTTTCAGAATTATATTATTATTGTACTAGATTATTATCTTTATTGTCGTATATATTATATCCGATCATTGTTTATCAACATGATATTATATTATATAACTCATATATATATATATATATATATATATATATATATATATATATATCAACATGTGTTTAACTATGATGATTATCCAGTGAGGACACTTGTATAACCATATTTCAAATTAACGAGCAGAATATATATATATATATATATATATATATATATATATATATATATAAGTAAGTCGCCTAAGCTATTTAACCAATTTGAATACGTATTCGTAAATATCGTTGAATATGATAAAACCTTTTTGTATCCAATCAAATTATTTTGGTTCGGATTCCAGACTAAGTATGAACATCCCGATCATGGAAAAACTTTTATGCGCCCAAGGCGGACAGAGTGAAAGATCATATCGTTCTTGCAATGCAGTATTGATCAATGCAGGGCTCATTGGGATGATCACCCTCGCGCCCATAAGTTATGACGGTTTGCATATGAAGTTCTGCTAAACCTTATCGAAAATTTAAATCAATGTTCATAGTATGTCACTTAAACCCCCTTTATAGTCAATATTTAGTTTCAAAATTTTGAGATGGAATTGTTATGTTATTATTATCGGATCAGTTTACTTCACAATTATTAAATCGTTGTAGAAGTGATGTATAAAGAAAACATTTAATCCTTTCAACTAAATATAATTATAATTGCTATTACTTGTTGGGCACTCAAATGCTCATCCTTGCTTAATTTAAATGTTTTCAGCTAAGTGTGAAGAACCAGAAAGCTCATGCAGAAACAAAGGAAAAGGAAAGGTAACCAAATAAGATTCGTGGTAGTTTATGTATTAGTTCGATACTATTAAGACAAGTATGATATATATTATCTATCATGTATTGTAATGAATGTTTAAAGGTCTCGTACCTGAGGATTAGACTCTGATGATATGTAAATTAAGTTTATCTTTATATTATTGTTATTATTATTAGTATTATTCCGTTCATAGAAATGGTATTGTGAAGCACTGAATTTGGGTTTCAAGTACCCGGATTTGGGAGCTTTACAATCATTCCCTCATTGATCAGCAACTGTAGCATTTCATTTAAAGATTGATTTAAAGGAGTGAGTTTTCTTTTAGTAGCAAATGCTCTACGAGCCTGGAATCTTTCTTCCCTAGCCACTTTTGTAAGACCCCAACTTATTATAAATAAAATTAAATTTCCTCTATTCATTATTTTGAAATAGTTAGGGTTGATTTGATTAATGTGGTTAGTTATGGGTAAAATACGCAAATATTTCAAATAAGCAAGTTGTTATAAAATATTCATTTTTATCGGAGAATATTCGTTTGGTCGTGGAATATTCTTCTTGTCTTGGAAATATTCATACGATGACTAGCGACCTTGTGTGGGCCCCATAACTGAAAGCAATAGGATGAAGAAAGCGACAAGTATAAGTTATTTATAAATAATTCAGGCGTAGTTATTACTGGATTAATCTTTGTTGGAATACCCTTAGTTAAAATACAAAGATACGCATTATCGCACAAGAAGACACTTGCGGTATTGCACCAATTATTGATTCTTACGTGAAGGCACTACTCAATAATTGTTACGATAATTATCTTGCTCGAGATTTTATTTTATTGATTCAATAATTTCTACGTTGATATTTTATATTACCGTTGTTTTAATAATTGTCACCGCACGTTATTTTCCATTATCTAGCAATAATTCATATTATCCTAATAATATTATTAGATAATATTATTGGCAATGTCTAGAAAGTTCTGTCTAAGGAGAGGTTTTGTAAGACCCCGAATTTTATGAAATAAAAGTATTCAATTTTTTTTTTAATTACTATTCATGAGTTACTATTCACGAGTTACTATTCACGAGTTACTATTCATGAGTTACTATTCACGAGTTACTATTCATGAGTTACTATTCACGAGTTACTATTCACGAGTACTATTCATGAAGCATGATAATAAAAAAATTCGTAAGAAGGCATTACTCAATAATTGTTACAGTAATTACTGTTCAATATTTTATTTTATTGATTCAATAATTGCTACGTTGATATTTTATATTATTGTTGTTTCAATAATTGTCACGGCACAGTATTTTCCATTATCGGAGCAATAATTCATATTATCTGAATAATATTATTGGATAACATTATTGGCAATGCCTAGAAAGTTCTCATCTAAGGAGAGGTTTGGTCACCTAATCAAGCTTGCGCAAGAAGGAGAGATCCTTATTGGAAAGCCCCCTCTTTCTTGGGAACTGCCTGGTTGTCAATGATGTGATTTTGTAATATTATTTGTGAATAATTAATTATTGATTTATATGATGAGGAAAATATTGATTTTATGTGGATATAGATGGAGAAAATTTTTAAAATGACAATTGTTGAAAATTAATATTTTATCTTTTTCTGATAAAATAATTCATTTAAATATATTTTTTAATAATATATTAATGGTGATATTTTTACAATGAATGTGGAATATATGAGTATATGAGGAGGAAGAGTATTTTGTGGCATTAAATGTTTAACACATGTTTTGTGTGTTGGTGGACACAATTATTGATCAAATTTGATTATAGCACAATAAAATCGCCTGCTTGTGGATTTCTTTTAAAATTGCATTTGGAATTTGGAAAAACTTTCTTCTGCAAAGTTGTAGAGAATTGAATTTCCTATAAAAAGGCGCGAGATTTGAATTTTCTGATAAAAGAGCTATTTATTGTGAATTATTGAAGTTTTGATATATCTAAAAGTGAATTGATTTTTGGAGTTTAAATTATTTTTGTTAGAAAAATATTTTTGTATTTTTTTTGGACATCATTAACATGTGTGGCTGGTGTTTTTTGACCAAAAAGGTGGCCTAAGGAAAATTTGTATAATTATATTAATATTATATTCAATTTTCTCGCTTTGGTGTTCTAAGCAATTTCCTATAAATAGGGTGCTTAGGTTAGAATTGAAAATCACACCGTAACCCAAGTTTTCTCTCTATATTATCGAGCGTATTCTTGTGAGTATTTTGAGTATACTTTGAGTATTGCTATACTCTGCAAGTTCGTTTCAAATTATTATTCCAATCAAAATCTTTTCTTTTTTTGAGGTAAGGGATAGTAAAGGATTTTTAAGGGTTATTATGTTTTTTTGTTTCGAAATTTTTCTGAACCTTCAAAAATTCTGGAAAAATTTGAAATGATATTTTGATGAGTTTTGTAGATTGTGTCCAAAAATGGCGATTTTTGGATGTATAGATTAGAGTTATGGATTTTATGAGAAAAGACTATTTTAAAAGTAATCTGCTTTATAACTCCTTGTGATTAATTCCAAAATTGATGAAATTTTTATTGGGAGTACATCTATATAATATCAGTATACCGTGTAAATTTCAGAATTTTTGGACAAAAGTATAATTTATGATAAATGTCTAACTATTCGGTAGTTTTGGCCATATGGAAAATAGTAAATGAATTTTAAAATTCGAGAAAAATATATATTCAATATGGGACTATATTCTTCTAAATCCCGTAAAATAAATATTTTTGGTACTGATTTGGTAGTTTTCATGAAAATGTTCTAGTTATAAGTAAATGAATTAAATATGTTATGTGAACTAAGAAAATTGGAAAATATGATTTTATGGCTTGAGAATCATATATAGAGGTATATCAGATTTTTTGATGAGGGTTTTGGTTATTGGTGATGAAATTTTATGAGTTTGGCATTTTATGATGATTAAATGCATTAATTAGTAAAGTGTAAACAATTTAATTAAATTGTTTATAAGTTTAAGAAATGATTAAAATATTATTATAATATTAATAATATTAGATTATGAGATTTCTAAGTGATTTATAACATTTGGATTAAGGTGTTATAAATATGGATATGAATTTTATTATGAAACTTTATCTTTTCGTGTCGAGAGTTACTATACACGTATACGATTACTACTATGTAAATACGGGTACTATTCACGACAAAATTGGTTTCTTTTTCCTACCAAATTATCGTTGATTTATAAATCTTACTCTTGAAATTAAAACCATGTTTTGATTATATTGTTTTTATATAACATTCTTATAACCCTAATGATGATATTTCTCTTTGACTTGAGTGTAAAGATGAGTAGATTATTGGTATGATCGTGACCATAGGTTCTCTTTGGCCAGTAGTGCAAAAGTTGAATTGTTAACTGGTATGATCATGACCATTGAATTTACAATTAAATATTTTTAGCTTAAGTGCAAAGGTGAATTGATCAACATGGTTATAATTATTGTTATATAAATTCTGAAATGATTATGTATTTCTTTGATATATGAATATCTTTAGCCTGTAGTGCAAAGATGAATTATTGATGAATATCTTTGGCTCATAATGCAAAGATGACCTGTTGTTGAATATCTTTAGCCTGTAGTGCAAAGATGAATTATTGATGAATATCTTTTGCTCGTAATGCAAAGATGACCTGTTGTTGAATATCTTTAGCCTGTAGTGCAAAGATGAATTATTGATGAATATCTTTTGCTCGTAATGCAAAGATAACTTGTTGTTGAATATCTTTAGCCTGTAGTGCAAAGATGAATTATTGATGAATATCTTTGGCTCGTAATGCAAAGATGACCTGTTGATGAATATCTTTAGCCTGTAGTGTAAAGATGAACTGTTGATGAATATCTTTGGCCGTGGTGCAAAGTTGAATTTATTAGTATGATTATGAACATGAACTGTGATTTGGTATAACCATGATCTTTGATGTTTCAGGTAAAGACAAGTGATGAAAATTATCTTTGTCTTGGATGAGGAAAGGAATTTAGAACTACAATTACGATTATGAGTTATACACGTGATTGTGGGCCGAAATTGTTGATTGATGTTACAGGATAAAACATTGTTGGTGGACTTTTAACATGGAGAAGATAATAGATTTTATGGTCTATTCGACTCTTCTAATGGATTGCTTCGTTCATTGCAACTATGGTTGAAAAGTTTTATCATCTACCATATGTTCTAAATCTCGATTTATTCATCGATGAAGACTATTGATAATTTATTTATCTTTAGTCATAATATTCTTTATCGAGCTAGTTGTGCTCACCCTTTTATTTCACAATTCCTTTCGTGTAATAAAAGTGTGTATTTGGGTTGAAAGCGGGGATAACAAGGGAATAGAAACGGTGGTCTATAGTTGTTGAGGTTCTCCTAAAGAGTATGGAAATAATTTTATTGAGGACTTTAGTGTGTTATATTTTATACATCATTTAATAGTTATTTTTGGTGAATTAAATAGGGTGAGGCGAACCCAACTTGGAAGGGTGTTTTTCCACTATCATACAAGATGTCTAATAATGACATACAACCTCGTGTCATCATAAGACATGGTTGTGCTCATCCACTTGCTTTAGTATATTTACAAGCACTACTTATATAATCTTGGTGTTTGTTTGGAGTATAATACCCAATTAGAGACAAAGGAGATAATGATATGTCAAGAGAAGACTCACCATTGGGAAGAATATGATAGTAATCTTCTCGTTTTCTTTGGGGTCTATTAATCAACCAAGGATAATTACAGACCCATATGATATCTACCATAACCTAAAAGCATGGCCTCCCATGTACGAAGGTTTCCTTTGAGCACTTCCCAAAGATTCTAATTTCTAAAATGCTTTTTGACTATACCTTTATGTAAGGTGTCATTGTGACGTCTACATACTTGGTATATATTTGTATCCAAACTCACAACATATGTGTTGTTGTATTTTGTACGACAATTGTTGTAATAAAGTTGTAGTTATTTTTCGTACCATATATTTGGCGACTCGTAATGGGTTGGATGGAATGGACCTATTTTGGGGTCGTTAAATTTGGTATCGTAGCTAGGATATGATCTCCAAGGAGATCGAGATTAGAACTAGGAGGGAGAGAGATGAGTAAATCCTTCGCTAGTGTGTTCTACCTAAGCTTATTTGTTGGTCACCATAATATCGGGATATTATGTGATATGTTAATTTGTTAAATTAACCCTTGTTTTGAAGTCAGATTCTAGAATGATATCCGAAATACGGGAGATGAGCAATGGAGAAATCATGATGACGGGGAGATAGAATCTGAAATGAAAACAAGGTATTCTCAACTCTTTGAAATACCAGGTACGTAAATTTCGGGGACGAAATTTCATAAGGAGGGGAGATTGTAAGACCCCGAATTTTATGAAATAAAAGTATTCAATTTTTTTTTTATTACTATTCATGAGTTACTATTCATGAGTTACTATTCACGAGTTACTATTCACGAGTTATTATTCATGAGTTACTATTCACGAGTTACTATTCACGAGTTACTATTCACGAGTACTATTCATGAAGCATGATAAAAAGATTTCGTAAGAAGGCATTACTCAATAATTGTTACAGTAATTACTGTTCAATATTTTATTTTATTGATTCAATAATTGCTACGTTGATATTTTATATTATTGTTGTTTCAATAATTGTCACGGCACAGTATTTTCCATTATCGGAGCAATAATTCATATTATCTGAATAATATTATTGGATAACATTATTGGCAATGCCTAGAAAGTTCTGTCTAAGGAGAGGTTTGGTCACCTAATTGCGCGCTAGTAAGGAGAGATCCTTATTGGAAAGCCCCCTCTTTCCTCGGAACTGCCTGGTTGTCAATGATGTGATTCTGTAATATTATTTGTGAATAATTAATTATTGATTTATATGATGAGGAAAATATTGATTTTATGTGGATATAGATGGAGAAAATTTTTAAAATGACAATTGTTGAAAATTAATATTTTATCTTTTTCTGATAAAATAATTCATTTAAATATATTATTTTAATAATATATTAATGGTGATATTTTTAAAATGAATGTGGAATATATGAGTATATGAGGAGGAAGAGTATTTTGTGGCATTAAATGTTTAACACATGTTTTGTGTGTTGGTGGACACAATTATTGATCAAAATTTGATTATAGCACAATAAAATCGCTTGCTTGTGGATTTCGGTTAATTTCTGCTTGGAATTTGGAAAAACTTTCTTCTGCAAAGTTGTAGAGAATTGAATTTCCTATAAAAAGCCGCGAGAGATTCAAATTTTCTGATAAAAGAGCTATTTATTGTGAATTATTGAAGTTTCAGATATATCGGTGTGAATTGATTTTGAGTTTAAATTATTTTGTTAGAAAAACATTTTTTGTATTTTTTTTGGACATCATTAACATGTGTGGCTGGTGTTTTTGACCAAAAGGTGGGCTAAGGAAAATTTGTATAATTATATTAATATTATATTCAATTTTACGCTTTGGTGTTCTAAGCAATTTTCTATAAATAGGGTGCTTAGGTTAGAATTGAAAATCACACCGTAAATGAAGTTTTCTCTCTATATTATCGAAGCGTATTCTTGTGAGTATTTTGAGTATACTTTGAGTATTGCTATCTGATTGCAAGTTCGATTCAATATTATTCCAAATCAAAATCTTTGCTTTTTTTTGAGGTAAGGGATAGTAAAGGATTTTTAAGGGTTATTATGTTTTTTTGTTTTGAAATTTTTCTGAACCTTCAAAAATTCTGGAAAAATTTGAAATGATATTTTGATGAGTTTTGTGGATTGTGTCCAAAAATGGCGATTTTTGGATGTATAGATTAGGAGTTATGGATTTTATGAGAAAAGACTATTTTAAAAGTAACTGTTTATAACTCCTTGTGATTAATTCCAAAATTGATGAAATTTTTATTGGGAGTACATCTATATAATATCAGTATACCGTGTAAATTTCAGAATTTTTGGACAAAAGTATAATTTATGATAAATGTCTAACTATTCGGTAGTTTTGGCCATATGGAAAATAGTAAATGAATTTTAAAAATTCTGAGAAAAATATATATTCAATATGGGACTATATTCTTCTAAATTCCAGAAAATAAATATTTTTGGAACTGATTTGGTAGTTTTCATGAAAATATTCTAGTTTTAAGTAAATGAATTAAATATGTTATGTGAACTAAGAAAATTGGAAAATATGATTTTATGGCTTGAGAATCATATATGAGGTATATGCAGATTTTTGATGAGGGTTTTGGTTATTGGTGATGAAATTTTATGAGTTTGGCATTTTATGATGATTAAATGCATTAATTAGTAAAGTGTAAACAATTTAATTAAATTGTTTATAAGTTTAAGAAATGATTAAAATATTATTATAATATTAATAATATTAGATTATGAGATTTCTAAGTGATTTATAACATTTGGATTAAGGTGTTATAAATATGGATATGAATTTTATTATGAAACTTTATCTTTTTAGGTCGAGAAAGTTACTATACACGATACGGTACTATGTATTTAATACGGGGGTACTATTCACGACAAATCGGTTTCTTCTCGACCAAATTATCGTTGATTTATGAATCTTACTTTTGAAATTAAAACCATGTTTTGATTATATTGTTTTTATATAACATTCTTATAACCCTAATGATGATATTTCTCTTTGACTTGAGTGTAAAGATGAGTAGATTATTGGTATGATCGTGACCATAGGTTCTCTTTGGCCAGTAGTGCAAAAGTTGAATTATTGACTGGTATGATCATGACCATTGAATTTACAATTGAATATTTTTAGCTTATGTGCAAAGGTGAATTGATCAACATGGTTATAATTATTGTTATATAACTTCTGAAATAATTATGTATTTCTTTGATATATGAATATCTTTAGCCTGTAGTGCAAAGATGAATTATTGATGAATATCTTTGGCTCATAATGCAAAGATGACCTATTGTTGAATATCTTTAGCCTGTAGTGCAAAGATGAATTATTGATGAATATCTTTGGCTCATAATGCAAAGATGACCTGTTGTTGAATATCTTTAGCCTGTAGTGCAAAGATGAATTATTGATGAATATCTTTTGCTCGTAATGCAAAGATGACCTATTGTTGAATATCTTTAGCCTGTAGTGCAAAGATGAATTATTGATGAATATCTTTTGCTCGTAATGCAAAGATGACCTGTTGTTGAATATCTTTAGCCTGTAGTGCAAAGATGAATTATTGATGAATATCTTTGGCTCGTAATGCAAAGATGACCTGTTGATGAATATCTTTAGCCTGTAGTGTAAAGATGAACTGTTGATGAATATCTTTGGTCGTGGTGCAAAGATGAATTTATTAGTATGATTATGAACATGAACTGTAATTTGGTATAACCATGATCTTTGATGTTTCAGGTAAAGACAAGTGATGAAAATTATCTTTCTCTTGGATGAGGAAAGGAATTTAGAACTACAATTACGATTATGAAGTTATACACGTGATTGTGGAAATTGAGAATTGTTGATTGATGTTACAGGATAAAACATTGTTGATGGACTTTTAACATGGAGAAGATAATAGATTTTATGGTCTATTCGACTCTTTTAATGGATTGCTTGCTCACTGCTGCAACTATGGTTGAAAAGTTTTATCATCTACCATATGTTCTAAATCTCGATTTATTATCTTGATGAAGACTATTGATAATTTATTTATCTTTAGTCATAATATTCTTTATCGAGCTAGTTTTGCTCACCCTTTTGTTTCACAATTCCTTTCGTAATAAAAGTGTAGCCGGGTTGAAAGGGGATAACAAGGAATAGAAATCGGTGGTCTATAGTTGTTGAGGTTCTCCTAAAGAGTATGGAAATAATTTTATAGAGGACTTTAGTGTGTTGTATTTTATACATCATTTAATAGTTATTTTTGGTGAATTAAATAGGGTGAGGCGAACCCAACTTGGAAGGGTGTTTTGCCACTATCATACAAGATGTCTAATGACATACAACCTCGTGTCATCATAATGACATGGTTGTGCTCATCCACTTCTTTGAGTATATTTACAAGCACTACTTATATAATCTTGGTGTTTGTTTGGAGTATAATACCCAATTAGAGACAGTGGAGATAATGATATGTCAAGAGAAGACTCACCATAGGGAAGAATATGATAGTAATCTTCTCGTTTTTCTTTGGGGTCTATTGGGTCAACCAAGGATAATTCTGTGGCCATATGATATCTACCATAACCTAAAAGCATAGCCTCCCATGTACGAAGGTTTCCTTGAGCACTTCCCAAAGATTTTAATTTCTAAAACAGTTTTTGACTATACCTTTATGTAAGGTGTCATTGTGACGTGCTACAGTTGGTATATATTTATATCCAAACTCACAGCATATGTGTTATTGTATTTTGCACGACAATTGTTGTAATAAAGTTGTAGTTATTTTCCGTACCATATATTTGGCGACTCAGAATGGGTTGGATGGAATGGACCTATTTTGGGGTCGTTATTATTTGGTATCGAGCTTAGGGATATGATCTCCGGCGGAGATCGAGATTAGAACTAGGAAGGAGAGATGAGTAAATCCTTCGCTAAAGTGTGTTCTACCTAAGCTTATTTGTTGGTCAGTCATAATATCGGGATATTATGTGATATGTTAATTTGTTAAATTAACCCTTGTTTTGAAGCTGTATTCTAGAATGATATCTGAAATACAGGAGATGAGCAATGGAGAAATCATGATGACAGGGGAGATAGAATCTGAAATGAAAACAAGGTATTCTCAACTCTTTGAAATACCAGGTACGTAAATTTCGGGGACGAAATTTCATAAGGAGGGGAGATTGTAAGACCCCGAATTTTATGAAATAAAAGTATTCAATTTTTTTTTAATTACTATTCATGAGTTACTATTCATGAGTTACTATTCACGAGTTACTATTCACGAGTTACTATTCATGAGTTACTATTCACGAGTTACTATTCACGAGTACTATTCATGAAGCATGATAAAAAAGATTTCGTAAGAAGGCATTACTCAATAATTGTTACAGTAATTACTGTTCAATATTTTATTTTATTGATTCAATAATTGCTACGTTGATATTTTATATTATTGTTGTTTCAATAATTGTCACGGCACGAAAGATTTTCCATTATCTGAGCAATAATTCATATTATCTCGAATAATATTATTGGATAACATTATTGGCAATGCCTAGAAAGTTCTGTCTAAGGAGAGGTTTGGTCACCTAATTGCGTGCGCCGTAGGAGAGATCCTTATTGAAAGCCCCTCTTTCTGAACCGCCTTGGTTGTCATGATGTGATTCTCGTAATATTATTTGTGAATAATTAATTATTGATTTATATGATGAGGAAAATATTGATTTTATGTGGATATAGATGGAGAAAATTTTAAAATGACAATTGTTGAAAATTAATATTTTATCTTTTTTGATAAAATAATTCATTTAAATATATTATTTTAATAATATATTAATGGTGATATTTTTATAATGAATGTGGAATATATGAGTATATGAGGAGGAAGAGTATTTTTGTGGCATTAAATGTTTAACACAGGTTTTGTGTGTTGGTGGACACAATTATTGATCGAAATTTGATTATAGCCTGTAAAATCGCCCGTTTGTGGATTTCAGTTAATTTCTGTTTAGAATTTGGAAAAACTTTCTTCTGCAAATTTGTAGAGAATTGAATTTCCTATAAAAAGTCGCGAGATTCGAATTTTCTGATAAAAGAGCTATTTATTGTGAATTATTGAAGTTTTATATCGGTGTGAATTGATTTTGGAGTTTAAATTATTTTTGTTAGAAAAATATTTTTTGTATTTTTTTGGACATCATTAACATGTGTGGCTGGTGTTTTTGACCAAAAGGTGGGCTAAAGAAAATTTGTATAATTATATTAATATTATATTCAATTTTCTGCTTTGGTGTTCTAAGCAATTTCCTATAAATAGGGTGCTTAAGTTAGAATTGAAAATCACACCAGAAACTGAAGTTTTCTCTCTCTATATTATCGAGCATATTCTTATGAGTATTTTGAGTATACTTTGAATATTGCTATACGGTGCAAGTTCGTTCAGCGTTATTCCAGTCAGAAGTACTGCTCTTTTGAGGTAAGGGATAGTAATGGATTTTTAAGGGTTATTATGTTTTTTTGTTTCGAAATTTTTCTAAACCTTTAAAAATTCTGGAAAAATTTGAAATGATATTTTGATGAGTTTTGTGGATTGTGTCCAAAAATTGCGATTTTTGGATGTATAGATTAGGAGTTATGGATTTTATGAGAAAAGACTATTTTAAAAGTAACTGTTTATAACTTCTTGTGATTAACTCCAAAATTGATGAAATTTTTGTTGGGAGTACATCTATATAATATCAAGTATACCGTGTAAATTTCAGAATTTTTGGACAAAAGTATAATTTATGATAAATGTCTAACTATTCGGTAGTTTTTTTGCCATATGGAAAATAGTAAATGAATTTTAAAAATTTGAGAGAAAATATATATTCAATATGGGACTATATTCTTCTAAATCCCAGAAAATAAATATTTTTGGAACTGATTTGGTATTTTTCATGAAAATGTTCTAGTTATGAGTAAATGAATTAAATATGTTATGTGAACTAAGAAAATTGGAAAATATGATTTTATGGCTTGAGAATCATATATGAGGTATATATATGATTTTTGATGAGGGTTTTGGTTATTGGTGATGAAATTTTATGAGTTTGGCATTTTATGATGATTAAATGCATTAATTAATAAAGTGTAAACAATTTAATTAAATTGTTTATAAGTTTAAGAAATGATTAAAATATTATTATAATATTAATAATATTAGATTATGAGATTTCTAAGTGATTTATAACATTTGGATTAAGGTGTTATAAATATGGATATGAATTTTATTATGAAACTTTATCTTTTCGTGTCGAGGTTACTTATACACTTATACTGCATTATCACGATACTATGTACGAATACGGGGTACTATTCACGACAAATTGGTTTCTTCTCTGACCAAATTATCGTTGATTTATGAATCTTACTCTTGAAATTAAAACCATGTTTTGATTATATTGTTTTTATATAACATTCTTATAACCCTAATGACGATATTTCTCTTTGACTTGAGTGTAAAGATGAGTAGATTATTGGTATGATAGTGACCATAGGTTCTCTTTGGCCAGTAATGCAAAAGTTGAATTGTTGACTGGTTTGATCATGACCATTGAATTTACAATTGAATATTTTTAGCTTAAGTGCAAAGGTGAATTGATCAACATGGTTATAATTATTGTAATATAACTTCAGAAATGATTATGTATTTCTTTGATATATGAATATCTTTAGCCTGTAGTGCAAAGATGAATTATTGATGAATATCTTTGGCTCATAATGCAAAGATGACCTGTTGTTGAATATCTTTAGCCTGTAGTGCAAAGATGAATTATTGATGAATATCTTTTGCTCGTAATGCAAAGATGACTGTTGTTGAATATCTTTAGCTTTGTAGTGCAAAGATGAATTATTGATGAATATCTTTTGCTCAGTATGCAAAGATGACTGTTGTTGAATATCTTTAGCTTTGTAGTGCAAAGATGAATTATTGATGAATATCTTTGGCTCGTAATGCAAAGATGACTGTTGATGAATATCTTTAGCTTTTGTAGTGTAAAGATGAATCTGTTGATGAATATCTTTGCCGTGGTGCAAAGATGAATTTATTAGTATGATTATGAACATGAACTGTGATTTGGTATAACCATGATCTTTAATGTTTCAGGTAAAGACAAGTGATGAGAATTATCTTTGTCTTGGATGAGGAAAGGAATTTAGAACTACAATTACGATTATGAAGTTATACACGTGATTGTGGGCGTGAATTGTTGATTGATGTTACAGGATAAAACATTGTTGGTGGACTTTTAACATGGAGAAGATAATAGATTTTATGGTCTATTTGACTCTTCTAATGGATTGCTCGCTCACTTGCAACTATGGTTGAAAAGTTTTATCATCTACCATATGTTCTAAATCTCGATTTATTACCGATGAAGACTATTGATAATTTATTTATCTTTTGTCATAATATTCTTTATCGAGCTAGTTGTGCTCACCCTTTTGTTTCACAATTCCTTTCGTGTAATAAAAGTGTAGCCGGGTTGAAATGGGGATAACAAGGAATAGAATCGGTGGTCTATAGTTGTTGAGGTTCTCCCTAAAGAGTATGGAAATAATTTTATTGAGGACTTTAGTGTGTTGTATTTTATACATCATTTAATAGTTATTTTTGGTGAATTAAATAGGGTGAGGCGAACCCAACTTGGAAGGGTGTTTTGCCACTATCATACAAGATGTCTAATGACATACAACCTCGTGTCATCATAAGACATGGTTGTGCTCATCCACTTGCTGAGTATATTTACAAGCACTACTTATATAATCTTGGTGTTTGTTTGGAGTATAATACCCAATTAGAGACAGTGGAGATAATGATATGTCAAGAGAAGACTCACCATTGGGAAGAATATGATAGTAATTTTCTCGCTTTTCTTTTGGGGTCCGCTTGGGTCAACCAAGGATAATTCAGTAGCCATATGAAATCTACCATAACCTAAAAGCATGGCCTCCCATGTATACGAAGGTTTCCTTGAGCACTTCCCAAAGATTCTAATTTCTAAAATAGTTTTTGACTATACCTTTATGTAAGGTGTCATTGTGACGTACTACTTTCTGATTGGTATATTTTGTATCCAAACTCACAAACATATGTGTTGTTGTATTTTTTACCGACGACAATTGTTGTAATAAAGTTGTAGTTATTTTTCATACCATATATTTGGCGACTCGAGAATGGGTTGGATGGAATGGACCTATTTTGGGGTCAAGTTCATGTTTTCAGTCACCTAATCACTTGGCCAAGAAGAAAAAATCCTTATTGAAAGCCCCTCTTTCCTAGAAACTGTCCCAGTTTGTCGATTGTTGTGATTCTGTAATTTTATTTGTGAATAATTAATTATTAATTTATATAATGAGGAAAATATTCATTTTATGTGGATATAGATGGAGAAAATTTTTAAAGTGACAATTGTTGAAAATCGATATTTTATCTTTTCTGATAAAATAATATTTTATCATATTATTATAATATAATAATGATGAACATGTCTGTGGGCCCATTATAATATAATAATGATGAACATGTCTATTTTTTAAAACATGTTAAACATGTCTGTGGGCCCATTTCTTGACTGAAATTTGATTATAGCCTGTAGAATCGCCCGTTTGTGGAGTTCGGTCAATTTCTGTTTGGAATTTGGAAAACCTTTCTTCTGCAAAGTTATAGTTAATGAAATTTCCTATGAAAAAGACATGTGGTTCGAATTTTTCTGACAAAAGGGCTATTTATTATGAATTATTGAAGTTCTGAAGTTCCGAAATAATTGATTTTTGGAAGTTTTATTTATTTTTATTAATAAAAATGTTTTTTATATTTTGTGGCCTCATTAAACATGTGAAAAGTGCCGAGTCCAGAGAATTCAAAGTGGGCGTAAGAAAATTTAATTATATATTAATATTTTATTAAATTTTTTGCTTTGGTGTCTAAGCATTTTCCTATAAATAGGGTGCTTAGGTTAGAATTGAAAATCACACCAGAAACTAAAGTTTTCTCTCTCTTTCTCTCTATATATTATTGAGCGTATTCTTGTGAGTATTTTGATACCTTGAGTGTTGCTATACTACATGCGAGTTCCTTCAAAGATTATATTCAATATTCCAAATGTAAGTATCTTGCTCTTTCGAGGTAAGGGATATTATTTTTTTTGAAAATGATATTAATTCTTTCAATATCATTATGCCGGAATATTGTGAGTATTTTTCTTGTGAAATTGTTGTCTTTTAGTGTCGGGGTTACTATTCACGTATACGGCACTATTCACATATACGACACTATTCACGAATACGGCACTATTCACGAAAAAATTAAATTTTTGTTTTTCCTCCAAAATATCTATTATGGATACTAGCTTTGATTGTATCCATGTTTTGATCATTCTTGAATTTTACTCCACTATGATTATTTATAAGGTATTTTTGGACATGGATAAACCGAAATACGAATCTTTAATATTTGTTATTTTGTTTCACTGGATTCGTTTCCTTTAAAATATTTTTCATCATCTTCAGTCCTAAATCATGATATTACTGAATATCTTTGGCCTGTAATACAAAGATGAATGATTTCTGATGAATATCTTTGGCCCATAGTGCAAAGATGAACAGGTGTTTAGATGAACATGACCAACTGATGAATATCTTTGGCCTGTAGTGCAAAGATGAATATTTGATTCCAGATATATATTGATTGATGTTACAGGGATAAAATATCGACGATGAACTTTTAAATTCATATATAGAAGATAGTAGATTTCATTCTCTACTTATCTCTTTTAATGAATTATTATTTCCGCTGCGAATATTGATTTAAAACTGGTTGTCTATTGTATTCTATTAGATTTTTCCCTATTGAAGACTAACGATAATTTGTTCTATATTATCTTAGTCATAATATTCTTTACTGGGCTAGTTGAGCTCACCCTTTTTCTTTTTGTTCCATTTTTCTTCTCAGGAGGCGAGAATGTAGCGAGTACTAGTCGGGGTATGGAATGAAGGTTCTAGAAAGTCATTTTAGTAGTCCTCACCATTTTTGTAAAATAATGTATCAATAATTGTAATGAAAACTTATTTGAGTGTGGATATTGTCTAGATAAAACTCACAGTGTGGATTTGTATTTAAACTCACAGTTTTTATGTTGTATTAATAAAGTTGTAGTTATTTCTGTACCATGTATTTTGACGACTCAGAATGGGTGTTGTATACCTATTTTGGGTGCGTCACAATTGGTATTAGAGCTTAGGGATATGATCTCTGGCGGAGATCGGGGAATAGAACTAGGAGGGGAGAAACGAGTAAATCCTTCGCTAGTGTGTCCAACCTAAGCTTATTTGTTGGTCGGTCATAATATAGGGATATTATGTGATATGTTAATTTGTTAAATTAACCCTTATTTTATGGAAGTATTTGAGAATGTCGACTGAGAATGTTAACAGTGGAGTAAATGAGACCGTGGAGACACCTTTGCTCACCAATGAGGAGAACGTGCAACAGGCTGGTAATGTTCCTCCTGTAAAAAACACCACTGAGCAAACGATGAACGATGAGATGTTTAGAAGCTTTTTGCGATTCATGCAAAACCAGACGAAGGTGATTCTTGTTCAAAATATAGGAAGAAACAATGGCAACGCACAGCTGGTCACAGCCAACTAGTTCAAAGAGTTGGGACCACCAGAATTCTGGGGAAAGCAAGATCCGATTAAGGCGGAGATCTGGGTCAAGCAAATTACCAAGATATTCGATGTCTTGGGATGCACGAAGGAACAGAAAGTTCCATTCGCCACTTTTATGTTCCGTAATGAGGCGATTCATCGGTGGGAATCGTGAAGCGCACCATCCAAACGCACTTAGCATGTCTTGGGAGACATTTCAGAATCGCTCAATGACAAATACTTTCCCGAAAGTGTTCGTCTATATGAAGGAGGTAGAGTTTATTAGATTGGAACAAAATAACATGACGGTCCCAAAGACGAGGCGAAGTTCATGCGAGTTATCCGTGTTTGCACCTCATTTAGTGGAGAATGAAGAAGAACGATGACGCGGATGTTTCTTAGAGGTTTGAAACCCGGCATACGTCAATATCTCATTTCTCATAAATTTTCTCTCTATTCAGATGTTGTCAACAGGGCTCAATTATTAGAGCGAGATAACGAGTATGGTCAACCGTGGGACCACAATCAGGATCATACCGGTGATGCAATCATCGTAACAACGATAACCAAATGGAGAAAGAAGAATACGGACAAAAGCGGTAACCACTCTGGTGGTAATCGTGGCCATGAAAATAGAAGAAGTGAGTTGGGGGGAGATTTAAAAAAAGAGGAGATTCAACAATGACACTGTGAAGACGTCAAGACAAGCAAAGAATCGGTTTTAGGAGGAGAACGACCACCCATTGTCAGATGCTATAAATGTGGAAAAGAGGGACACATCAGCCCAAACTGTCCACAACAGTTCAAGGTATGCTATAATTATGGAAAGGAAGGACATATCACTCGAGATTGTACGGTAGCAAAACCAAGTCCAGTGGGGATGGTGACTCAAAAGGCTGTCCCAGAAAAGTCAAAGTCAACAGTTCCTGGAATAGCGTTTGTCGTGACTGGTCAACATGCAAGGAACCCAAATGAGGTGATCACGGGTAAGCTAATCATAAATTCATGCGAAGTTTATACCTTACTAGATATCGGTGCTACCCATTCATTTATTTCTCCTGCTTGTGCTCAACGTTTAAACTTGACTCCGGAGAAATTAGACTTTGATTTATCTATGGAGACTCCGTTAGGAGAAACTTTCATCATATCCACTGTTTATAAATCTTGTTTGATCCAAGTTGGCACCATCACCTTACCTGTTGACCTTATCTCTTTAAAGATACTTATATTTGACGTGATTTTAGGGATTGATTGGTTAACTACTCATCATGCCAAAATTGATTGTTTTCTTAAGGTTGTTAGTTTTCATATTCCTAACCAACCTGTTGTGCGAATTCAAGCAACTAAGCCATTAAAATCAATCACTGTTATATCAAGTCATAAAGCTATTCGCTTATTAAAAATGGATGTCAAGCTTTCTTAGCCCATGTTATGGATTTGAATAAAGACACGCCATATTTGAATAATATTCCCGTTGTTATTGACTTTCCCTGACGATTTCACGAAGAACTTCTGGCTCACCCCGTAACGTGAAGTTGAATTCTTTATTGATCTTGAACTCGGTACAAAGCCCATTTCTAAAACCCCATGTCGAATGGCTCCTATTTAACTTCAGAGTTAAAGGTCCAACTACAAGAGTTGTTGGACATCTGGTTTCATTCGGCCCTAGTACATCTTCTTGGGGTGCTCTGCTTTTATTTGTAAAGAAGAAAGACGGAGTATGCGACTTTATAACGATTAATGGAATTAAACCATGTCACTATTAAGAATAGGTATCCGCTACCTCGCATTGATGACCGATTTGACCAGCTTGCAAGGAGCACAATTCTTTTCAAAATCGATCTTCGCTCGGATATCATCAATCAAGGTTAAAACTAAGGATATTCAAGACCGCCTCAAAACTCGAGACGGCATTATGAATTCCTAGTCATGTCTTTTGATCGACTAATGCTCTTCATGGCTTTCATGGATATGATGAACCGAGTATTCAAGGATTATTTGGATCAGTTCGTTGTTGTCTTTATTAATGACATCCTCATATATTCCAAAAGCCGTGAAGATCATGAGCACCATTTGAAGCTGGTACTGCAAAGGCTTCGTGATAACAAGCTATATGCCAAGCTGAAGAAAAGCGAGTTCTGGCTTGAGAAAGTAGCAATCCTTGGGCACGTGGTGTCAAAACATGGAGTATCTGTTGACCCGGCGAATATTGAAGCAATACAAAGTTAGGAGCAACCGAAATCGGTGATCAAAGTACGTAGCTTTTTGGGCTTAGCTGGTTATTATCGGAGATTTGTGGAAGGATTTTCTCGAATCGCTACTCCGTTAACTCAGCTGACTCGTAAAGATACAAAATTCGTATGGAGCGAGGAATGCGAGAAGAGTTTCCAAGATCTCAAGAGGAGACTCATTTTGGCACCTGTTTTGACAATACCATCTGGTTCGGATGGATTTGTTATCTACAGCGATGCTTCAGGCAAAGGGTTAGGATGTGTTCTCATGCAGCGTGAGAAAGTTATAGCCTATGCCTCACGATAACTTAAAGAATATGAAAGGAATTATCCTACTCATGATGCAAAGTAGTTGCTCACCCTTGCTATATCATGATAATAAATTTCAAATAAAGGCGAAGGCTTGAAGAAGGACAGAGACAAAAAGCAAAATACAGTAATAGATTGTTATAAGGATTACTATTTAGTTATCTTATTGTAAACCTTTATAATTTTGAAGTTATGTATTCAGTTAAGTTTAATAAACCTGGGAAAATGTTATAGAATTATGTAAAATAAACAATATATGTTTATTTATTCCGCATTAGATGATAGAATATGTATGATGATGAAGTATCTTAACGTATCAAGTCCGAGGTTCTTAGGACCCGGATTTGGGGGCATCACAATTGGTATCAAAGTTGTAGGTTATAAACCTTAGGTAGGGGTACCTTAGGCTATAACCGCGAAGATGATAAGGAATAAACTCAGATCAAGTTTAAGTAATAAGAAATGAATTTAAGAAATTCATTATTAAGTAAAGAAGAAGATAAAGACGATTCAAAGAAGAATTTTGAAGGGTTATAAGGATAAGAATCCAGAGTTACCTGACTCCAGAAATAAAAATGAAGAGTGAAAATAAATAGACTATGTCTATAAGATGAAAAGTGTAAAATCATACTATTATATGATTAAAGGAAAAGAAGATCGTAAAATAAAATGATCGTAAGTATAAGGAGAAATGATTACGAAATAAGATCACGACGTGATCAGATTAAATTATTGAATAACATATGATATGTTACGTGATTAGAATGATATAGCTTGACGCTATAAAGAGAAGGTTCTATGAAATGGTACGATGTAAACTCAGAAAAGAGTGGTAGATGTTAAGATACAGATTAAAGAAAATTCGTATTAAGAACAAAGAAAGTTAGAATTGTGTAGGATTTCAATTGAGGACTCATGTCAGCAGCTGAGTTATATGATTCCTTGTATGGGCGAGGAATTTGTGCTTGGTTTTAGAATCACTTAGCTTCCTGGTCGATATAGTGGTTAGGTTAACTAATTCTTTGCATGGGCGGGGAATTGTCCGCTTAGCTTCCTATATTGATTAGTGGTCGGGTTTTGTTTGACAACCACTTAGTTTCTGATACTGATAATCATTGAAATGTATGCGTCGCGCTAGTTGCTATATGCATGTTGAGAGGGTGATTCCTTTCTCATGTGTATAACAGATAGATAGGTTATAAGTAGAGAATATCATGTTAAGTATGAGTTCTTAAAACTCATACTTATGGTACGTTCGTAACTCATAGTTGTATGAAATGTTTATGAACCCCTCAGCGAATGGATGCCAAAGGTCTGACTAGGACAAGTTCTTAAACTCATATGATTGTGGAAAGTTCTTGAACTCATAATGTGTGGTAAGTTTGATGAACTGGGTATGGGAAAGTTGTGAATGGAGAATTGAAGATGATAGAAATAGATAGACTTATTAAGAAATGATCATTATAGAAATTAAAGTTGATGGTGGAAGCATAGGTATTCCAAATTTTCTAGCTATGCTAGATTTCAAATTTTTGACATCAAGCTAAATTCGCACTATTGTGCCTTTCGAAATAAAATGAATTTTGTTATCAGTAAAACATGGTGACAAGTGTGTATTTGTGAACTTCGGGACACTGACACGTCGTTACCAGTTGCAGCATGATAGCATCAAAAATAATTTTTGATGATTTTGAGCTATTTAAAATAGAGTCTATGCTAATTTTTTTCGGCTAGACAAAAATGATTTGAGATGTCAAAATGTATTTTATAAATCATCAATGTATCATGGAACCTGATGCAGAATGATAAAATGATGGAGTTATCAATGCAGAATTACTTAGTGTTGGATGTGATCTAAAGATCGTCAGCCCACTATGGAATGATGTAGTATGACAAAGTCAGACAATGATGAAATCCTCAAATGAACTGTATATACAGTGCGGTATCATGACGTCATAAAATGATTTTCAGAATTTTAAAGAAAAGTTAAGTGCCAATTAAATTTGGACAGACACGTGCTTCGATTGAAATTCGAATTATTGGTATACATCTAAAGCTATTTGATTCAGCTAAACAAATGTTTATGAAATTCAAAGTATTCTTTGAAAGCTTATGTCGAACCAAATTATTTTGGTGCGGACTCTTATGATAAGTCTGAGGTGAACAACCCTGAAAATGGGGATATACTAATTGGATAAAATACTCCAATCTAAGAACGCATATAGTCGTTCCGATTACTAAGGTACAACAGACTGATCATCTAAAGTACCCGCATTGGTAGTTTACCTTCTTCGTGATTGTAAACATACCTATTAAAGAAATGTTTCAGAGGTAGAGTACCTTTCTTTCGTAATAAAAAGAGGTAGCAGGTAGAAATACCCCTAAAACTCAAAGTTCATAGTTTTTATGATCCCTCAGACAGATATAAAAAGTTTTTAAACTCTTCAGAGTAATGTTGTGGTAGTATGTGATTATGGATATGAAATAGTGTGAACTCGTTGCGTATGAGTAGAATCAGAGATGATTGAATAAAAGTTATTATGACAACCTAGTTTTGATGAATGTTTAGAAGATGTAAACTCTTAGTGAGTAGTTATTGTAAAATGTGAAGATAGAAGAAAATCCTCAAATGAGGAAATTGAAAAGGTTAAGTTGAAAACCTAGTTTTGATCAATCGAATAAGCAGAGATTAGTATGCTTTATTTTCGGGGAAAAAATTCTTAGAAGAAGGGGTGAATGTGACAACCCAAAAATTTATAAAATCTTGAATGATTAGAATAAAGGTTAAAGAATAAAACCTAGAAGCGGATTTGAGGATTTATTTAAAATTTTCAAGTAAAACCTATATGGTTTGCTATTCGAATGAGAATAGAGAAAATATGGGTTACAAATTTTCAAAACCCTAGAAATGAATTGATATGCACTTGAATGAATATCAAGAATAAGGTATTATGATACCTGTAACATTTGATGTGAATTGAATAAGTATAAAGTCGTTAGTTAATACGATTAGCAATATGAAGGGAGTAATTTAAAACTCAAAATTTGAGTTAAAGATAAAATTTTGAAGCACGGACTGATCGGTTGCGTCCGGAACGTCAAGTTTAGTCAGAATGGATAGTAAACACAAAATGTGTAAAGGTTGACTTTTGGTCAAAGTCAACAATTGACTTTTTATGGAGAAAAGTCAAAATATGTGTGAGAAGTGAAATATGTTATGATTATATGAATTATATGTATGATTGAATAAATATACATTATATAATGTGAATACATTTATTTTGTATATAAAAGTGAAATAAGAATTAAGTTATATAACCTAAAATATATATTAGGTGTGATAACTAAATAATCTAAGAGGTTATAAAATGGGAGAATATTAGTATATAAATATATATATACTAACATTAAGAGATTTATTTTATATATCTCAAATAATTAATTTTATAGTCAAGTCTAATTGGGTTATAAAATCAAAAATGCATTGGTATGGAATTTATTTACAAAAGTGTAGTGGAACCCTAATTAAATGATTAGGGTAAAATAGAAGTAAAAGTATTGGACTTTAATGATATCATAGCCCAATAATTTAAATAGAGTCCAAGAGAATTAAATTTAATGGACTAAAGAAAGTTATATTATTTAAACAAGCCCAATTAATTAATTAAGCATGTGACTTGTGGATAAAGTGACTAAGGGTGATTAAATTATTAATCTAGCCCAATATATTATGTGTGGGACAAGTATTATATTTGGTCCAATCTAATTTGTAGAGGAAGCCCAATTTTATTTTATTTAGTAAACAAAATAATAAAAATTGGCAAGTCCAATGGACTTAATTAAAAAGCCAAAAAGAGTAAAGAGAGTGGCCCAATTTTTTTTTTAAAAACCCAAATGAATGAGGACATGTTGGGTATTAGATAAAGAAATTAAAATAAAATGTGTGGAATGTGAAGAGGCCACATGTGGCGAATGGAAGAAGGAAAAAGAGAGGGGTTGGCTAATTAAGATAAGAAGAGAAAGAAGAAAGAGAAAGAAAGAAAAAGAGAGGAACGGAAAAAGAAAAGAAGAAACCGTGGGGGAGAGATAGAGAAAGAGATCGGCAACCTTGAAGGAAAAAAGAGGGAGAGATCTCAATGAGAAAAGAAGAAGAAGAAGAAGAAGAAGAAGAAGAAAGGTATAAATATATTTTTCCTAAGCTTTACTTTCTTCCTTTATTTTTCTTATTTGATGAAAAGGGGGTTTTTGATTTGGATGTATAAAACTCTTTGATCTATGTGTTTTTCATGGATTCAAGTATGGATCTACCCATATTGGGTATTGATTTGGTTGAAATCAAAAATAAAAAATTTCTAGTTTTGAAATCCAAAATTTCTATTTACTTTGAAAATCCACCGTTTTAAATCTATAACTCCTTTTTACGATTCGTCAAAGAGAGGTGCTAGATATATGTGTTTTCTAGTTAACCCAAGTGGTAGCACTCAAAAATGTTGAGTTTTCATAGTGTAGTGACTGAGTAAACCAAAACAGTCTCGATTTTCTAACAAAAATACAAACTGTTTTGTGGCAGTCTGAAACGGGGGCAATTTCGTCCACTTTTTATGCTTGAAAACTTCTGAAAAAATTTGGAGTGGTAATATTTGAAGTTTTGCAGGTTTTGTAAAAATTTGAGAATATTTGGCCATACGGTTTGAGAGTTATGGATTTTACGGTGAAAGACTATTTTTATGAAGCCACCGGAATACCTCTCTGTGTATAAGTCCAAAAATTAGAAAATTATTACTGGAAGTACATGTGTATAATAGGAACATACTGTATAAATTTCAGAATTTTTGGAGTTGATCTCGATTTATGAAAAATCGAAGAATATTTGGCTATTATGGACTATTTAAATATAGTAAATCTATTTTAAAAATTTCGGAAAAAATATATGTTCAATATGGAACTATATTCTGTCAAATCCCAGAAGAGAAATATTTTTGAGACTGATTTGGTATTTTTCATCTAAATGATGATAAATTGATAAATGGATTTAAGTAAATATATGATGTCCAAAAATATGAAAAGTACGATTTATGACTTGAGACCCTTGAGCATGGCTTATGCAGATTTTTGGTGAAGTTTTGGGTCGGGTGTGAAGTGTTGTGATGTTTATGGCATTTTAGAATGTTTAATGAGTTAATTAAGGAAAGGAAAATAATTGAACTAAATTGTTTATTAATGTAATTAATGACTTAACTTATTGTTATATGGCTAATAATATTGGATTAAGATATTATTAGTAGTATTTGAATGTAATGTTATTAAAAGGTTAATAACCTTAGCGTAAAATATTATTACATAATTAATAATATTCAACGGGAGATTAAAATAAGAGATTTATGTTATTTTTCAATATAATTGTTGAATTTGGTATTCAATGAACTATATTATGCTTGTAATAGACTAAAATGAGAATTGTGGTCTTGAATTGGATTTTGATTATCAAATGGTTTCATCAATAAAATATTTGGTGGTCTGCGAGAAATAGTAATCACGGATCTTTGAAATGTAATTAGGTTTATCGAAATGATATTTCGAGTTCATCGAAAGGTTATCCACTTACTAAGATAACATATAAAGGAAAACTTATAAGTATAAGTTATAAGTGATGAAAAGATTATCAAAGTATAATGATAATACTAAGACTAAGGTGTAATGTCAAATACTTAACTTTGTGAGTGAAGGTTAGACAAGTTAATATAAGATGATGAGATTATAAGTAAGAAAATGAATATAGTGTTAAGATTATCTAATATTTAACTATGTGATTAAGTGTTAGATAGTATTATGGAATAACGTATGATATGTTAGGTTTGTAATATTCATAACGCAATCAAAATTGCAAAAATAATGCGGAAGCGTGTAAAATCAGAGTTTAAAATTATTTACAAACCATAAAACCCGGATCACCCTTTATGCATAATTATTAATTAAACGAAAAGATAAAGAATAAATCATACCCTTGAAGATCGAGCTTCCTCAGGTACAAGTTCACCTCCAAATCCTTTCGCTCAATCTTGAATCCACCGGTTTGGTTCCTTCTTTTGATCAACGTTAGCCACCCAAATGTTTGGCCTCTAGAGGTGATCCACCAAGGAAGAAAAAAATTCAAGAAGAAGGGGTGGTTGGCTAAACCCTAGTTTTTCTATCTCTATAGAAAAGGTGTACTCCCAACAACTTGGAATTATTACGTACTTTGTTAAAGTCAACAACTCATACCACCCATAATAAGACTCCTCTTATTTATAGATGTGGGCAACCCACCTTACCAATTAAGGAATTGGGTTTTATTTAATTAATTAAATTATTTTAATTAATTAAGCTCCCTAATCTTATTAGGGATAATTAATTAAACTCTTTTAACTAATTTTCCTTCCTAATCAAATTAGGAATAAATGAGAGTACTTATATTAAATTAATTCCTAAACTCCTTTAGAAATTAAAATAATAATAATTGTAATAATATTAATAAGACTCCTCTTATTAATTTATATTTAATATTTCTAAAATATTAAATAATAAATATTAAGCTATTTAATTTATTCTATCACCATAGATTAAATTAAATATACATAACATATTATTACGATTATGCCATTAACTTCTTAAATAATTATTCTTCCTTTTATGGTGTGACCCTTTAGGTTCTCTATATTTAAACCTATTGTGAATAAATCAATTAGAATAATTCTAATCTTATTTAAATAAATAAATTAAACAATTAATTTATTTAAATAAATAATATTTATTCTACAATAGGATAAGCCTCCCTAGCGATCAACGACTTTCCGTATAATATAGATTTCAACATTAATCATAAAAGAACCTTTGAGTAAATAGTTACCGTGACAATTCAATCCTTCCACCATACAATGTCCCAATTAAATATAAGACATGGAATTACCACAAGTCTTATTTTATTTAATTATATGTATTTCGATCCTTAAATGCACAACTCCAAATAATGCAAATTAGAAACTCCTTTCTAATTTCATTCTCGCTTAACCAAGGACTCACCGGGTTGTCATTTATCGAATCACATAGACATTTCTCTTTTATTAGAAGTGGTAGATTCTTTATCGATCATACATTATCTCCATGTACAACTTATTATACCCAAGCATACCTTTTGATATACCCTAAGGGTCTTAAGGAATAAGTCAAAGTATAACTCATCATACACAAGATACTATGATGATCTCAAGTCCAAGGATTACTTGACTACTATCACTACAGAAATCCTATCGACAGCAAATAAAACTCCATTAGGTATTCCTTAGCGAGCCACGCTCAAAGAACTTATTCTCTAATAAGCACCTACATACTTGCTTTAGTGTTCTCCACACAAATGATCATGAGATCAATCATCCTCATCCAATGAAAGCAAGCAACGATGTACCAATCTATCCGGATTCACTAATCCCCAATTTAGTAATCCAACGATTGGGAACTATTTTAGTTTTAAGCTTTCTAAGAATTTAGATCTCATTAGAATGATCATCATCATTATTCTAAAAGCATTGCTTAAAACTATGGGTTTATCACATATTATAAAAAAAAGATCATGTAGATAATTAATAGCCTTTAATAAATTAATACTTTTTATTAATAAATGAATAAGATTGTTACAAAGTATATGCTTTATCATCAAACATGATTGGCTTGTGTGCATACTACTTTCAATCTCCCACTCGCACTAAAGCCAATCGTCATGGTATCTTATACTCTTCTTCTTCTAAGTGACGATTATCCTGCCGTTGGATAAGCTTTAGTTAATGGATATGTAATGTTGTTCTTGAGAGTCCACTATCTCTATAGTGATTTCCCATCTTCAAATGATTCTAATAATCAAATGAAAATGCCACAACACATGTTTAGATCCAAGATGAGACTTGGGAACTATTCCTAGTTCTCAGAATGAACTTTTAATCCAAACAATCAACTCATAGCTTCATTTATAGCTATATACTTTGTCTTTATCACTAAACCAAAGAACTCTTTGTTTGTTTGGAACCTTTTCAATTCAATCGCACCAATCGCTCAAGATAACGCTTTACCTTAAAGTGGATTTTCTCATCATTCGATCTGTCTCGAAAAAACTTGAGTTTGTTAAGCCCTCTAGTTTTAATTCGCACCCACCATCTATGCTCACATCTTTAGTGCTTAAGTTAAGAACTTTAAGATGTTTTTCACCGACTCATCAGAACTTCTCCGAATATGACCGATCAACATCGTGTCTCGTACATTTCATTGCATGCATGATAGTTACTCATGTGATCTCTCTTTTGGAGTCTGTGGGGACTATTAGGAGAGATACACTCCATAGCTCATCGACATGAGACACTTCTTGGAGTTTGCCATGCTAAACGACTTTAACATCAAATGAATATACGTTCCTTGGGTTAAGTTGAGCATCCTTTTAAATCTATCTATATAGATTTGCATCCCCAATAATGATACTCTTCCCAAATCATTCATAGAGGAATGTTTAGACAACTTTATCTTTTCTGATTGTAGCATTGATAAGTTATTCCTCATCCGTAGTATATCAACATATAGTACTAGGAATGTCACGATGCTCCCACTGACCCTTTTGTACACACTAGGTTCATTCTTATTTTTGATAAAATCAAACTCTTTTGATTGCCTCATCAAAACGAATGTTCCATATTTGAGAAACTTGCTTCAATCAATTTCTCTGAGTGTCTACAACTCTTAACTCATCGTATGTAACTGGATCATCATCTTCTATGATGTGTACCTCATCATCATCATCTATGATGAATCCATACCTCCTAGGTATCTTCTATGACTATTCCATTTACGATTCTATTGTGGTACAATAGGTCTATCTACGTGTTCCTCTTATTCGACTTATAAGTGTTTTGTGGTTCTTGAACTTTTCAAGATCTATTATCCTCCCACTAGCCCCTTCAATGATAAACGCCTTTATCTTAGAAAGCGCTGCGTGTTTCAGAATAAACACCTTTTGCTATGTAGAATTATAGAACATATACCCTAAACTTACTTTAGGATGTCCCACAAATCGACACTTATCAAATCTTGTCCCAAGCTTATCCTTTTGAAAACTTTTCACATAAGTTGGAACCCTTTATCTTAACATACTTAAGATTAGGAATCCTCCCCATCCATAACTTTTATGGAGTCTTGGGGCTGATTTTGAGGTTACCATTTTCGTAGATATGCACCATTTTTCTATAACATGATCCTGAAGGATACCGGAATGTCGGTAAAATCATTATGGACCGCATCTATGTCCAACAAGGTACGATTTTTCATTCAGATACATCAATCAATTATCACAGATCGATGTGTCCATTATGAGAAAACCATTTGAGATGATCTAGAAACTTATTGCACAAGTATTTATTCCTTGATCTAATCAAAGAATCTTAATATTTTGCCAACTTGTTTCACTTCTGAATTCTTTGAACATTTCAAATAATTCACACTTGTATTTCAGCAAATACACACATTCAACTCTTTGAATGATCATCTCCTTTTTCTTATACTAATTTGTTCAATATGCAAAATTATTTTCATGTAAGTCAAGTATACAAAATTTATTAAGTAATATTCCGCCTATACAAAACATTATTATTATAAATAGAACAACAATTGTTCTTAATTATAATACCAAAGATTTTATTGTCCAACAATAAAATGAAAATAATATTTTTAACAAGAACTAGAATACAATAACAACTTATTGACTTAATAGATTTTTCCCGTAGGCATTGCTAAACTATAAGTTTTTATGGCTAATGTGGCAACCTTTGCTACATTTCCCGCACATAGGATTACTTATATTTGTTTAGCTTTCTACTTTTGCTTGGTCCCTTCATAAATCTATATTTATGATAACCAAAGTCGGTATCCTATACCCAAGTAGAACCTTGACTTAAAGAAAAATTTATTTTAATCATGAACAAATTTGTATTTATAACCGAAACTTCACTAAGCTTCTTTGGTTAGCCTCTGCAAGATGCTTCTTCTGCTTTTCTTTCCAAAGGTCCAAAGCTTATTGCAAAGGAAGCAAACTCCTTTGCTATCCATATCGCTTTTGTTCTTATTATCCTTTGTTTATGCCTTTCTATTTACCTTCTTTGAATCGCTTCTTCTTTCAAGATCCTTTGGCCCCTACCAAGAAGACTTGATCTTTCTTGGTTGAAAGTGACTCTCAACATTTTTCAACATGTTAAGCAAATCAAAGAAAGTCGATATCAAGCTTGTTCATATGAAAAATTCACAACAATTGTGAAAGGAGTCCGGGAGTGAGTGCAAGATCAAATCTTGGCTCAACTCTCCATCCATGACAAAACCAAGAGTCCTAATTGATCAATCAAATTGATTATGTTAAGAACTTTTGTCTGCATTATATAGTGCCATTGGCCATTCTAGATCTAAGAGCTCCTTAGATATCCGATATCTATCGGTCCCACTTTTCTCACCATCAACTACTTGATGTGCGGAATATAAAGAAGAGCATCCATAGTTTTATGTTTGACAACAAGCTCAAGTACTCATGGATGCGAGCATGATGCATCGAGCCAACTGTGCATCATCTTGTCACTTTCTAAAAGTAGCAATCTCTTCCTCGGAGGCATCATTCGCAACCATTGCGTAGGATAGGCGTATTAAGGATATAAGATAGCTTTTCAAATATGAGAACTATTCTCAAATTCCTTAACCAATCCGCTTAATTCTATTCCCCGATTAATTTAGCATCTAATATGCTTCGCAGTGATAGTAATTTAGACATTGTAAAATTCTATAGATGAATTTGTAATTAACAATATTTTAACATACATTCTTTTATTAATTACCAAAATAAATTAGGTCTTGTTTTAAATTGGTATCTCCCACTATTTTCTTCAAACTATATTACCCTCACTTATATAGTTCGGCAAAATCTAATTAAAGATTTGCTAGTGAGAATAAGGATCCCATTTCAAATGTATATAGCCTTGTGGTGACACAACAAACTATATATAAATAAATAGGTAGACAACTTTTGTCAATTACATCAACTATGCAACTCCTTTTCTTTTGCCTCTTAGATTATTTTGATCAAGTGGTGGTGTAAGACCCCGAAATTTTTTAAATAAAAAGGAATTTCCTTTATTTATTATTTTGAAATAGTAAGGGTTGATTTGATTAATGTGGATAGTTAAGGGTTAAATACGCAAATATTTCAAAATAAGCAAGTGGTTATAAAATATTCATTGTTGTCGGGGAATATTCGTTTGGTCGTGGAATATTCGTACTGTCGGGGAATATTCGTACGACGGCGCAGCCATGTGTGGGCCCCATAACGGAAAGTGATTGGATGAGGAAAACGACAAAGTTTGGGTGGTTATAAATAACGGCGTAGTTGTTACCGTTAAGACTGTTGGAATACCCGGTGGTTAAAATACGAAGTCTGCGTGGTCAGCATGAAAGAGCGCACTCAGATTGCAAGATTGTTGAATTATTGATCCTTACGTAAGATGGCACTACTCAATAATTTTTACAGTAGTTACTGTTCAATATTTTATTTTATTGATTCAATAATTGCTGCGTTGATATTTTATATTATTGTTGTTCAATAATTGTCACTGCACAGTATTTCCCATTATCAGATCAATAATTCATATTATTTGAATAATATTATTAGATAACATTATTGGCAATGTCTAGAAAGTTCTGTCTAAGGAGAGGTTTGGTCACCTAATTGCAAGGCGCCAAGAAGGAGAAATCCTTATCGAAAGCCCCTTTCCTGGGAACTACTGGTCATTATAATTGTGATTCTCAATATTATTTGTGAATAATTAATTATTGATTCATATGATAAAGAAATATTTATTTTATGTGGATATAAATGATGGATTTATTTATGTGGTTATAAATGAAGAAATTATGTTGAGGTGTTTTATCGATATTTTATCTGATTGGAGGTATTAAAATTAAATCGTGGGTTTTGAGAGATATATTACGGGGTTATAATTTTAATCCGACCGCTGGATCATTGTAATTTTTGGATATGTTATACATATATAAGTTGAGTATATGTCCACAAATTTTGAACCGCTAAAAATTCACGAATGATTTGTTGTGAATTTTAAGAGGTGTCTGATTCTTAAATTAGGTTTATAATTGATTTTGGTGGAAAATTCTAGAATTGAATGGGCCCCACTTGTGGTTGGTGAAAAAATGTGCTGAATTTTATTTCAAATGTGGTGGGTGGAATAGTAGCGGCAGTAAAAGCCATCGTGTTGCGAGTTAAGTCCTGCTTGAAGGTCTAACATTTTCCTATAAATAGAGGGCTAAGTTAGAATTGAAAATCACACCGTAAACAAAGTTTTCTCTTTCTCTCTCTATATTATCGAGCGTATTTTGTGAGTATTTAGATACTTTGAGAGTTGTTGCTCAAGATACAAGTTTCATTCAAAGATCACTTCCGACCTTTCCTTCGAAGTACCGATTCTTTGAGGTAAGGGATATTATTTTTTCAGAATGATATTATTTCTTCAATATCATTATCTTTGAAATGTTGATCCGAAGTTTTTATCAAATTTGGAACTTTTTTTCATGTTACTATTCATGAGGTTACTATTCATGAGTTACTATTCACGAGTTACTATTCATGAGTTACTATTCACGAGTACTATTCATGAAGCGTGAAAATGTTTTTTTGTGGAATTTCTATCTTTTGGTGTCGGAGTTACTATTCACGATATCGACACTTTATTCACGATATCTACCACACTATTCACGATACTGACACTATTCATCAAAAATAAAATTTCTTCTTTTCATCCAAAATATCTATTTTGGATACTTGCTTTGATTGTATCCATGTTTTGATCATTCTTGAATTTTACACCACTATGATTATTTTTGAGGTATTGTTGGACATGGATAAAACAAAGTACGAATCCTTAATCCTTAATCCTTGTCATTTTGTTTCACCGGATTCGTTCTTTAAAAATATTTTCATCATCCTCGCCTTAAATGATGATATAATTGAATATCTTTGGCTGTAGTGCAAAGATGAATGATTTCAAGAATATCTTTGGCCCAGTGCAAAGATGAGCGGTGTTTAAATGAATATGATCGATCGATGAATATCTTTGGCCTTTAGTGCAAAGATGAACAGTGTTGAGATGAACATGACCGATTGATGAATATCTTTGGCCTCAGAGTGCAAAGATGAATATTTGATTTGAGATGAATATTGATTGATGTTACAGGATAAAATATTGATGATGGATCGTTAAATTCATAGATTATAGTAGATTTCATTCTCTACGTAACTCTTCTATGAATTATTATTTCATTGCGAATATTGATCCAAAACTTGTCATCATTGTATTCTATCGATTTTTCCTCGTTGGAGACTAACGATAATTTGTTGTATATTATCTTAGTCATAATATTCTTTATCGGGCTAGTTGAGCTCACCCTTTTCCTCGATGTTCCATTTTTCTTCTCGAGGAGGCGAGAATGTAGCGAGTAGTACTAGTTGGGGGTATGGAATGAAGGTTCTAGAGAGAGTTGTTTAGTAGTCCTCACCATTTTATAAAATAATGTATCAATAAATGTGATGAGGATTTATTTGAGTATAGATATTGTCTAGAAGATAATATTTGTATTTAAACTCACAAGATATATTGTCGTATTTCACACGACATTTGTATTATTGAAGTTGTAGTTTGCTTCTTGTACCATGTATTTGGCGACTCGAGAATGGGTGTTGTGTATACCTATTTTTTTTGGGGGCGCCACAATTAATATCGAGCTTAGGATATGATCTCCCATGGAGATCGGGAATAGAACTAGGAGGGAGAGACGAGTAAATCCTTCGCTAGTGTGTCCTACCCTAAGCTTATTTGTTAGTTGGTCAAGATATAGGGATATTATGTGATTGATTTCCTTAATTAACCCTTGTTTTATGACAAAGATTTAAGAATGTCGATCGAGAATATTAATAGTGGAGTAAATGAGACCGTGGAGATGCCTCGTATTTAACAACGAGGAGAACGTGCAACAGTCGGGCAATGTACCTCCCGTGAATAACACCACCGAGAGCGATGATGAACGAGGGGATGTTTAGAAGCTTTTGCAGTTCATGCAAAATCGACGAGGAGACTCGTGTTCAAAATACAGAGGAAATGATAGCAATTCACGGTGGTCACAAATGCAAGCAACGAAAGAGTTGGGACCACCGAATTTAAGGGAAAGCCAGATCCGATCACGGCGAAACATGGGTCAAGCAAATTACCAAGATATTCGATGTCTTGGGATGCACGGAGAACGAGAAGGTTCCATTCGCCACCTTTATGTTCCGTGGCGAGGCGATTCATCGGTGGGAATCAGTGAAGCGTACCCATCCAAACCGCACTCAAAGATGTCATGGAGATGTTTGAAATGCTTCAATGACAAGTACTTCCCCGAAAGTATTCGTCTATAGAAGGAAGTGGAGTTTATTAGACTAGAAAGCGTAATAACATGACGGTGTCCCAAAGACGAGGCGAAGTTTGCGAGTTATCCGTGTTCAGACCTCATTTGGTGGAGAATGAGGAACGATGACGCGGATGTTTCTTAGAGGTTTGAAACCCCAAGATACGTCAAGATCTCATTTCTCATAAACTTTCTCTTTATTCGATGTGTTGTAAATGTGGCTCAATTATTAGAGCGAGATAACGAGTACTACCAACCGAGGGACCATAACCAGATCGTACTCGTAGATAGCAACAATGTAATAATGATAACTCATGAGAAAAAAATGACGATGACAAAATGGGTAACCACTCTCGGTGGTAATCATGGTCATGAAAATGTAAGAAGCGAAGTCGAGGAGATTTTAAAAGAGAGATTTAACAACGACTATGTGAAGACGACGGTCACTTGGCAAAAGAATCGGTTCTAAGGGAGGAGAACGACCACCCATTATATGCTACAAATGCGAAAAGAGGGACATATCACCAAACCGCCCACACCGCCAAGGTATGCTATAGTTGTGGAAAGGAAGGACATATCGCCGAGATCAGATGCAGAGCGAAAACCTAGTTCAATGGGGACGGTGACTCAAAAGATCGTCCCTGTAAAAGTCAAAGTCAACGATTCCGGGAAGAGCGTTTGTTGTGATCGGTCATAATGTGAGGAACCCCAAACGAGGTGATCACGGTAAGCTATTTATAAATTCTTGCGAAGTTTATACCTTACTTGATACCGGTGCTACCCATTCATTTATCTCTCCCGCATGTGCTCAACGCTTAAACTTGACTCGGAGAAATTAGACTTTGATCTATCTCATGGAAACTCCGTTAGAGATACTTTCATACATCCACCGCTTATAAATCTTGTTTGATTCAAGTTGGCACCATTACCTTACCCATTGACCTTATCTCTTTAAAGATACTTGCTTTTGATGTGATTTTAGGGATTGATTGTTAACTACTCATCATGCCAAAATTGATTGTTTTCGTAAGGTTGTTAGTTTTCATATTCCTAACCAACCTCGTTGTATTTAATTCAAGCAACTAAACCATTAAAATCAATCACTATCATATCTAATCATAAAGCTATTCGCTTATTGAAAAAGCGGATGTCAAGCTTTCTTAGCCCATGTTATGGATTTGAATAAAGACACGCCGATTTGAATAATATTCCCGTGGTTATTGATTTTTCCCGATGTATTTCTGAAGAATTTCTTGGCTTACTCCCAAAGATCGATATTAAATTTTGTATCGACTTTGAAACCCTAGACAAAACTCATTTCTAAAATCTCATATCGAATGGCTCCTATTGAACTTCGTGAGTTAAAAATTCAACTATAGAATTTGGTACATGAGCCTTTATCTTGTGACTTCCTTTGTGGAATTCACCTGCCGCACTCTCTCGTAAGGGACGTCATATTCGTGTGATAGTAAACTAATAGGTGTCATTGTGACGTGCTATCCAAGGTTGGGATATGAGTCACGATTGAGAGCAACCTAAGTCAAGAATCGAAATACGTAGCTTTCAGGCTTAGTTGGTTATTATCTGAGATTCGTGGAAGGATTTTCTTGAATCGCTATCTCCGCTTAACTTAGCCGACTCGAAAAGATACAAAATTGTATGGAGCGAGGAATGCGAGAAGATTTTCCAAGAGCTCAAGAGGCTACTCATTTCGCACATATTCTAACCATACCATCTTGAAAAGCTTAACGTGGTAGTGACGCGCGTTGAGTAGAAGATCATATGCGGAACGAAAAGTGCGATGATGTCAAGTATACGACAGAGCCAACTTTAATAGAAAAAGTTAAGGTTGCTCAAGCCACCGACCTTGAGGCGATGCGTATATGAAGAAGAAAGTACAAGAAGGAGCTATTCCGAAGCGAGAATTGATGAAGAAGGAATACTTGAGTCCACTCTAGACTTTGTGTTCCTAACGACTCGATTTGAAGTACAAGATTATGATGGAGGCACACAATACGCCATTTGCAATCCATCCTCGAAGTACTAAAATGTATCGTGATCTTCGACATACATTTTGGTGGAACAATATGAAGAGAGAGATTGCAAAGTTTATCTCGATGTGTTTAACTCGCCAACGTGTAAAGGCGAGCATCTTGTACTTAAGGGTCCGTTGCAACCACTTGAGATTCCTGGAATGGAAGTGGGAACACATTACTATGGATTTCATTACGGGTCTTCCCATGGTTTCTCAAGGCATAGATGCGATTTGGGTTATTGTTGATAGATTAACCAAGTCTACTCATTTCTTACCGATACGAGAAACTTATTTCCTTGAACGCCTTTCTCGTATGTACGTAAATGAGATTGTGAGATCAGATTGCATGCCAAGATCCATAGTTTTAGATCGTGACCCAAGATTCACTTCATGATTTTGGGTTAGTTTGTAGAAAAGCTATGGGCACGAATTTACGATTGGCTTGGCATACCATCCTCAAACGGATGGGCAATCGAAAAGGACTACTCAAACTCTTGAAGATATATTAAAACTCGTGTCCTAGATTTCAAAGGAAGTTGGGATAAGTACTTGCCATCGGTGGAATTCTCATACAACAATAGTTATTAAACAAATATAGGCATGGTTCCATTCAAGCATTATATGGACGAAAATGTCGCTCTCAATATGTTGGGATGAGGTGGGTGAAGCAACATTGTTGGGACCCGAGTTGAAATACGTATGACTACCGAAAAGATCCAAATGATTCGACAACGATATAAACCAAGACAAGATCGATAAAAGAGTTATGCGGATCTTCATCGAAAGGATGTGGAATTTAATGTAGGGGATCATGTATTGTCATGCGAGTTGCTCCATGGAAGGGAGTTACAAGATTTGGGAAGAGAGGAAAGCTCAATCCACGATTTATCGGTCCATTTCAAATTCTTGACCGAGTAGAAAATGTAGCCTATAGACTTGCATTACCTCCCGAGTATGTCTCGTGTTCATAATGTGTTTCACATATCCGTATTTCAGAATATGTGAAAGACCCGAACCACGTTATTGAGTTAGAACCCATTTGAGATAGCCAAGACTTAACGTATGAGGAGGTACCACCAAGATTTTGGATAGGAAGGAGCATGTCCTACGCCAAGAAAGGTCATACCACAAGTTAAAGTTTTGTGGAGGAATCATGCTATAGAGAAATGACCTCGGGAATTGGAAACGGAAATGAAAGCGAGGTATCCTCACCTTTTCAAACACCAGTATCGTACGTCAATTTCGAGGACTTAAATTTCATAAGGAGGGAGGTTGTAAGACCTCAAATTTTTAAATAAAAAGGAATTTCCTTTATTTATTATTTTGAAATAGTAAGGGTTGATTTGATTAATGTGGATAGTTAAGGGTTAAATACGCAAATATTTCAAAATAAGCAAGTGGTTATAAAATATTCATTGTTGTCGGGAATATTCGTTTGGTCGTGGAATATTCAGACTTTCGGGGAATATTCGCATTTACGACGGTAATGACCATGCCATGTGGACCCCATAATGGAAAGTGATTGGATGAGGAAAACGACAAAGTTTGGGTGGTTATAAATAACGCGTGAAGTTCATACCGTTAAGATCGTTGAATACCCGGTGGTTAAAATACAAGAATACGCGCGGTTGAACAAAGAGTAGCACACCAGATTGCACAAGATTGTTGAATTATTGATCCTTACGTAAGATGGCACTACTCAATAATTTTTACAGAGAGTTACCGCTCAATATTTTATTTTATTGATTCAATAATTGTCATATTGATATTTTATATTATTGTTGTTCAATAATTGTCACCGCACAATATTTCCCATTATCGCATCATTAATTCATATTATTTGAATAATATTATTAGATAACATTATTGGCAATGTCTAGAAAGTTCTGCTCTAAGGAGAGGTTTGGTCACCTAATTGCATGCGCCAAGAAGGAGAAATCCTTATTGAAAGCCCCTTTTCCTCGAACTACCGTCATTATAATTGTGATTCTCGTAATATTATTTGTGAATAATTAATTATTGATTCATATGATAAAGAAATATTTATTTTATGTGGATATAAATGATGGATTTATTTATGTGGTTATAAATGAAGAAATTATGTTGAGGTGTTTTATCGAGATTTTATCTGATTGGAGGTATTAAAATTAAATCGTGGGTTTTGAGATATATTACGGGGTTATAATTTTTAATCCGACCGCTTGGATCGTTGTAATTTTTGATATGTTATACATATATAAGTTGAGTATATGTCCACAAATTTTGAACTGCTAAAAATTCACGAATGATTTGTTGTGAATTTTAAGAGGTGTCTGATTCTAAAATTAGGTTTATAATTGATTTTGGTGGAAAATTCTAGAATTGAGTGGGCCCCACTTGTGGTTGGTGAAAAATGTGCTGAATTTTATTTCAAATGTGGTGGGTAGGAATAGTAGCGAGTAAAGCCATCAAAGTTGCATAAAGTTAAGTCCCTTTTACAATAACATTTTCCTATAAATAGAGGGCTAAGTTAGAATTGAAAATCACACCGTAAAACAAAGTTTTCTCTTTCTCTCTCTATATTATCGAGCGTATTTTGTGAGTATTTAGATACTTTGAGAGTTGTTTGTCAAGATAAGTTTCATTCAAAGATCACTCCTGACCTTTCCTTCCGGTACCGATTCTTTGAGGTAAGGGATATTATTTTTTCAGAATGATATTATTTCTTCAATATCATTATCTTTGAAATGTTGATCTGAAGTTTTATCAAATTTGGAACTTTTTCATGCTCGGGTTACTATTCATGAGTTACTATTCACGAAGTTACTATTCATGAGTTACTATTCACGATTCTACTATTCATTCATGAAGCGTGAAAATGTTTTTTTTTCGTGAATTTCTATCTTTTGGTGTCTGAGTTACTATTCACGATACGACACTATTCACGATATCGACACTATTCACGATACTGCACTATTCATCGAAAAATAAAATTTCTTCTTTTCGTCCAAAATATCTATTTTGGATACTTGCTTTGATTGTATCCATGTTTTGATCATTCTTGAATTTTACACCACTATGATTATTTTTGAGGTATTGTTGACATGGATAAAACAAAGTACTAATCCTTAATCCTTAATCCTTGTCATTTTGTTTCACCGGATTCGCTCTTTAAAAATATTTTTCATCATCCTCGCCTTAAATGATGATATTATTGAATATCTTTGGCCCAGAAGTGCAAAGATGAATGATTTCAAGAATATCTTTAAATTTAGTGCAAAGATGAGCGGTGTTTAAATGAATACGACCGATCGATGAATATCTTTGGCCTTTAGTGCAAAGATGAACAGTGTTGAGATGAACACGACCGATTGATGAATATCTTTGGCCCAGAGTGCAAAGATGAATATTTGATTTGAGATGAATATTGATTGATGTTACAGGATAAAATATTGATGATGGACCGTTAAATTCATAGATTATAGTAGATTTCATTCTCTACGTAACTCTTCTATGAATTATTATTTCAACATGCGAATATTGATCCAACTTGTTGTCTATTGTATTCTATCGATTTTTTCCCTCGTTGGAGACTAACGATAATTTGTTGTATATTATCTTAGTCATAATATTCTTTTTATCGGGCTAGTTGAGCTCACCCTTTCCTCGATGTTCCATTTTTCTTCTCGTGAGGCGAGAATGTAAATGAGTACTAGTGGGGTATGGAATGAAGGTTCTAGAGAGAGTTGTTTAGTAGTCCTCACCATTTTGTAAAATAATGTATTAATAAATGTGATGAGAATTTATTTGAGTATAGATATTGTCTAGAAGATAATATTTGTATTTAAACTCATTAAGATATATTGTCGTATTTCACACGACATTTGTATTATCAAAGTTGTAGTTTGCTTTGCATACCATGTAATTGGCGACTCGTAATGGGTGTTGTGTATACCTATTTTGGGGGCGCCACAGTGCACATCCGAATCAAAATTATCCAAGTTAAGTCCGACCTAGCACTCCATATATTCAAAAAGAAAAATATCATCCTTGTGGTGACACAACAAAATAATATTGTTCAATTTTCTTTATAAGCATCAAATGTGATAAATTAACATCTTAAATACTTAATACTTGCCTTGTGGTGACACAACAAACTCATATTAAATATTTAATACTCTATTAATTTTATCATGTAGAAAGCGACGCTCGATATTCCAAATATCTTTGAACGCTTAGGACTTAATATAAAAAATTGAGGGGTTTGTTATTAATTTGTCTCATCTTGTTTAGCGCGCATGCACATATATATATAAAATACGCGTCATATTAATTAACATGCGAAGCATGTTTGCATAATATATAATATATATATATATATAGTATAAGCATGCACATATAGAATACTATATTCTACCCGGATTGATTATGGACTTTTATTCTAGTTTGGTTCACTAGAGCCACCAAGTGAACCAAAAGGTCAAACCCTAGGGGTGCAAGAAATAATATTTAAATATAACTATTACATTTAAATTTGGGCTCCATTACAAACGGGTCTTCAAGCGCTCCTTGTTCCTTGATCTCCAATTTTTCAAAATTAATTCTAACTATTCCTATTACAACTATTTTAAAATAAATAGAAACCTTGATCAGCAGTCAAGGGGAAGTACATAAGAGAGAGAGAGAATTTACATTCAGAAAAATTAGAGAAGACGAGGTACGCAGACCCCATTTAATAAAACCCATACATTCATGCATCCAACTAAAATAAAATCCAATCGCATTGGTCAATAGTCCATAATCAATCCCATTTATTATCATACACATCACTATATGCATCAATAAATAACATTCATCTCATGAATAATAAACATTTAATATATATATATTGATATCATTTAATGGGCAAATTTAGTTAGTATAAAATCTAATTTTTGAATCAAAATAAACTCCTTTATTTTAATCCAAATTTAAATTAAAATAAAACTATTTTATTTTAATTTATCTAATTTTTGAATAAAATAAACTATTTTATTTTAATCAAAATTTTAATCAAAATAAACTCCTTTATTTTAATTAATTATGGAATCCAATTCCATGTAATAAAAAAAATCTTTAATTAAAATAAACTCTTTTATTTTAATTAATTATGGAATCCAATTCCATGTAAAAAAAATATTAAAGGAAACACTTGATTATCTTTCCTATTCACAAATAAACTCCTTTATTTTGAATAATATGAAATCTTATTTCATATTTAAATAAACTCCTTTATTTAAGGAAACATGGATTCTCTTTCCTATTCACAAATAAACTCTTTTATTTTGAATAATATGAAATCTTATTTCATATCTAAACAAACTCCTTTATTTAAGGAAAGATGGATTTACTTCCTATTCACAAATAAACTCCTTTATTTTAGAAAAATAAAATCCAATTTCAACTCCAATTAGTTATTATGGAATCCAATTCCAACTCTAATTAGTTAGCATGAAATTCTAATTTTAAAATTAAAATAAATCTTTTTATTTTAAGATTAAAATAAACCTTTTATTTTAAAATTAAAATAAACTTTTATTTTAATTATAAAATTATTAAGAATAATATATATATAAATATATATATATATATATATATATTATAATCCGTATTATATATATATATATATATATATATATATATATATATACAAGATCCGTGTAATCCTTTTAAAAAAAAAGTTTACGTGTTGTCATTGGTTTTTTTTTTTAATTTTAAAGACGTAATGTGTTCCTTGCTTTTGAATGTTCAGCTGCTTGTTGCTATAGTTGCTGAATTTAGATTGCCACGCTGCCTTTTTTTTTTTTTTTTTTTTTATGTTTGCCGTGCATTTTTATTCCAAGCATGTAGCAACTGGCCTTGTTCTGCTGCTTGGATTTCCGTGCTGTATCATTGATATTGAGCTCCCGGTTTTCATCTGGTGGCTTATGATTTCTTCAGTAATAATAATATATAATATTACATTAACCGAAGGAAAAGAGGCAGCGAGATCACGTTTTTTTTTTTTTTTAATAAATTTTTTACAATAAAATTATGCCCAATTAAATTGTTCTAAACACATATCAATATACATACCAAATTAAAACAATTAATAATTCGCATAAAGGTTTGGCTCTGATGCCACTGTTAGGTTTGTAATATTCATAACGCAATCAAAATTGCAAAAATAATGCGGAAGCGTGTAAAATCAGAGTTTAAAATTATTTACAAACCATAAAACCCGGATCACCCTTTATGCATAATTATTAATTAAACGAAAAGATAAAGAATAAATCATACCCTTGAAGATCGAGCTTCCTCAGGTACAAGTTCACCTCCAAATCCTTTCGCGTTCAATCTTGAATCCACCGGGTTTGGTTCCTTCTTTTGATCAACGTTAGCCACCCAAATGTTTGGCCTCTAGAGGTGATCCACCAAGGAAGAAAAAATTCAAGAAGAAGGGGTGGTTGGATAAACCCTAGTTTTTCTATCTCTATAGAAAAGGTGTACTCCCAACAACTTGGAATTATTACGTACTTTGTTAAAGTCAACAACCCATACCACCCATAATAAGACTCCTCTTATTTATAGATGTGGGCAACCCACCTTACCAATTAAGGAATTGGATTTTATTTAATTAATTAAATTATTTTAATTAATTAAGCTCCCTAATCTTATTAGGGATAATTAATTAAACTCTTTTAACTAATTTTCCTTCCTAATCAAATTAGGAATAAATGAGAGTACTTATATTAAATTAATTCCTAAACTCCTTTAGAAATTAAAATAATAATAATTGTAATAATATTAATAAGACTCTCTTATTAATTTATATTTAATATTTCTAAAATATTAAATAATAATATTAAGCTATTTAATTTATTCTATCACCATAGATTAAATTAAATATACATAACATATTATTACGATTATATGCCATTAACTTCTTAAATAATTATTCTTCCTTTTATGGTGTGACCCTTTAGGTTCTCTATATTAAACCTATTGTGAATAAATCAATTAGAATAATTATAATCTTATTTAAATAAATAATTTAAACAATTAATTTATTTAAATAAATAATATTTATTCTACAATAGGATAAGCCTCCCTAATGATCAACGACTTTCCGTATAATATAGATTTCAACATTAATCATAAAAGAACCTTTGAGTAAATAGTTACCGTATAATTCAATCCTTCCACCATACAATGTCCCAATTAAATATAAGACATGGAATTACTTTGTCACAAGTCTTATTTTATTTAATTATATGTATTTCGATCCTTAAATGCATAACTCAAATAATGCAAATTAGAAACTCCTTTCTAATTTCATTCGCCGCCAAGAACTACTGGGTTGTCATTTATCGAATCACATAGACATTTCTCTTCTTTATTAGAAGTGGTAGATTCTTTATCGATCATACATTATCTCCATGTATAACTTATTATACCCAAGCATACCCTTTGATATACCCTAAGGGTCTTAAGGAATAAGTCAAAGTATAACTCATCATACACAAGATACTATGATAATCTCAAGTCCAAGGATTACTTGACTACTATCACTACAGAATTTCTATCGACAGCAAATAAAACTCCATTAGGTATTCCTTAATGAGCCCACGCTCAAAGTTGAACTTATTCTCTAATAAGCACCTACATACTTGCTTTAGTGTCTCCACACAAATGATCATGAGATCAATCATTCTCATCCAACGAGCAAGCAGCAACGTATGTACCAATCTATCCGGATTCACTAATCCCCAATTTAGTAATCCAACGATTGGGAACTATTTTAGTTTTAAGCTTTCTAAGAATTTAGATCTCATTAGAATGATCATCATCATTATTCTAAAAGCATTGCTTAAAACTATAGGTTTATCACATATTATAAAGCAAAGATCATGTAGATAATTAATAGCCTTTAATAAATTAATACTTTTTATTAATAAATGAATAAGATTGTTACAAAGTATATGCTTTATCATCAAACATGATTGGCTTGTGTGCATACTACTTTCATGATATGTGTAAGACCCCAACTTATTATAAATAAAATTAAATTTCCTCTATTCATTATTTTGAAATAGTTAGGGTTGATTTGATTAATGTGGTTAGTTATGGGTAAAATGCGCAAATATTTCAAATAAGCAAGTGGTTATAAAATATACATTTTTATTAGAGAATATTCGTTTGGTCGTGAAATATTCTTACTGTCAGGGAATATTCGTATGACGGCGCAGCCTTGTGTGGGCCCCATAACGGAAAGTGATTGAATGAAGAAAACGACAAGTATAAGTTGTTTATAAATAATCTACAGTAGTTGTTACCGCTTATACCGTTGGAATACCCTGTGGTTAAAACACAAGAATATGGCTATTGTCGCACAAGAAGACACCGTATTGCACCAATTATTGATTCTTACGTAAGAAGGCACTACTCAATAATTGTTACGATATTACCGCTTAGTATTTTATTTTATCGATTCAATAATTGCTACGTTGATATTTTATATTACTGTTGTTTAACTAATTATCACTACACAATTTTTTCCATTATCGGAGCAATAATTCATATTATCCTAATAATATTATTAGATAACATTATTGGCAATGTCTAGAAAGTTCTGCTAAGGAGAGGTTCGTCACCTAATCATTACGCCAAGAAGAGAGAAATCTTTATCGAAAGCCCCTCTTTCCTAGGAACCGCCTCGTTTGTCAAGATTGTGATTCTATAATATAATTTGTGAATAATTAATTATTGATTTATATGATGAGGAAAATATTCATTTTATGTGGATATAGATGGAGAAAATTTTTAAAGTGACAATTGTTGAAAATCGATATTTTATCTTTTCTAATAAAATAATATTTTATTATATTATTATAATATAATAATGATGATATTTTTTACAATGAATGTGGGATATATGAGGAGGAATAGTATTTTTGTTGCAAAAGTTGCTTAAAACATGTTAAACATGTCTGTGGACCCATTTCTTGATTGAAATTTGATTATAGCCTTCAGAATCGCCCGTTTGTGAATTTCGGTCAATTTTTGTTTGGAATTTGGAAAAACTTTCTTCTACAAAGTTGTAGATAATGAAATTTCCTATGGAAAAGACATGTGGTTCAATTTTCCGACAAAAGGCTATTTATTATGAATTATCAAGTTCAAGTTCAAATAATTGATTTTTGGAAGTTTTATTTATTTTTATTAATAAAAACATTTTTTATATTTTGTGGCCTCATTAAACATGTGCAAAGTGCTGAAGCTAGAGAATTCAAAGTGGGCGTAAGAAAATTTAATTATATATTAATATTTTATTAAATTTTCTGCTTTGGTGTTCTAAGCATTTTCCTATAAATAGGGTGCTTAGGTTAGAATTAAAAATCACACCAGAAACTAAAGTTTTCTTTCTCTTTCTCTCTCTATATTATCGAGCGTATTCTTGTGAGTATTTTTATACCTTGAGTGTTGCTATATGGTGCGTAGTTCCTTCAAAGACTATATTCAAGATTCCAAATGTAAGTAATTGCCTTTTCGAGGTAAGGGATATTATTTTTTTTAAAAATGATATTAATTCTTTCAATATCATTATGCTGAAATATTGTGAATATTTTTCTTGTGAAATTCTTGTCTTTTAGTGTTCTGGTTATATTCACGATATCGACAATTATTCACGATACTCAGACTATTCATTTAATAATACGACACTATTCACAGAAAAATTAAATTTTTGTTTTTCCTCCAAAATATCTATTATGGATACTAACTTTGATTGTATCTATGTTTTGATCATTCTTGAATTTTACTCCACTATGATTATTTATGAGGTATTTTTTGACATGGATAAACCGAAATACGAATCTTTAATATTTGTTATTTTGTTTCACTGGATTCGTTTCCTTTAAAATATTTTTCATCATCCTCAGTCCTAAATGATGATATTAATCAATATCTTTAGCTTTGTGTAGTGCAAAGATGAATGATTTTCGATGAATATCTTTGGCCCATAGTGCAAAGATGAACAGTGTTTAGATGAACACGACTTAATCGATGAATATCTTCGGCCAGTAGTGCAAAAGATTAATATTTGATTCCGTATATATATCGATTGATGTTACAAGGATAAAATATCGACGATGAAATTTTAAATTCATATATAGAAGATAGTAGATTTCATTCTCTACTTAACTCTTCTAATGAATTATTATTTCCGCTGTGAATATTGATTTAAAACTGGTTGTCTATTGTATTCTATTAGAGTTTTCTCTGTTGAAGACTAACGATAACTTGTTCTATATTACCTTAGTCATAATATTCTTTACTGGGCTAGTTGAGCTCACCCTTTTCTTTTTTGTTCCATTTTTCTTCTCGTGAGGCGAGAATGTAATGAGTACTAGCTAGGGGTATGGAATGAAGGTTCTAGAAAGTCGTTTTAGTAGTCCTCACCATTTTTATAAAATAATGTATCAATAATTGTAATGAGGACTTATTCGAGTGTGGATATTGCCTAGATGATAATATTTGTATTTAAACTCACAGTTTTTATGTTGTATTAATAAAGTTGTAGTTGTTTCTGTACCATGTATTTTGATGACTCAGAATGGGTGTTGTATACCTATTTTGGGGGCGTCACAATATGCTAATTGAAATATCAATCTTATACCTGATAGGTCTTTTCAATAAAGAGAATAAATTAAATTGCGTAGCGGTAATCGACTATGCAAGCAAGTTTCCGTAACTCAAACTCGAGTTATATTTCAAAGTATGTTAGTAAATGATTATTGATGATTATTCATGTCTAAACTGATTATTGATTCGCACTTAGTGCATGTTGTATATGTTTATCAGGTATGAAAGGTTGATCACCTTCATTACCATAAGGTTCAGTTAAATTGTTCAGGGTCATTATCGACCTTCAAACATTATTGATTCAGTCATTCAATTATTGAAACTTGATTCATGTTATTTCACAATTATTATATTGTTGAAAACTTGAAAGCTTATTCATTCTTTTCAATCATGATATATCTTTATTGAATTTAAACTCGTTGGGCAAAGTAGTTGCTCACCCTTGCTATATCATGATAATAAATTTTAGATAAAGGCGAAGGCTTGAAGAAGGACAGAGACAAAAAGCAAAATACAGTAATAGATTGTTATAAGGATTATTATTTAGTTATCTTATTGTAAACTTTTATAATTTTGAAGGTATGTATTCAGTTAAGATTAATAAACCTGGGAAAATGTTATAGAATTATGTAAAATAAACAATATATGTTTATTTATTCCGCATTAGATAATAGAATATGTATGATGATGAAGTATCGTAACGTACCAAGTCCGAGGATCTTGGGACCCGGATTTGGGGGCGTCACACTTTTTATTCTATTTTCCTTCTTTATTTCATTCATTCACTCATTTTATTCATTCAATTCAAACGTAACATTATACTATTTCAAACAATTACTTAAGTAAATGAAAATATCTAAATGTGAATCATGAAAAGTCAAGGGGTGTCTAACCCTCTCACTTATAAAATTATATAATCATCAAAGGGTATTGTTGGAACTTGTGACTCATAACATAGAAGCTACTACGCACTAGCCCATCAGGGTTGAACTGAAGGTTGCGAGGGTGGAGCCTCACAGATTTGCATTTGAGTTTCTATATGTATAGCGCAGGCGCTGCTTGCTCAAGGATCGGGAATGGCACGGGGTGCGCCAGGATCGATGCAGGTTTTGCTTGTGTGGCGCGGGGCGCTAATGTCAGCTTGGAAGTGGTGCGGGGTGCGCCGGTCGATGGACTGAAGTTTAATGGTTTGTTTTTGGGAAGGACATTATAGGTATTTGAGCCATAATATGAAGTAGGGTTGGTCTGATGCCCCCAAAATAGGTCCACACAACCCATTCTAAGTCGCCAAATACATGGTACAAAAATTAAATGCAACTTCATTTATACAACTATTAATTGTCTTGAAAAATACGACATAACATAAGCAGTGAGTTTTAATAAAAATATTGCCTCGTAGACAATATCCAAACTCAAATAAAGTTCTCATTACAATTATTGTCACACTATTTTATAGAATAGTGAGGACTACTATAGCAACCATCTTGGACCAACACTCCATTACCTGACTAGTCTTAGCTATATTCTCATTTCTTGAAGAGAACAATGAAAGAAAAGGGTGAGCTCAACTAGCCCAGTAAAGAATATTATGACTAATGTGACACCCCCAAATTTTGGTACTTCATTACCTCAAGATTTGGTGTTCACTTAATCAAATCATTCATGTCTAACTACCCAATCAAAATAAAAATTGAATAATAAACCTTCCCTTAAGGGATTACATTAATAAAAATCTCCCAGGTTATCTAACCTTTAAATACAATCATTCAAATGCGGAAATTAAATACTTCATTATAATCATTAAAATAAAGTCTGTTAAAATATCAACATATTACAAGTCTTCAATACTTGTTCATCTTTCCCTTTCCCTTACTGGTGCTAGGTACATCGACCTTCTCATCCTTAGCTGTAATAGTTATATAAGCAAGAGTGAGCAAACAAAGCTCACTTGAAATAACAATGAATCAAATCTTTACAACAACTGCCAAATAAAAAGCTTAATAGAACTGAACAATATGTTCTATTAACATTCTGAAATATAAAACTGAGGGTCTAATGACCACGAACCATGTGCACAGTTATAAGTACTCTTTCAACTTAAATTTTAACAGTCATAAGACTATAAGGACTCCACGTACTTAGGGGGATCAGCCCTTCGTACAATGTATTGTGCACAACCATTTCAACGCTAAGTGTAAACCCCTAATAATAGGGTTGTTCATCTCAGTATTTAGATTACATGTCCGCACCAAAGTAAGTTTGGTTTGGATACATTTTAAGGGAAATTTAGAATTCAACGGTCATCAACTAAGGATTAGTTGAATAAAAAGGTAATAACTCTATGTTATGGAATAAACCATAATTGAATTAACATTGTATACTAAGTTCATGCTTTAGGAATAATCTAATAACATAAAGATTGAATAATATATCATACCTTGCTTTGAACAACATTAAGCTAAGGTTAAATCTTAGAATTGAATATTAAGCATGCATAATAAGTAATAACTTGAACGATAAACTTGTTCATCAGAATAAAGATACTTGCATGCTAAAAATAACAAGTTTAGGTTTAGAAAAACATGCACAACATAATAATAGAACTAGCTCAACGAAAGTGTTGAGTTAGGAAAACTTGCATAATTGTAATCGAACTAGAAATAATAACTTGTTCAACTAAATAAGTTAACAACAAGAATAACTTGATCAATATAAGCAAGATAAGGTAAGTAAACTTGCACAATGAAAATAAACTTGTGCAACAAAGTTTTTAGGGTTAGAAGAACTTGCCTTGCGTATAAGCTATACCAAATTAACTTAAATCACAATACCCTATATATACATATGTCATCATGACATAATTAGTCACTACCACATTATATATATAACTAAGTCCTTACATCATGTAATATTTGATTTTTAATCACATAATCAAATTACATTAGTAATACAACTAGTTAATCGTTAATAACATGTTCTTTCTTGGTATAGAAATACTGAAATCATAATTTAACAGTCCTACTATTACCACATAACAACTTTTTTAGACTTTTGTGTAAATAAATCACATTGTCTAACCATTCTGTTAACTCATATTTCATGGCCACACGCTTACACTATGGGCTCCAAGGCTGAGCTAGCATCAAGCAAGGCGAGACACAAAGCCAATCTATTGGTGCTTTAGAAGTAGTCAGTCAAGGGCGCATGACGCCTAAACTTACATCATTGGTCACATCATGCAAGTGTCTTAACTCCGATTTCTACGACCAAACCTCAAGAACAAAGATGAACAAAAAGCTAATTTGGCCTACAAGCTACTTTCTAACAACCTAATTAACATGTAATACTTACAGAGACTTCATATAAACATAATGTAAAGACTCTTAACATGATTATACCCATAAAACAACATAAACATCGAATTTAAAACACCCAATTTCACTGTTTTTGATAAAACTTCACTTTTTGACATTTTCAGTGAAAATCATCACTGTAACTTTGTTTCAACCAAAATAATTAATTCAAAATAATTTGTTTATGTTTATTCATCCTTTTTCAAATTCAATAGTTAATTTATAATTTAAACAACTACTAAAACCTTAATTTTACTTTTAAACTAAGTCATATTCATACATATTCATATAAACTTACTCGTAATATGGTTTCTTTCACAAAATACATACATACATGAATTAGTTTTTCTATACTCATATATAAACTTATGAAAATAATCTTATAACAAACAATTATCATATAGAGCTATATACACAAACAATTCATCTTCTACAAAGATTTTTACAGAGAACTTTTGGAAGAGAAGACAACCATAACTTTTAAAAAAATAAAAGCAAGATGATACCTTAATTTTAAAGAAGACGATGACTATCTTTGATTCTCAAGCTTTTCTTCTCCAATTCTTCTCTCAAAATCTCTCTAGGATCTTCTCAAGTTTTCTTCTTCTCTTCTTTTTCTTCTTCTGAGTCTTTCTTCTCCTAACTCTAACTTACGTAGTAAAATATAAAGTATGGTAATAATATATATTAATTATATAATATAAATATAGATATAACTGATATCAGATATCAAATTTTGAAAATCAAAAGCCATAAGGCTTGTTTGGCTAGCTAATTAAAATATAATCATTTAATCATTATGCCTTGTTTGGTAAAATACATTTAAAATAAAGACTTAATATACATTAAGCCTTGTTTGGCAAAACTAAATTAAACTTTTTTAATTTATTTTAATAACTCCTTTATAGTAAGGTTATTTGTCACACTTTTATTTAATTGAATTTTAATATTCAATTTAATTAAGTCTAATAACAATTTATTAAATTACTTTAACACATAAATCAATCCAACATAATTATAATTTTCTTTATAATTATAATTTTATTTAACCAACTAACACATCAATTTAATTACAAATTCAAACTAAAATATAATAATTCATTTAATCATTATAAACTCTCTAACTTAATTATTAAATTAAATTAGTATATTATCTCATAACAATTAATTTTCTTAACTCCTTAATTATTTACTTAACAAATAATTAATCAATCAAATCAAATTAAATATTCATTCAACAATAACACATCCATTAAATATTTATAGAATTCAATAAATATTTAAAATTATAATTTAAAATTGTGGATTGTTACAACTAAGATAATGCAGAATAAATTATCCTTAGTCCTCAACAGAGAAAAATCTGATAGAATACAATAGACAACAAGTTTTAGATCAACAACTGCAACGGAATAAGCAATCCAATAGAAGAGTCAAGTAGAACATGATGTCTACTATCTTCTATGATTTAAAAGTTCATCATCAATATTTTATCTCTGTAACACAACTCAATAAATATTCCACATCATCGAATTATCCATGCACTACGGGCCAATGATATTCGTTAGTATCACTAGTGGTCATGATCATGTCAAACAACTGTCCATCTATGCACTACATGCCAAAGAGGACTTTCATCACATCATTTATCTGTAACATTACAGGTCATGATTATACCAATACACAATTCCTGGTCATAATCATACCAATCAACAGTCCATTTATGATCTACGGGCTAAAGATGACTTTCACCACAATATAAACATGAGGATGATGACAATGATATAAGGAATCAATCAAGTGAGATCAAGGATAAATATTAGAGATTTATAATTCAATTTATCCAGAGTTCAAAAATGTTCAAATTGTCAATATGATAACTAATTGTGGAGTAAAATTCAAGAATAATATTCATATATCAAAAATAATTTGGACAGAAAAGAAACCAATTTTGTCATGAATAGTATTCCGTGAATAGTACCGTGTGAATAGTACTGTATGAATAGTACCGTATGAATAGTACCCATGAATAGTAACCCGACATGAAAATATTGAAATTTAACAAGAAAGTTCAGACTAATATTCCAGTGAAACAATACTAGATGAAGCGCAAAACTCAAGGATATTCTACTAATTTCAGGGATTATAGAAGTAATACTTATCAAAATAAGTGTAAATTTAGGAATATGAAACGAAATAATATTACTTACATACTATAGAGTATTGAAGAAAATAATATTTCTTACGAATATTGAACGAAAATAATATCCCTTACGAATATTGAACAAAAATAATATTCTTTACTTAATATCGAACGAAGATAATATCACTTACGAATATTGAACGAAAATAATATTCCTTACGAATATTGAACGAAAATAATATTCCTTACGAATACAAAAAATAATATTTCTTACGAATATGAAATAAATAATACCCCTTACCTTAGTAGGAAAGTAAATCTGACGGGTATAACAGATATATTCTTGAAGAAAACTTGCAGTATTTGCTACACTCAAAGTATCCTTATACTAGAAAGAAATACGCACAATATTATAGAAGAAGAATTCTCTGATTCTGGTGTGATTTTTATTTCTTAACTAAGCATCCTATTTATAGAAGAATGGCAGGGCACTATTTGAATATAATCACGGGTGAACAGAAGAAAAAAAATTCACAGGCGTTCGCGCAATTTCGTCTGATTTTTTTGATTTTTACTATTCATCACTGTGCAATAAAATATTCTAATAAAACAAAAAATTTATATAAAATATAATATATTCTATTTATAATCTAATAAAATGAATAACTTTATATATAATATAAAAAGTATTATGTTTTATATAAAAAAATTCTGTTTTATTACTATTATAATATAAAAAAAACTGAGATAACTTTCTACCGAAGATTTTTAAAAATGAGTAAGTGGGGGTCCATGTAATAAGCCAAACTTACAACAAATACTTCATGACAACCCCTCTATTTATATCAAAAATTGAATAAATATTTACCACAAATAACTTATCTTCAATCAACATATTTTTAATCTTTCAACAATTATTCATTATTAATATTATAACTTACAATATTGACAACTAGATCATTCTCAGGAAATAGGGAGTTTTCCGATAAGGACTTCTTCTTATTAGCGCGAAATTAAATAACCTAACCCCTTTCCTCAACAGAACTTTTTAGACATTGTCAATAATGCAAATAATAATATAAATAACTGTGTCGTCTCAATTATTAATTTAATAATATAAAATATTGTGCAGATGATACTGTGACAATAATTGAATCAATAATATGAGATATTATAGAGCAACTACTGTTGCAATAATTGAATAAAACTGAGTGACTTCTTACGTATCAATAATCATAGATAATGTACAATACCATGTGCTACTGTACAACCACGGGTATTACTATATTTTTATCACCGGGTATCTCAACAGTTTAACGAAAAAAATCTTGTCGTTATTTTATGAAAATATTATTTTTGTCGCTTTCTATATCCGACAGTCATTTCGTTGTGGGGTCCACTAATGATTGTGCCATCGTATGAATATTCTCCGACAAAAAGAATATTCTTCGACCAAATGAATATTTTATGACAACTTGCTTACATGCAAAAATTTACACATATCACCCATAACTATAGCATTATATCAAATCCACACCTTATTATTCAAAATAACATTTAGCGAAAATTATATTTTTATTCATAAAAAGTTGGGGTCTTACAATGTGACGCCCCCAAAATTAGTTTTACATCACCCATCTTGGGTCGCCAGATACATGGTACAGAATTCAAATACAACTTACTAATACAACTGTCGTGTACAATAGGACAAAACATAAACTGTGAGTTTGAATACAAATATTATCTAGTAGAGATTATACAAACTCAAAAGGAGTCCTCATTATAATTATTATCACACTATTTTACAGAATAGTGAGGACTACTAATGCTATTCTCTGGACCATCACTCCATTCCCCGACTCGTCCCAAATTTATATTCTCATTTCTTCAAGAGAATAAAGAAAAAGGAAGGGTGAGCTCAACTAGCCCAAGAAGAAATATTATGACTAAGATAATGCGTAATAAATTATCATTAGTCTCCAACAATGTTAAACCGATAAAATATAATAGACCTCAAGTTTAATCTGCAATGAACAAGCAATCCATTAAAAGAGTCAAGTAGAAAATAAAATCTACTATCTTTTATGATTAAAAAGATTTTTTATCACTGTTATCGCTGAGACTTAGCTTAATAAATATTCCACACCATCGAATCACCCCTGCACTACGGCCAAGGATATTCTTTAGTATCACGACCACAATTATCCATGCACTACGGGCCAAGAATATTTGTGTATTCATTAACGGTCATGATCATGCCAACAACTGTCCATCAATGCACTACGGGCCAATGAGAACTTTTACCACATCATTTGTAACATTACGGCCATGATTACAATCAATAATCCCTCGGTCATAATCATACCAAGTCCATCTATGCACTACAAAGCCACGTATGACTTTCAACAAAATATAAACATGAGGATGATGACAATGATATAAGAATTCAATAAAACAAGTACAAGAATTATTTTATCCAGAATTATTAACGTCCAAATTGTCAACATGATATCGCTTTTGTAGAGTAAACTTCAAGAATGATCGTAAGAATATTTCCATGAAAAGATATCGGATGAAGCGCAAATATCAAGGATATTCTACTAATTTCATGGAGTATAGAAGTCAAAACTTTAACCAACCGAGTATAATAAAGAATGGAATAACAAAAGAAATCACCATGCATGCAGATTGTGATGTATGTGTTATTCCAACAGTAATAATAATAACGGAACCAGTCACCAAAATTTGCACCAAGCACAGATGTTCCAACAGAATAATAAAGATTTTAACCACGTCCGTGTAAAAAACACATGCATGTGATGTTCCAATGTAATAATAATAAGACTTTAAACAGTCCTGTGTAAAACACATGTATGTGGATGTTCCAATGGAATAATAATAAAGATGGAACCAGTCCTGTAAAACACACGATAGATGTTCCAACAGTAATAATAGAAAAATGTCACCAAGTATAGGGTAGAATAGCGATATAAAAGTTATTTCAATGTAATAATAAGAAATGGAATAACAACAGCTTCTCTTCTCATGAATAAGAAAGAATAACACCCCTTACGAAAGTACAATAAATAATATTCTCTACCTTAAGAAGAAGAGTACTTTGGATATATAAGTAGTGAAGTAGCGTAATACTTTCTTCTTTCTCTCTATAGTTTATCTCTCTAGAGTTTCAAAGAATTCAAAGAAAATAATGAAGGAATGAGCTTCTATTTATAGAAAAATGGACTCAATAGTAACTAACTCATGAACGGTCCAGATTGATTTACTTTAATTTGACGGTCCATATTTAAAGCAAAACCTTTTAAATAAAATATAATATATTCTATTTATAATCCAATAAAACAAATAACTTTATAAAAGATTTTACTATGCAAACATGCATGCAGCACTATGCAAATACTATGCATAATAAAATATAATATATTCTAATTATTGTCTAATAAAATGTATAAAGCTTTATAAAAGTATTCTGCTTTTATATAAAAAAGATTTTACTATGCAAAAACTATGCATACACTATGCAACACTATGCATAATATAATATAATATATTTTATTTATAGAATAACTTTATAAAAGTATTATGTTTTATATAAAAAGATTTTCTCAGATTATTACATTAATAATACCAACAAAATCGAGTGACTTATCACGTAAGCTTCAATAATCAATACCGCAGCTACTATGCAACCACGCCCAGACATTATACTTTTAACACCGGGTGTTTCAACAAGCTAAACGGTAAAACTTCCGCCGTTATTTTCATAAAGTATTTTTGTTATTTTCTCAATCCGACAATAATTCCGCTAGGGGTCCATCAATGATTGTGCCAGTATTTAATATTCCCCTTAAAATGAATATTCCCCACCAATCAAATATTATATAACAACTTATGTGTATTTTGCAAAATTTATGAATATTACCCATAACTATAACATTATATCAATTTTACTCCATAATATTCAAAAATAATATTTATAGAAAATTCATCTTTATTCAAAAAGTCAGGGTTTTACAATCTCCCCTTCTTATGAAATTTTGCCCTCGAAATTAGGGTATGTACTGTATGTCGAAGAGGTAAGGATACCTTGATTTCATTTCGATTCTAACTCCCAAGTCATTTCCTCAACATCGTGGTTTCTCCACAAAACTTCGATTTTGAGGTATAACCTCGGTGCGTAGAATATGTTCCTTCTTATCCAAGATTTGAACAAGAACCTCTTCATACGCCAAATCTTCCGCTATTTTATCCGGCTCTAACTCAATAATGTGGTTTGGGTCTTCCACATATTTACGTAATATGGATATGTGAAAAACGCGTTATGAACACGAGACATACTTGGCGGTAAGCGAGTCTATAGGCCACAAGTCCTACTCGATCAAGGATTAAAATGGGGTAATGAATCGAGGATCGAGCTTTCCTCTCTTTCCAAATCTCGTAACTCCTTTCCATGGAGCAACACGTAACAACACACGATCTCCTATATCGAATTCCATGTCCTTTCGATGAAGAACAAAGATAACTCTTTTTTCGATCTTGTGAGGTTTTTATACGTTGTTAATCGTTTGAATCTTTTCCGTAGTCATACGTACTCAACTCTGGTCCCAACAACGTTGCTTCACCCACCTCATCCCAAAGATACTCGAGAACGACACTTTCTTCCATACAACGCTCGAATCGAGCCATGCCAATACTTGATTGATAACTGTTGTTGTAGGAAAACTCCACCAATGGTAAGAACTTGTCCCAACTTCCCTTGAAATCAAGGACACGGAGTCTTAATAGATCTTCAAGAGTTTGAATAGTCCTCTCCGACTATCCGTCCGTCTGAGGATGATATGTCGAGCTAAATCGTAAATCTGTGCCCATGGCTTTTTGCAAACTAACCCAAAATCGTGAAGTGAATCTTGGGTCTCGATCAGAAACTATGGATACTGGCATACCATGCAATCTTACAACCTCGTTTATGTATATACGAGCAAGACGTTAAGTGTATAAGTTTCTCTTATCGGTAAGAAATGAGCAGACTTAGTCAATCTATCAACAATAACCCAAATCGCATCTATGCCTTGAGAAACTTTGGGAAGACCAGTAACGAAATCCATGGTAATGTGCTCCCACTTCCATTCTGGAATTTCAAGTGGTTGCAATAGACCTTTTGGTACTTAATGCTCCGCCTTGACTCGTTGACACGTTAGACAACTTGAGATAAATAGTGTTATCTCTCTCTTCATATTGCCCCACCAAAATGTATGTCGAAGATCATGATACATTTTGGTACTCCCAGATGGATTGCAAAACGGTGTGTGTGCGCCCATCATGATTTTATACTTTAAATCGTGGTCGTTAGGAACACAAAGTCTGGAGTTAACTCGAAGTATTCCTTCTTCATCGATTCTTGCTTCCGTCATCGCACCTTCTTGCACTTTCTTCCTCATACGCATCAGCTCCGGATCTGTAATTTGAGCAGCTTTAATTTTATCAATTAAAGTTGGTTCTACTCAGATATTTGCCATCATCACGTGGGTCCCTCAGAGTCTTTATCTCTATCTCCATCCTTTGCAAGTCATACAAAATGGGCCTTTACGTTGACAATATTGCACTCGCACCGCATATACGATCTTCTACTCAATGCGTCACCTACCACGCTCGCTTTTCCAGGATGGTATTGGATGGTATGATCATAATCTTTCAATAGTTCAAGCCAACGTCGTTGTCGCATGTTGAGTTCCTTTTGAGTGAAGAAATATTTGAGGCTTTTATGATCCGTAAAGATCTCCACTTTCTCCCTATACAAGTAATGCCTCCAAATATTTAGTGCGAAGACAACAGCTGCCAACTCTAGATCATAAGTAGGATAATTCCTCTCATATTCATTGAGTTGTCGTGAGGCATAGGTTATGACTTTCCCATGTTGCATGAGAACACATCCTAACCCTTTACCCGAAGCATCACTGTAGATGACAAATCCCTCCGAACCAGATGGTATTGTAAGAACAGGTGCTGAAATGAGTCTTCTCTTGAGTTCTTGAAAACTCTTCTCACATTCCTCGCTCCAACCAAACTTTGTATCTTTCCGAGTCAGCTGAGTTAGTGGAGTAGCGAATCGATAAAACCCTTCTACGAATCTCCGATAATAACCAGCTAAGCCGAGAAAGCTACGTACTTCGGTCACTGATTTAGGTTGCTCCCAGCTTTGAATAGCTTCAATCTTTGCTGGGTCAACAGATATTCCATGACTTGATACCACGTGCCCAAGGAATGCTACTTCCTCAAGCCAGAACTCGCATTTCTTCAACTTGGCATAAAGCTTATATTCACGAACTTTTGAGTATCAAATTTCAAGTTTTGCTCACGATCTTCATGGGTTTTGGAATATATGAGGATGTCATCAATAAAGACAACCACAAAGTGATCCAAATATTCTTTGAATACTCAGCTCATCATATCCATGAAGGCGTTAGAGCATTAGTCAATCCAAAGGACACGACTAGGAATTCATAATGCCCGCATCGAAGTTCCGAAAGCCGCCTTTGGAATGTCATCGGCTCTAATCTTCAATTGGTGATATCCTAACGAAGATCAATCTTTGAAAAGAATTTGGCTCCTTACAACCGGGTGAAACAGTCATCAATACGTGGGTAATGGGTACCTATTTTTTATGGTGACATGATTCAACTCCCGATAATCAATATAAAGTCTCATACTCCCATCTTTCTTCTTCACGAATAGAACAGGAGCACCCCAAGGAGAAGTACTAGGATGAATAAAGCCAATGTCTAACAATTCCTGCAGTTGAGTTTTTAACTCCTGAAGTTTAATAGGAGCCATTCGATATGGGGATTTAGAAATGGGTTTTATACCGGGTTCAAGGTCGATACAAACTTCAATTTCACGCTCTGGGGGTAGGCCAGGAAGTTCTTCAGGGAATACATCAGGAAATTCATTAACAATAGAAATATTATTCAAAACTGACGTATTTTTGTTTAGATCTGTGACATGAGCTAAGAAATCTTGACATCCGTTTTTCAATAAACGAATAGCTTTATGGCTTGAGATGACAGTGATTGATTTTAATGGTTTGGTTGCTTGAATTCGCATAATAGGTCGATTAGGAATATGAAAGCTAACAACCTTACAAAAACAATCAATTTTTGCATGATGAGTAGTTAACCAATCAATCCCTAAAATTACATCAAATGCAAGTATTTTTAATGCAATAAGATCGACAGGTAATGTGTGGGTACCAACTTGAACTAAATAAGACTTATAAACCGTGGATGTAATGAAGGTTTCTCCCAACGGAGTTTCCACAGATAAGTCAAAGTCTAATTTCTCCGGAGTCAAATTTAATCGTTGAGCGCAAGTAAGAGAAATAATAGAATGGGTAGAACCGGTATCAGATAAAGTGTAGACTTCGCTAGAGTTTATGATAAGCTTACCCGTGATGACCTCATTCGGGTTCCTTGCTTTCTAGGAGGTCATAATAAACGCTCTCCCTTGCACTACCGGCTTTGACTTTTCTGGGACAGCCTTTGGTGCCTCCATCCTAGCTGAATTTGTCTTCGGTGAACGACAAAATCGGGCTAAGTGACCTTCTCTTCCACAATTATAACATGCTTTGGATGGCATCGCGTGCAATTTGGATCGATGTGTCCTCCCTCCGCATTTGAAGCATATGATAGGTGGTCTTTCTCCTTCCTTAACAACGGGTGCTTTGGTCGACGCCTTTCCATCATTGTTGAATCTCCTCTTCTTGAAATGTCTATTCTTATTGTTTTGGCCCCGATTACCACCGAAGTGGTTACCATTTCGCCCGTTGATTCCTTCACGCTTGTTGTCACCGCTTCGATGATCGCTTCTCACCGGTATTATCATTTTGCTTACCGCCTTTTCGTTTGGTTGCGTGACTCGTTATCGCTCCACCAATCGAGCCCTATTTACAACATCTCAATACAAACACGCTTTATGAGAAATAAGATGTCGACGTATCTCCACTTTAAACCTCTTAAAAGCATTCGCGCCATTCTCTCTTCATTATCCACCAAGTGGGACGCAAAACCGGATAACTCCACAAATTTTGCCTCGTATCATGACACGGTCCATATTGTTTTGCTCCAATTTGATAAACTCCACCTCCTTCATGTGACGAATACTTTCGGAAAGTATTTGTCGTTGAATGCTTCTTGAACTTCTCCCAAGACATCTTTAGTACGGCAGTTGAGTACGCTTTTACCGATTCCCACCAAAGAATCAGCCTCTCCGCAAGAACATAAAGGCTGTAGAAGGGAACCTTTTGCTCCTCGAGCATCCCAAGACATCAAATATCTTGGTGATCTCGCTTTATCCATGATTCCGCCATAAGAGGTTTTGGCTCTCCCTAAACTCCGGTGGTCCCAGCTCCTTGAATCGCTTTAGCGGTGACCATCTCGAGAGTTTCCAAAGTGTTTCCACCTACATTTTGGGACAGAGCCGCTCTCTTTCATTGTTACATGAATTGCATAAAGCCTCTGAACAATCCATCATTCATCATTTGGTTAATGTTGTTGTTTGCATGAGGATTGTCGCCTTCTTGATGCACATTCTCCTGATTATTGATATGTGGAGACTCAACGGTCTCTTGTGCTCCATTGCTATTCTCAACATTTTCGGATGTCATTTTCAGATACTACCACAAAACAAAGGTTAATTGACATGTAACATAATATCTCTAAACTCTGACCAACCAATTTAAATACAAAATAAATTTAAGTAGGTCATACTAGCGAAGGAATTCACCGTCTCTACCCTCCTACTTCTATTCTCACATCTTAGCCAGGGATCATATCCCTAAGCTTTGATACCAACTGTGACGCCCCCAAAATTTGGTGTACATCACCCATCTTGGGTCGCCAGATACATGGTACAGAATTCAAATACAACTTACTAATACAACTGTCGTGTACAATACGACAAAATATAAACTATGAGTTTGAATACAAATATTATCTACTAGAGATTATACAAACTCAAAAGGAGTCCTCACTACAATTATTATCACACTATTTTACAGAATAGTGAGGACTACTAATGCTATCCTCTGTACCATCACTCCGTTCCCCGACTCGTCCCAGCTATATTCTCATTTCCTGAAGAGAACAGTGAAAGGAAAGGTGAGCTCAACTAGCCCAGTAATAAATATTATGACTAAGATAATACAAAATAAATTATCATTAGTCTCCAACAATGTTAAACTGATAAAATATAATAGACCTCAAGTTTAACTGCAGCGGAACAAGCAATCCATTAAAAGAGTCAAGTAGAAAATAAAATCTACTATCTTTTATAATTAAAAGGTTTTTCATCATCAAGTATCGCCGAGACTCAAATTTTAATAAATATTCCACACCATCGAATCACCCCCGCTTCTACTATCCAAGGATATTCTTTAATATCACGACCACAATTATCCATGCACTACGGGCCAAGAATATTTGTATATTCATTAATGGTCATGATCATGCCAACAACTATCCATCAATGCACTACGGGCCAATGAGAACTTTTACCACATCATTTGTAACATTACGGTCATGATTACACCGAATAATCCCTGGTCATAATCATACCAAGTCCATCTATGCACTACAGTGCCACGTAGATGACTTTCAACAAAATATAAACATGAGGATGATGACAATGATATAAGAATTCAACAAAACAAGTTCAAGAATTATTTTATCCAGAATTATTAACGTCCAAATTGTCAACATGATATCGCTTTCGTAGAGTAAAATTCAAGAATGATCGTAAGAATATTTCCATGAAAAGATATCGATGAAGCGCAAATATCAAGGATATTCTACTAATTTCATGGAGTATAGAAGTCAAAACTTTAACCAACCGAGTATAATAAAGAATGGAATAACAAAAGAAATCACCATGCATGCGGTGATTGCATGAGTATGTTATTCCAACATAATAATAATAATCGGAACCGTGTCAAGCAAAATTTGCACCGGCTGTGATGTTCCAATGTAATAATAAAGACGGAACCAGTCCCATGTGTAAAACACATGTATGTGATGTTCCAACAATAATAATAATAAGATGTAAACCGTGTCCGTGTAAAACACACGCATGTGATGTTCCAACGAAATAATAATAAAGATTTTAACCAGTCCTGTAAAACACACGCATGTGATGTTCCAACGTAATAATAAAGAATGTCACCAAGTATAGGTAGATCATGATAAAAGTTATTTCAATGTAATAATAAGAAATGGAATAACAACAGCTTCTCTTCATGAATAAGAAAGAATAACACCCTTACACGAAAGTACAACAAATAATATTCCCTACCTTAAGAAGAAGAGTACTTGGATATATAAGTAGTGAAGTAATGTAATACTTTCTTCTTTCTCTCTCTATAGTTTATCTCTCTAGAGTTTCAAAGAATTCGTAAGAAAATAATGAAGGAATGAGCTTCTATTTATAGAAAAATGGATCAGATAAGAATTAACTCATTTAACTATCCCAGATTGATTTACTTTTATCTGACTATCCATATTTAAAGCAAAATCTTTTTAAATAAAATATAATATATTCTATTTATAATCTAATAAAACGAATAACTTTATAAAAGATTTTACTATGCAAACACTATGCAGTACTTATGCAAACACTATGCATAATAAAATATAATATATTCTAATTATTGTCTAATAAAATGATAGCTTTATAAAAGTATTCTGCTTTATATAAAAGATTTTACTATGCAAAACACTATGCAGACATTATGCAACACTATGCATAATAGAATATAATATATTCTATTTATAGAAGAACTTTATAAAAATATTTTGTTTTATATAAAAGATTTTCTCAGATTATTACATTAATAATACCAACAAAACCGAATGACTTATCACGTAAGCATCAATAATCAATACCGTAAAGCTACTATGCAACCACGCCAGACATCAGATTTCTTTTAACACCGTGTTTCAACAAGCTAATCTGTAAAACTTCCGCCGTTATTTTCATAAAAAGTATTTTTGTCATTTTCTCAATCCGACAATAATTCATTGTTGGGGTCCATCAATGATTGTGTTGTTGTATTTAATATTCCCCGTTAAAACGAATATTCCCCACCAATCAAATATTATATAACAACTTATGATGCGTTGCAAAATTTATGAATATTACCCACAACTATAACATTATATCAATTTCACTCCATAATATTCAAAAATAATATTTATAGAAAATTCATCTTTATTCAAAAAGTTGGGGTTTTACATACAACCTCCCATTCTTATGAAATTTCGTCCTCGAAAATGATGTACGTACCTGGTATGTCGAAGTGGTGAATATACCTTATTTTTATTTCAAATTCTAACTCCCCAGGTCATTTCCTCAATATTATGGTTTCTCCATAAAATTTTGACTTGAGGTATAACCTTTGAGAGTAGAATATGTTCATTCTTATCCAAGATTTTAACAGGTACCTCTTCATATGTTGAATCTTCCGCTATCTCATTTAGTTCTAATTCAATAATGTGGTTTAGGTCTTCCACATATTTACGTAACATAGATATGTGAAAAATATTATGAACACAAGATATTCTTGGCGGTAAGGCGAGTCTATAGACCACAACTTTAACTTTATCGAATAAAGTCGGTTCTACTCGTATATTTGACATCATCACGTGGGTCTCTAGAGTATTTAACTATATCTCTATCATTTGTAAGTTATACGAAATGGGTCTTTGTGTTAACAACATCGCACTCGTACCCGCATATGATCTTCTACTCAATGCGTCCGCTACCACGTTCGCTTTTTTAGGATTGTATTGAATTGTATGGTTATAATCTTTCAATAGCTCGAGCTAACGTCTTTGGCGCATGTTAAGTTTGTTTTGGGTGAAGAAATATTTGAGGCTTTTGGAAATAAGTTTTGTACCGGGTTCAAGGTTAATACAAAATTCGATTTCACGCTCTGGGGGTAGGCCAGGAAGTTCTTTAGGGAATACGTTAGGAAATTTATTAACAATAGAAATATCATTCAAATATGACGTATTTTTGTCTAAATCCATGACATGGGCTAAGAAAGCTTGACATCCGTTTTTCAATAAACGAATGGCTTTATGGCTTGATATGACAGTGATTGACTTTAGTGGTTTGGTTGCTTGAATTTGCATAATAGGTTAGTTAGGAATATGAGAGCTAACAACTTTACAAAAACAATCAATTTTAGCATGATGAGTAGTTAACCGATCAATCCCTAAAATCACATCAAATGCAAGTATTTTCAAAGAGATGAGATTAACAGGTAATGTGAAAGTGTCTATTTGAATCAAACAAGATTTATAAATAGTGGATGTAATGAAGGTTTCTCCTAACGGAGTTTCAATAGATAAGTCAAAGTCTAATTTCTCAGGAGTCAAGTTCAAACGTTGAGCACAATTAGGTGAAATAAAAGAATGGGTAGAACTGGTATCTAATAATGTATAGACTTCGCAAGAGTTTATGATTAGCTTACTCGTGATAACTTCGTTCGGGTTCCTCGCTTTTTGGGAAGTCATAACAAACGCTATCCCTTGAACCACCGGGTTTGACTTGTCCGGGACAACCTTTGGTGTCATCATTACTGCTGGAATTGACTTCTCTATAGGGCATATTCCACCCTCAACTGCTTCTTCGTACTCCTGATCCATGATATGAATCATTAATCTTCGATCCATATCAAATTAGGGTTGACCGCTCTATACAAGGTAATTTAAAACTCGATGTTAGGTTCTCCCAATTGCTGTCCAAAAAGATAAATACATATAATCTGTAAGACCCCAACTTTTTGAATAAAGATTAAATTTTTTCGAAATATATTTTTGAATATTATGGTGTGGATTTGATATAATGTTATAGTTGTGGGTAATATTTATATATTTTCCAAAGTACTTAAATTGTTATATAATATTCGATTGGTCGGGGAATATTCGTTTTAACAGGAAATATTCGTACAACGGCACAATTATTGGTGGACCCCCACAATGAAATTATTGTCAGATTGAGAAAATGACAAAAATACTTTATGAAAATAACGGCTGAAGTTTTACCGTTAACTATTGAACTACCCAAAGAGTAAAAGTACAAGAATACTGGCGTGGTTGCATAAGAACACACGGTATTGATTATTGATGCTTACGTGAGAAGTCACTCGGTTATACTCAATTATTGCTATAGTAATTGTTGATCATATCTCTCATATTATTGATTCGATTATTGTCATAAGATCATCTCGCATAATATGTTATTTTATTAAATCAATAATTGAGACGACAAAGTTATTCATATTATTAAATCGCAATATTTACAATGTCTAGAAATTCATCAAGGAGAGGTTTGGTCACCTAATCATGCGCCAATGAGGGAGATATCCTTATTGAAAGCCCCTTCTTTCCTCGAGGACGACTTCGGTTGATAAATATTGTGAGTTATAATATTAATGATGAATGTTATTAAAATTGAAGTTGTGTTCGAGTTGAATTTGGAGACGCTTGACGTGATATTTGAGTCCGAACGATGAAATTAGAAAAATAGTCTATAAACACAAAATTTTCTCGAAATTCACTATTTGGTCAAAAAAGTCAATGATTGTCTTTTTTTCTAAGAAAAGTCAAACTTCAAAATTTCAAAATTTATATTTTTGATAAAAATGGTTTCATTGTGTTGGAATTATTTGTGTTAGTGAAAATCGACAATTATTTCAATAATAATTGATGTCCGGATGTTATATCGACCAATCCAATTATTTAACCTGGATAAATGAGCAATTGATTGCTATTATTTCACATGATTATAACTATTTGTTCACATGTGTATACTATTGTTTCACATTCTTGTTACTATTAGGGATTTGGTGCAAGATTAATAATACTTGCATTTACTAAGTTAAAATGGAGGTATAGATGGAGGTACTATACTTGTAATTCAGTATTTTCACATGTCAGAACTATTGATTCACATAATTTACTATTGAATCACATTATTTACTATTAGGGAGGTGGTGCAAGTTTGATAATACTTCCATGACTAAATTAAAAATAAAGGAAAAGTTGGAGTTATCAGATCAATTTTTTGAGCCCCAAAACGCAATTATCGAAACTATATTTTCTATAAATAGAAGCTCATTCTTCCTTCTATTCTCACCAATTCACAAAAGCTTTAGAGCGATTATTATAGAGAGAAATTATAGAAAGAAGAAGAGAAGGTCGCTACCTCACTATTCCAAAGATCCAGCTTTTTCTAAGGTAGGGAGTATTATTTCTTTCTTATCCATGAAGAGAACTTCATTATTCCATTCTTTATTATTCTATCGAATAACTCAGATACGCTGCTACCCTATACTTGGTGAAATTCTTCTCATTGTTCCATTCTTTATCATTCTCATTGGAACATCCTGCTCACAAGGTTTCTACGCCTGGGACTCGGTTCCGCTTTTTATTATTCTCGCTGAATATCCTGTCTCACATGCTTTTACGTTTCTGGACCGATTCCGCCTTTTATTATTATTATTCGCTGAATATCTTGTTCATGTATGCTTTACGCCGGACCGATTCCGCTTTATTATTATTCTGGTTGAATATCTTCTGCATGCGTTTTTACGCGGACCGATTCCGTTATTTATTATTCTCGTTGAATAACATGCCTGCAAGGGCTCTATCGCATGCTCGGTGATTTCTTTTGTTATTCCATTCCTTATTATACTCAACAAGTTAAAGTTTTGACTTCTATACTCCATGAAATTAGTGGAATATCCTTGATATTTGCGCTTCATCCAATATCTTTTCATGGAAATATTCTTCCGAGCATTCTTGAATTTTACTCTACAAAGCAAAGATCATGTTGACAATTTGGATGTTATTAGTTCTCGGATAAATTAATTCTTGAACTTGTTTTATTGAATTCTTATATCATTGTCATCATCCTCATGTTTATATTTTGTTGAAAGTCATCTGTGGCCTATAGTGCATAGATGGACTTGGTATGATTATGACCATGAATTATTCGGTGTAATCATGACCGTAATGTTACAAATGATGTGGAAAAAGTCCTCATTGGCCTGTAGAGCATTGATGGACAGCTTGTTGGCATAATCATGACCATTATTGAATACACAAATATTCTTGGCCCGTGAAGCATGGATAATTGTGGTCGTGATACTAAAGAATATCCTCGTCAGTAGTGTAGGGGTGATTCGATGATGTGGATTATTTATTGTCGAGTCACAAATATTAAAGTGATGAAAACCTTCTAAATCATAAAAGATAGTAGATTTTATTCTTTACTTGACTTTTTAATGGATTGCTTGTTCACCACGCAGCTTAAACTTGATGGTTGTTATATTGTATCGCTTTAACAATCGTCAAGGCTAACGATAATATATTATGCATTATCTTAGTCATAATATTTCCTCTTGGGCTAGTTGAGCCCACCCTTTACTTTTATTGTTCTCTTCGAAATGAGAACGTAGCGAGGGACTAGTTTGGGAACGGAGTGACTTAACCGTGATGATAGCATTAGTAGTCCTCACTATTCAAAGAAATAGTGGAAAATAAATGTAATAATATCAATTTGAGTTTGTATATTGTCTGAGGCGACAATATTTGTATTAAAACTCACAACTTATGTTTTGTCGTATTTTTACACGGCATAAACAGATAATTAAGTTGTATTTGTATTCTGTACCATGTATTTGACGACTAAGAATAGGTGATGTATACCTATTTTGGGGGCGTCACATAATCTATTTTAGCCTTCTTGGATCGAACTTCTCTTTCTACAATATCAACGTGTCGTGCGGCTTTTACCCATGTATCCTCCATTCTCACTCGTTCAGTTATTTCTTCTTTTTAGATGATCTTTGACATTTGCATTCTCAGATTTCAGCTCTATTATCATATACTCTCCCAAAGAGAGCTTCTGTTCAAGCATCGCATATCGGGTAGCAAAATCTTGAATTGTTGCATCCCTTTGTTCCGCGACTGTGACGCCCACAAAATAGGTATACAACACCCATTCTGAGTCGCCAAATATATGGTACAGAAAGCAAACTACAACTTCAATAATACAATTGTCGTGCAAAATACGACAACACATACTGTGAGTTTAAATACAAATATTGTCTTCTAGACAATATCCACACTCAAATAAGTCCTCGTTACAATTATTCAAACACTATTTTACAGAAATAGTGAGGACTGCTAAAACATCTTTCTAGAACCATCACTCCGTACCCCGACTAGTTCCTGCTATGTTCTCACCTCCTGAGAAAAATGGAACAAAAAAGAAAAGGGTGAGCTCAACTAGCCCAGTAAACAATATTATAACTAAGATAATATACAACAATTTATCGTTAGTCTTCAACAGGGAAAAATCTGATAAAATATAATAGCCAACAAGTTTTAGATCAACAACTGCAGTGGAAACAGCAATCCATTAGAAGAATCAACTAGAGAATGAGTTCTACTATCTTCTAAGATTTAAAAGTCCACCATCAATATTTTATCCCTATAACAACAATCAATATACATCTTTAATCAAATATTCATCTTTGCACTACATGCCAAAGATATTCATTTGTATCACTAGTTAGTCATGTTCATCTCAACACCTATTCATCTTTGCACTACGGGCCAAAGATATTCATCAGTTAATCATTTATCTTTGCACTACATGTAAGACCCCAACTTGTTATTAATGAAATTTAATTTTCTCTATTTATTATTTTGAAATAGTAAGGGTTGATTTGATTAATAAGGATAGTTATGGGTAAAATACGCAAATATTTCAAAATAAGCAAGTGGTTATAAAATATTCATTGTTGTCGGGGAATATTCGTTTGGTCGTGGAATATTGATACTTTTCAGGGAATATTCGTGCGACTTGCCAAAAACCATATATATGGCCCCATAACTGAAAGCGATTGGATGAAGAAAAAAACAAATATAAGTTGTTTAAAAATAACTAGCGTAGTTATTACAGAAGTATCTTAAAATACTCTTGGTTAACACACGTTAGAAGACGCAGATTGCACCAATTATTGATTCTTACGTAAGAAGGCACTACTCAATAATGGTTACAGTAATTATCGCTCAAAGATTTTATTTTATTGATTTAATAATTGTCGCGTTGATATTTTATATTCATTGTTGTTTCAATAATTGTCATTACACAAAGATTTTTCATTATCGGCAATAATTCATATTATCCTAATAATATTATTAGATAACATTATTGGCAATGTCTAGAAAGTTTTGTCTAAGGAGAGGTTTGGTCACCTAATCATGCGCCAAGAAGGAGAAATTCTTATCGAAAGCCCCTCTTCCTGTGAACTACCTCATTCATTAATATCATGATTCTCAGAATATTATTTATGAATAATTAATTATTGATTCATATGATGAGGAAAATATTGATTTTATGTGGATATAGATGGAGAAAATTTTTAATGTGACAATTGTTGAAAATTGAAATTTTATCTTTTTCGATAAAATAATTCATTTAAATATATTATTATATTTTAATAATATAATAATGATGATATTTTTTTACGATGAATGTGGGATATATGAGTATATGTGGAGGAGGAGTATTTTTGTTACCAAAAATATTTAAAGCATGTTTTATGTGTCGGTGGACCCCATTTCTTTTGAAATTTGATTATAAATTTATAAAATCGCTTCGCTTATTGATTTCAAATCGGTTTACATTTGGAATTTAGAAAAACTTTCTTCTGAAAAATTGTAGAGAATTGAATTTCCTATAAAAAGTCGCGAGTTTCAATTTTTCTGACAAAAGGGCTATTTATTGTGAATTATTGAAGTTCAAGTTCAAATAATTGATTTTTGGAAGTTTAAATTATTTTAAATTAGAAAAACGTTTTTCTTACTTTTTCTAGAAGGTGGCATGTGCTTATTGAGCTGAAATCAGATTTAAAGAGTGGCGAGGAATTTTGATATATATATTTATATTTTATTAAATTTTCTACTTTTGTGTTCTAAGCATTTTCCTATAAATAGGTGCTTAGGTTAGAATTGAAAATTACACCGTAAACTAAAGTTTTCTCTCTATATTATCGAGCGTATTCTTGTGAGTATTTTGAGTATATTTTGAGTATTGTTATACTGATTGCAAGTTCAAGTCATAAAGATATATATCATGTGTTTCAAATGTAAGTCTCGATCTTTCGAGTTAAGGATATTATTTTTTTAAATGATATTATTTATTCTAATATCATTATGTTTAAGTATTGATCTGAACTTTTAATTAAATTTGGAACTTTTAGTGTCTGAGTTACTATTCACGATATACTGCGACTATTCACGATATCTGAAGATTATTCACGAATATTTACCTATTATTCATCTAAAAATAAAAATTTTCCTTTTCGTCTAAAATATTTATTATGGATACTAGCTTTGATTATATCCATGTTTTGATCATTCTTGAATTTTACACCACTATGATTATTTATGAGATATTTTTGGACATGAAATAAATAGTCAAATACTGAATCCTTAATATTAATTCTTTTATTTCACTGGATTTGTTTTCTTTGAAATATTTTTCATCATCCTCAGTCCTAAATGATGATATTACTGAATATCTTTGGCCTGTAGTGCAAAGATGAATGATTTCTTGATAAATATCTTTGGCCCGTAGTGCAAAAGATGAATGTGTGTTTAGATGAATACGACTTAATCGATGAATATCTTTGGCTCAGTAGTGCAAAGATGAATATTTGATTCCGTATATATATCGATTGATGTTACAGGATAAAAGATAGATGATGAACTTTTAAATTCATACATAGAAGATAGTAGTTTGCATTCTCTACTTAACTCTTCTAATGAATTATTATTTCATTGCGAATATTGATTTAAAACTTGTTGTCTATTGTATTCTATTAGATTTTTCCTGTTGAACACTAACGATAATTTATCAGATATTATCTTAGTCATAATATTCTTTATCGGGCTAGTTGAGCTCACCCTTTTCCTTTTTGTTCCATTTTTCTTCTCGTGAGGCGAGAATATAGCGAGTAGTACTAGCCTCGGGTATGGAATGAAGGTTCTAGAGAGAGTTGTTTTGTAGTCCTCACCATTTTTGTAAAATAATGTATCAATAAATGTGATGAGGATTTATTTGAGTATAGATATTGTCTAGAAGATAATATTTGTATTCAAACTCACAGCTTTCTTGTTGTAATAATAAAGTTGTAGTTGTTTACGTACCATGTATTGACAACTCGTAATGGGTGATGTATACCTATTTTGGGGGCGTCACACTACAAGCCGAAGATATTTAGTAATATCATCATTTAGGACTTAGGATGATGAAAAATATTTTAAAGAAAACGAATCCAGTGAAACGGAAGGACAAATAGTAGGGATTCGTATAACAGTTTATCCAAGATTAATAATACTTCATAAATACCAATTTTGAGCGTAATTCAAAAATAAAGATCAAAACATGGATACAAAGATAAGAACCATAATGTATATCTTGGATAAAATGAAGAAAATTTTATTTTTTCTTGAATAGTCACCGATTCGTGAATAGTGCCGATATCGTGAATAGTATCGTATACGTGAATAGTAATCCCACACAAAAGTTCTAAATTTGATAAAATTCGTATCAATACTTGGCGATAATGATATTGAAGAAATAATATCATATATGAAGAAAATAACATCCCTTACCTCAAAATATCGTTATTTCCGATCTAATATCTGTGATAAAGTCAAGGAAACTTGCAGACCGATGAATAGAAACTCACAAAGTATCTAAATACTCATAAAATACACTCAATAATCTAGAGAGAAAGAGAAAAACTTATTTCGGTGTGATTTTCAATTCTAACCGAGCCCTCTATTTATAGGAAAATGTTAGCGGACTTGACCGCAAACCTAATGGCTTTACCTCGCTACTATTCCCACCCACCACATTTGAAATAAATTCAAAGACATTTCTTCACCAACCACAAGTGGGGCCCACTCAATTCTAGAATTTTCCACCAAAATCATTTATAAACCTAATTTCAATCATCGGTCACCTCTTAAAATTCATAATAAATCATACGCTCATTTTTTAACGGTTCAAAATTTGTGGACATATACTCAACTTATATATGTATAACATATCCAAAAATTACAACGATCCAACTATTTGATTAAAATTATAACTCACACAATATATCTCAAAAACATTGGTTTAATTTTTAATACCTTCATTCGGACAAAAATACTTGATAAAACACCTCAACATTAACTCCTTCATTTTAACCACAATAAATATATCCAACATTTATATCCACATAAAATAAATATTTTCTTATCATATGAATCAATAATTAATTATTCACAAATAATATTACGTAATCACATTTATGACAACCAGCCGCTCCTCAGAAAGAGGGGCTTTCAATAAGAATTTCTCCTTATTGGTAGCGCAATTAGGTGACCAAACCTCTCCTCGATGTAACTTTCTAGACATTGCCAATAATGCTATCTAATAATATTATTCAAATAATATGAATTATTGATTTTATAATTGAAATACTATGCAGTGACAATTATTGAAACAACAATAATATAAAATATCAACGCAGCAATTATTGAATCAATAAAATAAAATATTGAATAGTAACAACTGTAACAATTATTGAGTAGTGCCTTCTTACATAAGGATCAATAATTCATCAATATCATGCATCCACGCCAGACATCAGATTTTAACCACCGGGTATTACAACAAGTTGTTAATTCTGTGAATAACTACGTCTGTTATTTATAAAAACTCAAACTTGTAGTTTTCTTCATCCGACAGTTATTATGTTGTGGGGCCCACAAATGACTGCGCCATCATACGAATATTCCCCGACAACAAGAATATTCCACGACCAAACGAATATTCCCCGACAACAATGATTATTTTATAACCACTTGCATATTTTGCAAAATTTGCACATTTCACCCATAACCAGAGAATTATATCAAATTAATACCTTATTATTCACAAATATAATTAGAGGAAATTTGATTTTATTTATAATAAGTTGGGGTCTTACAACCTCCCCTCCTTATGAAATTTCGTCCTCGAAATTGACATACATACCTGGTGTTTCGAAAAGGTGAGGACACCTCGCTTTCATTTCTGATTCCAACTCCCAGGTCATTTCTTCAATAGCATGGTTTCTCCATAAAACCTTAACTTGTGGTATAACCTTGGTGCGTAGGACATGCTCTTTCCTATCCGAGATCTTAACAGGTACTTCTTCGTACGTTAAATCTTAGGCTATCTCATCTGGTTCTAACGCAATATTATGGTTTGGGTCTTTTACATATTTACGAAGCATGGATATGTGAATAACATTATGAACACGAGACATACTTGGAGGTAATGCTAGTCTATAGGCCACATTTCCTATTCGGTCAAGAATCTCAAATAGACCAACAAATCGTGGATTGAGCTTTCCTCTCTTACCAAATCTTGTAACTCCCTTCCATGGTGCAACACGTAACAATACATGATCCCCAATATTAAATTCCACGTCTTTGCGATGAAGATTCGCATAACTCTTTTGTCGATCTTGTGCCGTTTGTATACGTTGTCGATTCATTTGGATCTTTTCTGTAGTCATGCGTACTAATTCTGGTCCCAACAACGTTGCTTCTCCCACCCCGTCCCAGCATACTGGAGAACGACACTTTCGTTCATACAATGCCTCAAATGGAGTCATGCCTATACTTGCTTGATAACTGTTGTTGTAGGAGAATTCCACTAGTGGCAAGTACTTATCCCAACTTCCTTTAAAATCTAGGACACAAAGTCTTAATAGATCTTCAAGGGTTTGAATAGTCCTCTCTAATTGTCCGTCCGTTTGAGGATGGTATACCGAATCAATCAGAAAATGCGTACATAGCTTTCTGCAAGCTAACCCAAAATCGTGAAGTGAATCTTGGGTCACGATCCGAAACTATGGATACTGGCATGCCATGCAATCTCACAATCTCATTCACGTACATGCGAGCAAGACGTTCAAGGGAATAAGTCTCACGAATCGGTAAGAAATGGGCAGACTTGGTTAATCTATCAACAATAACCCAAATCGCATCTATTCCTTGAGAAACTTTGTGAAGACCTGTAATGAAATCCATAGTAATGTGTTCCCACTTCCATTTTGGAATCTCAAGTGGTTGTAATGGACCCTTTGGCACTTGATGCTCCGCCTTTACACGTTGACAAGTTAAACACCTCGAGATAAACTCTGCGATCTCTCTCTCTTCATATTGTTCCACCAAAATGTATGTCAATATCATGATACATTTTGGTACTCCTGTGATGGATTGCAAACGGGGTGTTGTGTGCCTCCATCATGATTCTATGCTTCAAGTCAGAATCGTTAGGAACATAAAGTCTGGAGTTGAATCTAAGTATTCCTTCTTCATCGATTCTCGCTTCTGGAATAGCTCCTTCTTGCACTTTCTTCTTCATACGTATCAGCTCCAGGTCCGTAGCTTGAGCAGCTTTAACTTTATCGATTAAAGTCAGTTCTACTCATATATTCGCCATCATCATGTGGGTCTCTGGAGTCTTTAATTCTACCTCCATCCTTTGCAAGTCATACATAATGGGCCTTTGCATTAACAATATCGCACTCGTACTCGCATATGATCTTCTACTCAATGCGTCAGCTACTACGTTCGCTTTTCCAGGATGATATTGAATAGTGTGATCGTAATCTTTCAATAGTTCAAGCCAACGTTGTTGCCGCATGTTGAGTTCTTTTTGGGTGAAGAAATATTTGAGGCTTTTATGGTCCGTATAAATCTCCACTTTCTCCCTATACAAGTAGTGTCTCCAAATTATTCAACGCGAATACGACTGCTACCAACTCTAGATCATGAGTAGGATAATTCCTCTCATATTCTTTGAGTTGTCGTGAGGCATAGGCTATGACTTTCCCATGTTGCATGAGAACGCATCCTAACCCTTTTCCTGAAGCATCGTCAGATATAAACAAATCCATCCGCACTTTGATGGTATTGCTGTAACAGTGCCAAATGAGTCTCCTCTTGAGCTCTTGGAAACTCTTCTCGCATTCCTCACTCCATACAAATTTTGTATCTTTCCGAGTCAACTAAGTTAATGGAATAGCGATTCAAGAAATTCTTCCACGAATCTCCGATAATAACCTGCTAAGCCCAGAAAGCTACGCACTTCGGTCACCGACTTTGGTTGCTCCCAACTTTGTACTACTTCAATCTTCGCCGGGACGATAGATACTCCATGTTTTGACACCACGTGCCCAAGGAATGCAATTTCCTCAAGCCAGAACTCGCATTTCTTTAGCTTGGCATAAAGTTTGTTTTCACGAAGCCTTTCAAGTATCAGCTTCAAATGGTGCTCATAATCTTCACGGCTTTTGGAATAGATGAGGATGTCATCAATAAAGACAACAACAAACTGATCCAAATATTCCTTGAATACACGGTTCATCATATCCATGAAAGCACCAGGAGCATTAGTCAATCCAAAAGACATGACTAAGAATTCATAATGCCCGCATCGAGTTCAAGGCGCCTTTGGAATATCCTCGCTTTTAATCTTCAAATGATGATATCCGAACGAAGATCGATCTTTGAAAAGAATTGTGCTCCTTGCAATCGGTCGAATAGGTCATCAATGCGGTAATGGATACCTATTCTTGATGGTGACATGGTTTAATTCTTGGTAGTCAATACAAAAGTCGCGATACTCCCGCTTTTCTTCTTTACTTAATAAAACAGAGCACCCCAAGAAGATGTGTACTAGGACAAATGAAATCTATGTCTAACAATTCTCAGTAGTTGGACTTTTAACTTCAAGTTCAATAGGAGTCATTCGATATGGGGTTTTAGAAATGGGTCTTGTACCCTACCAAGGTCAATAAAGAATTCAACATCACGCTCGGGGTAGACCCAGGAAGTTCTTCAGAAATACATCGAAAAATTCTCTAACAATGTAAATATTATTCAAATCGACTTGTCTTTGTTCAAATCCATAACATGGGCTAAGAAAGCTTGACATCCGCTTTTCAATAAACGAATAGCTTTTATGGCTTGATATGATAGTGACTGATTTTAGTGGTTTAGTTGTTTGAATTCGTATGATAGGTTGGTTAGGAATATGAAAACTAACAACCTTACAAAAACAATCAATTTTGGCATGATGAGTGGTTAACCAATCAATTCTTAAAATCACATCAAAAGCAAGTATCTTTAAAGAGATAAGATCAACAGGTAATGTGATAGTGCCAACTTAGATCATGCAAGATTTATAAACTGTGGATGTAACGAAGGTTTCACCCAACGGAGTTTCAACAGATAAGTCAAAGTCCAATTTCTCCGGAGTCAAGTTTAAACGTTGAGCACAAGCAGGAGAGATAAAAGAATGGGTAGAACCGGTATCTAGTAAGGTATAAACTTCGCAAGAGTTCAAGATTAGCTTACCCGTAATCACCTCGTTCGGGTTCCTCGTGTTTTTGCGATCCACGACAAACGCTCTTCCAGAACCGGCCGATTTTGACTTATCCGGGACAGCCCTTAGAGTCACCATCCCCGTTGAACTTGGTTTTGCTACAGAACCAATCCCGAGCTATGTGGCCTTCCTTTCCACAGTTTGTAACATACCTTGGATTGTTGTGGACAATTTAATGATATGTCCCTCTTTCCCGCATTTGTAACATCTAATCGGCGGTCGTTCTCCTCCCCTAGAATTTGTTGTTTGTCTTTGGTGCTTTGTTGTTGATGTCTTCCGTCATTGTTGAATCTCCTATTTCAAATTTCCACTGACTCACCTCTCCTATTATCATGGCCACGATGACCACCCGAGTGGTTACCGCTTTGTTCAGATTTTTCCTCCTCGTTGGTTATCATCACTCTTATGATCACATCCTTCGGTATGACCACAGTTGTGGTCCCTCGGTTGAACATACTCATTATCTCGCCTAATAATTAAGCCCAGGTTTACAACATCCTGAATATAAAGAAAATTTATAAGATATAAGATATTGGCGAATCTCGGGCATTAGACCTCTCGAAAACATCCTCGCTATTCGCTCCTAATTTTCACCAAATGAGGTGCAAACTCGGATAACTCTGCAAACTTCGCCTCATCTTTGGGACACCGTCATGTTGTTTTGTTCCATCGATAAACTCCACCTCCTTCATATGATGAATACTTTTAGGAAAGTACTTGTCATTGAATAGTTTTTAAACGCTTCCCAAGACATGCTGAAAAGTACTGGTGGTAGTACGCTTCACGCACTACCACCAGAGTCTCGCCTCACCGCTGAACATAAAGGTGGCGAATGGAACCTTCGTTCTCCGTGCATCCCAAGACATCGAATATCTTGGTAATTTGCTTGACCCACGCTTACGCCATGATCGGATCCGCTTTCCCTTAAATTCCGGTGGTCCTAACTCCTTGAATCGCTTGGTCGTGATGATAGTCAAGCGCATTGCTATCATTTCCACCAGTATTTTATGCACGAGTCTCCCTCGTCTGGTTTTGCATGAACCGTAAAAAGCTCCTAAATATTCCATCATTCATCATTTGCTCGGTAGTGTTGTTTTTAGGAGGAATATTGCCTTCCCGCTGCACGCTCTCCTAGTTTGTAAATAAAGGTTGTTCCACGCCTCATACACTCCATTGTTAACGCTTCTCGGCCATTCTTAAATACCGCCATAAAACAAGGGTTAATTAAACAAATTAACATATCACATAATATCCCTATATTATAACTGACCAACAAATAAGCTTAGATAAGACACACTAGCGAAGGATTTACTCATCTCTCCCCTCCTAGTTCTATTCCCCGATCTCCGCCAAAGACCATATCCCTAAGCTTTGATACCAACTGTGACGCCCCCAAAATAGGTATACAACACCCATTCTGAGTCGCCAAATATATGGTACAGAAAGCAAACTACAACTTCAATAATACAATTATCGTGCAAAATACGACAACACGTACTGTGAGTTTAAATACAAATATTGTCTTCTAGACAATATCCACACTCAAATAAGTCCTCGTTACAATTATTCAAACACTATTTTACAGAAATAGTGAGGATCGCTAAAACATCTTTCTAGAACCATCACTCCGTACCCCGACTGATAGTTCCTGCTATGTTCTCACCTCCTAAGAAAAATAGAACAAAAAGGAAAAGGATGAGCTCAACTAGCCCAGTAAAGAATATTATGACTAAGGTAATATACAACAATTTATCGTTAGTCTTCAACAGGGAAAAATCTGATAAAATATAATAGCCAACAAGTTTTAGATCAACAACTGCAGCAGAAACAGCAATCCATTAGAAGAGTCAAGTAGAGAATGAGTTCTATTATCTTCTAATCAATATTTTATCCCTGTAACAACAATCAATATACATCTTTAATCAAATATTCATCTTTGTACTACAGGCCAAAGATATTCATTTGTATCACCAGTTGGTCATGTTCATCTCAACACTGCTCATCTTTGCACTACGCCAAAGATATTCATCGCTTAATCATTTATCTTTCCACTACTGGTAGAAGATATTTAGTATTATCATCATTTAGGACCGAGGATGATGAAAAATATTTTAAAGAAAACGAATCCAAAGGAAACGGAAGGACAAATAGTAGGGATTCGTATAATGTTTATCCAAGATCAATAATACTTCATAAATACCAATTTTGAAGTAGAATTCAAAAAATAAAGATCAAAACATGAATACAATCAAAGATAAGAACCATAATAGACATCTTAGACAAAAAGAAGAAATTTTCATTTTTTAATATGAATAGTGCCGTATTTCGTGAATAGTCAGGTATATCGTGAATAATATCGTATACGTGAATAGTAACTCCCACACAAAAAAAGTTCCAAATTTGATAAAAATTCAGATCAATACTTTGGCATAATGATATTGAAGAAATAATATCATATATGAAGAAAATAACATCATTTACCTCAAAATATCAAGACGTCGATCGTAATATCGATATAAAATTTGAAGGAAACTTGCTGCACCGATGAATAGAAACTCACAAAGTATCTAAATACTCATAAAATACACTCAATAATCTAGAGAAAGAGAGAAAACTTGTTTACGGTGTGATTTTCAATTCTAACTTAGCCCTCTATTTATAGGAAAATGTTAGCGAGTTGACCAAAACCCGATGGCTTTACTCGCTACTATTCCCACCCACCACATTTGAAATAAATTCAACACATTTCTTCACCAAACACACAAGGGGGCCCACTCAATTCTAGAATTTTCTACCAAAATCATTTATAAACCTAATTTACAATCACCACCTCTTAAAATTCATAATAAATCATACGTTCATTTTAACGGTTCAAAATTTGTGAACATATACTCAACTTATATATGTATAACATATCCAAAAATTACAACGATCCAACTATTTGGATTAAAAAATTATAACTCATACAATATATCTCAAAAATACTCGGTTTAATTTTTAATACTTTCATTCGACAAAAATACTAATAAAACACCTCAACATTAACTCCTTCATTTTAACCACAATAAATATATCCAACATTTATATCCACATAAAATAAATATTTCCTTATCATATGAATCAATAATTAATTATTCACAAATAATATTACGAATCACATTTATGACAACCAAAGCCGTTCCTCAGAAAGAGGGGCTTTCAATAAGAATTTCTCCTTATTGGCCAGCAATTAGGTGACCAAACCTCTCCTCGACGTAACTTTCTAGACATTGCCAATAATGCTATCTAATAATATTATTCAAATAATATAAATTATTGATCCGATAATGAGAAATATCGTCATGAAGGACAATTATTGAAACAACAATAATATAAAATATCAACGCAAAGAATTATTGAATCAATAAAATAAAATATTGAACAAAGAACTCATCGTAACAATTATTGAGTAGTGCCTTCACATAAGAATCAATAATTCATCAATCTTGTGCATCCACGCCAGACATCGTATTTTAACCACCGTATTCCAACAATGTTAATTGGAATAACTACTGCAGTTATTTATAAAAACTCAAAATTGTCGCTTTTCTTCATCCGACAGCTTATTATTACATTATGGGGCCCATAAATGATCGCTAGGTAAATGCGAATATTCCCCGACAACAAGAATATTCCACGACCAAACGAATATTCCCCGACAACAATATTTCGATCATAAAATTCTCCTAATAAATCTTCCTCAGTTTCCTCTTCTTCCTCACTCTCAGCCGCTACCTCTGCGACTAGCTCGGGTGCAACTATCAATTCTTCACTCATCACATGGATATCTCTAATTTCTTCTTAGCCTAACATACTACAATCAAGTTTAATAACTTAATTAGTACTCCCCAAAAAATCTTTGTTATAACAAGATATTATACTCCAATATTTATTCTTTAAATGAATCTCCTCGATTCATCACTTAAAACTCTATATGAGTTAATCTCTTGATTTTCAGATGTCATTCCCAAATACTGCCACAAAACAAGGGTTAATTAAAGAAATTAACATGCCACATATTATCCCTAAATTCCGACCGACCAATTTGTTAGTTTCCAGTAGGCACACAATAGATCTAAAAGGGGGGGTTGAATAGATCCTTTTCAATTTCAAATACTTTTCTCGTTTATTTTGTATTGCTAATGAATTAGCATATGTAAAACATAAGAATCTTTTCAAGCACATCGGAATAAGTAAAATATCCTTCATTGATATATTCATGAACATACATACATTTTCGTAAAGTTAGTTAAGTTGTAAGCAATTAATACATACATACCATTTATAACAGTTATGTACATAATGTAAATGACAAAAGGTAAATGACTGAATGTAAACGACACAAGGGATTTTAAGTGGTTCAGAGACTCATGCTCCTAATCCACTCTTCTACTTTAACTAGCAGGAATTCAACTAAGGAAGGGCATCACCCTGAATCACAAAGATTCCTTCAAGGCCAGCAGCCTTGGAACTTTAGTTCACTAAGAACTCTTCAAGCCCAGCAGACTTGGAACTCCTCTAGTTCCCTAGGAACTCTTCAAGCCCAGCAATCTTGGAACTTCATTTAGTCCCTCCGGACAAGGACCCCTCAGGCCCTTACTACTTGTTGTTCTTGTAGTTGTTGTTGGTGCTGAGATGCTAAGATGTCTTTAAGCTTGAACATCTTCTGTACTTAGCAGCTTGGCGTGGTCCTCTTCGCATTTTGCGTAGAGTCTAGACCACATCTTCTCTGGTGCAGTTGATCTTCATTATGTTCTGCTAATCTTCATCCGATGTCAGTTGTGCACCATCATCATTTAGGTTTGCTAAGTCTCTAATCTTTTGGTAGACTTCGTCAGGCACTTAGCATTCCCTGAACCCCTTCTTGAATGATCTGCAGATATGGTTCTGCATCTGTTCTGTTTCAGCTTTTGGTTCATGGTGATTCATAGAGTGGCTCTCTGGATCTTCTTTGTGCGCTACCACTTTTCTGAATGCTATCTTCTTGGCCTTCTCGGCTCTCAGCTTAGCTGCCATCTTCAGTGGCATTCCCATCCTTGTTGAGTGAAACTTTAGTCTATTCAAGTCCTTTTTTAAATCTGATTCACTTCCACCTTCGTAGTCTCACTGTCACTGAGACTTGTTTTTTTTAGCTCTGGTGAAACTCATAGAGTCAACAATATAGCATTCCAACAACACAACGATTCTGCAACTTCAGCAACTCTTGATCTTTGAAGCTCTGGCTGATATATACTCCTTCCCAATCTTCCCGTTGGAATATAGCCGTTGAAAGCTATTTGAATTGCTTCGTAGATCTCGAGTTATTTGGTGCAAACTACTTGATGTGATATGACAGCTCCTTTATGACTTTACTGACACAGCAGTCTGCTACCTTACCTACCGCCTTAGAGTTGTCATCTTTCCATATCAGGCAGGTAGTCATCTTTATTTCTTCTTTCTGACTTCTTGATTAGAACATCAGAAATTGTCCTTTTGGATCAATGCTCTCAAATAGTAATGTTCGAATATCAGTCTTCAGATTGAACTGTTGCCAATGCTTCAATCTTCAGATGACCGAACTCTACGATTCTGATGCAGTTGTTCTTGGACCTGATCGTAGTATGTCTTGTTGATTTTTGCTCATTGACTAGTTGAGACAACACTACGATTTTGAAGAGTGTTCACTGGATCTTCAATGTAGAACACATGTTTCTTCTCTTGTGTAGTTATTCATCACTTCTGTTTGCCTTTACTTACATTAGGTACTGACAACTTGTCTGATTATTCTAGCCCTCCTCAACTTCAAGACTTATCAGATTAGGCATACTCAGTCTCTTTCTCCTTGTGATCTCCCGTTCACCTATCATCAATGGTCTGACCCATGCTTCATCTTCTTTGTCTGTTCTGTATAGGTTGGCCAGCTTTTCTGTGTAAACTGCATCAGTTCCTACTTTGTTTGACAAACACTACGATCCTGGTTGACCCCAATATCGTTGTCTTATGTTTTCTTAATACCATCGCACTTATGGCGACTTTCCTCCTCGGTCACTTTTTTCAAGTCTTCTTACGTCAACTTGTGGAAGACTTCATCTTGAATGGCTTCACAACTCAATCTGGATGTTGATTGGGTTGGTACTTAGATCTTCTGTTAGCTTGCATGTCATTTGTTGAGTGCTCTCTGGTTTCCTTAAGGTGGAATGTATTTTTGCAACTCAGACCAGAGGCTTCATATTTTGGATATTCTGGGAGTGCTCATTTGTTGAGAATCGTGTTGACTCTACGATTATGCCTTGGCGTTGTGAGCACCTCTTTTGAAGCCTTAGTTCTGCACAATACGATTTAGCTTTGGTCTTGCAGACACTACGACTCCGAGATCAGATCTTGACACACTACAATTTTTGTCTTTAAGCTTAATGTCTTCGTCTGATCTAGCTCGACTACGATTTTTGCCTCTGATATGATCAGTAGACTCTACGACTTCAAGTGTGGTCTACGATTCTTGACTTGGCTTTGGCAGATGCTCGGTTGGCTCTTAAACAGGTTGTCTCTACGATTCTGAACATGACTTCCTCAACAGACTACGGTTCTGAGAAAGTTCTTCTCGACACACTACGATCATTCCTCGTCTCTCCTGGCAGTCTACGAACTTCGAGATCTACTATCTTGCAGACTACGATTTTGCCTTAATAGTTCTCGAGTTTTCCTTGACTCTCTTGGCAGACTACGATTCTAGTGCAGTGCTCGACAATCAGACATACCTATCTATTACATTTTAAGATCAACCTAACAAGCTTGATCTTTCTATATTTATAGTCCTTGTACATCATTTCTTTTTAAGGACTTTACAAAGCTGTTTTGCTTATTTAGGATCAACCTAACATATTTGATCAATTCATTCTAAGTCCTTGTACATATGTTCCTATTATCTATCAAAGGACTTTACATCTTTTCTTAATGCAAGCATTCTTGCATATTCATTCATTTATACCATAATCAAATCATATATAAATAGGAATATCATTCACATGCTTATTCCTAACACAATTAAATAACAAATAAGCTTAGGTAGGACATAGTAGAGAAGATTTTACTCGTCTTTCCCCTCCTAGTTCTAACCTCAGATCTCCGCTGGAGATCATATCCCTAAGCTCTGATACCAATTGTGACGCCCCTAAAATAGGTCCACACAACCCATTCTGAGTCGTTAAATACATGGTACAAAAATCAAATATAACTTCTTTTATACAACTATTAATTGACGTGAAAAATACGACATAACATAAGCAGTGAGTTTTAATACAAATATTATCTCGTAGAGAATATCCAAACTCAAATAAAGTCCTCATTACAATTATTGTTACACTATTTTATAGAATAGTGAGGACTACTGTATCAACCATCTTGGACCATCACTCCATTCCCTGATTAGTCCCAGCTATATTCTCATTTCCTGAAGAGAACAATAAAAGAAAAGGGTGAGCTCAACTAGCCCAGTAAAACATATTATGACTAAGATAATGCAGAATAAATTATTCTTAGTCCTCAACAGAGAAATATCTGATAGAATACAATAGACAACAAGTTTTAGATCAACAACTGCAGTGGAATAAGCAATCCATTAGAAGAGTCAAGTAGAGCATGATGTCTACTATCTTCTATGATTTAAAAGTTTATCATCAATATTTTATCTCTATAACACAGCTCAATAAATATTCCACATCATCGAATTATCCATGCACTACGGGCCAATAATATTCGTTAGTATCACCAGTGGTCATGATCATGCTAAACAATTGTCCATCTATGCACTACAGGCCAAAGAGGACTTTCACCACATCATTTGTCTGTAACATTAGAGGTTATGATTATACCAATACACAATTCCTGGTCATAATCATACCAATCAACAGTCCATCTATACACTACGGGCTAAAGATGACTTTCACCACAATATAAACATGAGGATGATGACAATGATATAAGGAATCAATCAAGTGAGATCAAGAATAAATATTAGAGATTTATAATTCAATTTATCCAGAGTTCAAAAATGTCCAAATTGTCAACATGATAACTAATTGTGGAGTAAAATTCAAGAATGATATTCATGTATCAAAAATAATTTGGACAGAAAATAAACTATTTTTGTCATGAATAGTACCCCGTGAATAGTACCGTATGAATAGTACCATATGAATAGTACTCATGAATAGTACTGTATAAATAGTATCCATGAATAGTAACCCGACATAAAAATATTAAAATTTAACAAAAAAGTTCAGACCAATATTCCAGTGAAACGATACTAGATGAAGCGCAAAACTCAAGAATATTCTACTAATTTCAGGGATTATAGAAGCAATACTTATCAAAATAAGTGTAGAATTAAGAATATGAAACGAAATAATATTAGTTACATACTATAGAGTATGGAAGAAAATAATATTTCTTACGAATATTCAACGAAAATAATATCCCTTACGAATATTGAACGAAGATAATATCTGTGACGCCCCCAAAATAGGTCCATTCCATCCAACCCATTCTGAGTCGCCAAATACATGGTATAAAAACAAATACAACTTCAGTAATACAATCGTCGTGCAAAATACGACAACACATATACTGTGAGTTTGAATACAACTATTGTCTAATAGACAGTATAAAAACTCAAAAGGGGTCCTCATTACAATTATTGATACGCTATTTCACAGAATAGTGAGGACTACAAATGCAACCATCTGGACCGTCAATCCATTCCCCGGTTAGTCCCTGCTATATTCTCATTTCCTGAAGAGAACAGTGAAAGAAAGGGTGAGCTCAACTAGCTCAGTAAGAAATATTATGACTAAGATAATATACAATAAATTATCATTAGTCTTCAACAGAGAAAAATCTGATAAAATATAATAGACAACAAGTTTTAGATCAACAATTGCAGCGGAATAAGCAATCCATTAGATGAGTCATGTAGAGAAAGAATTCTACTATCTTCTATGAATTTAAAAGTCCATCATCAATGTTTTATCCCTGTAACATCAATCAATACACATCTTTAATCAAATATTCATCTTTGCACTGCGGGCCAAAGATATTTATTTGTATCGCTATTTGGTCATGTTCATCTCAACACCTGTTCATCTTTGCACTACGGGCCAAAGATATTCATTAGGTAATCATTTATCTTTGCACTACAGGTCAAAGATATTCATCAGTTAATCATTCATCTTTGCACTACAGGCCAAAGATATTCAGTAATATCATCATTTAGGACTGAGGATGATGAAAAATATTTTAAAGGAACGAATCCAGTGAAACAAAATAACAAATATTAGAGATTCGTATTACAGTTTATCCAAGATCAATAATGCTTCACAATAACCAATTTTGAAGCAAAATTAAAGAATAAAGATCAAAACACGGATACAATCAAAGATAGTAACCATAATAGACACCTTGGATAAAAAGAAAAAAATTTTATTTTTTCTATTGAATAGTCTTCAGATTAAGTGAATAGTGTCGATATCGTGAATAGTAACTCCGACACCAAAAGATAGAAATTCCACAAGAAAAATCATCATGCTTCGTGAATAGTACTCATGAATAGTAATTCGTGAATAGTAACTCATGAATAGTAACTCGTGAATAGTAACCTCGACATGAAAAGTTCCAAATTTGATAAAAAGTTCCAACCAATATTTCGGCATAATGATATTGAAGAAATAATATCACTTACGAAGAAAATAACATCCCTTACCTCAAAAAGATAATACTTCTAGCTGGAATACTGGATATAGTGCTGAAGAAACTTGCACCATATAGCAACACTCAAAGTATCAAAATACTCACAAGAATACGCTCGATAATATAGAGAGAGAAAGAGAGAAAACTTATGAATTCTGGTGTGATTTTCAATTTTAACTAAGCACCCTATTTATAGGAAAATGCTTAGAATGCCATAGAAGACTAACCTGCTATGTAAGACCCCGAAATTTTTTAAATAAAAAGGAATTTCCTTTATTTATTATTTTGAAATAGTAAGGGTTGATTTGATTAATGTGGATAGTTAAGGGTTAAATACGCAAATATTTCAAAATAAACAAGTGGTTATAAAATATTCATTACTGTCAGGGAATATTCGTTTGGTCGTGGAATATTCAAATCGCTTGTCGGGAATATTCGTATGACCAAAGTAGCGACCATGTGTGGGCCCCATAACGGAAAGCGATTGGATGAGAGAAAACGACAAAGTTTGGGTGGTTATAAATAACAGAAGTAGTTATTCTGAATTAAGATCATTGGAATACCGGTTGGTTAAAATACGATACTGGCGTGGTTGCAAGAAGCATTACGGTGATTGCACGATTGTTGAATTATTGATCCTTACGTGAAAGGCACTACTCAATAATTTTCACAAAGAATTCTTGCTCAATATTTTATTTTATTGAATCAATAATTCTTTGCGTTGATATTTTATATTATTGTTGTTCAATAATTGTCAACGCACATTATCTCCATTATCGGATCAATAATTCATATTATTTGAATAATATTATTAGATAGCATTATTGGCAATGTCTAGAAAGTTCTCATCGAGGAGAGGTTTGGTCACCTAATTGCGGCCAAGATGAGGAGAAATCCTTATCGGAAAGCCCCTCTTTCTCGGGAACTACCGTTGTCATAATTGTGATTACTGTAATATTATTTGTGAATAATTAATTATTGATTCATATGATAAAGAAATATTTATTTTATGTGGATATAAATGATGGATTTATTTATGTGGTTATAAATGAAGAAATTATTGTTGAGGTGTTTTATCGGTATTTTATCGATTGGAGGTATTAAAAATTAAATCGAGAGGTTTTGAGATATATTGCATGGGGTTATAATTTTTAATCCGACCGTTGGATTGTGGTAATTTTTGGGTATGTTATACATACATAAGTTGAGTATATGTCCACAAATTTTGAACCGATTAAAAATGCACGAATGATTTGTTATGAATTTTAAGAGGTGTCGATTCTAAATTAGGGTTATAATTGATTTTGGTGGAAAATTCTAGAATTGAGTGGGCCCCACTTGTGGTTGGTGAAGAAATGTGCTGAATTTTATTTCAAATGTGGTGGGTGGCAATAGTAGCGAGTAAAGCCATCGGTGTAGCAGTGTCAAGTCTGCCTTGGTACGGCTAACATTTTCCTATAAATAGAGGGCTAAGTTAGAATTGAAAATCACACCGAAAAACAAAGTTTTCTCTTTTCTCTCTATATTATTGAGCGTATTTTGTGAGTATTTAGATACTTTGAGAGTTCTTTGCTCAAGACAAGTTTCATTCAAGATCACTTGACCTTTCCTTCCGAAATCTTGATTCTTTGAGGTAAGGGATATTATTTTTTTCAGAATGATATTATTTCTTCAATATCATTATCTTTGAAATGTTGATCTGAAGTTTTTATCAAATTTGGAACTTTTCATGTCTGGGTTACTATTCATGAGTTACTATTCACGAAGTTACTATTCATGAGTTACTATTCATTCACGAGTTACTATTCACGAGTACTATTCATTCAAGCGTGAAGATGTTTTTTTTGTGGAATTTCTATCTTTTGGTGTCGGAGTTACTATTCACGATATCGGACTATTCACGATATCGACACTATTCACGATATCTGCACTATTCATAGAAAAATAAAATTTCTTCTTTTAAGTCAAAATATCTATTGCGGATACTAGCTCGATTGTATCCATGTTTTGATCATTCTTGAATTTTACACCACTATGATTATTTTTGAGGTATTGTTGGACATGGATAAAACAAAGTACTAATCCTTAATCCTTAATCCTTGTCATTTTGTTTCCTTTGGATTAGTTCTTTAAAAATATTTTTCATCGTCCTCGGTCTTAAATGATGATATTATTGAATATCTTTGGCACGTAGTCTGAAGATGAATGATTTCTGAAGAATATCTTTGGCTGTAATGTGCAAAATGAACAGTGTTTAAATGAACATGACCGATCGATGAATATCTTTGGCCTTTAGTGCAAAGATGAGCAGTGTTGAGATGAACATGGCTCGATTGATGAATATCTTTGGCTGTAGTGCAAAGATGAATATTTGATTTGAGATGAATATTGATTGATGTTACGGGGATAAAATATTGATGATGGATTTGTTAAATTCATAGATTATAGTAGATTTCATTCTCTACGTAACTCTTACATGAATTATTATTTCATTGCGAATATTGATCCGAAACTTGTTGTTTATCAGATTCTATTAAATTTTTCCTGTTGAAGACTAACGATAATTTGTTGTATATTATCTTAGTCATAATATTCTTCTTGAGCTAGTTAAGCTCACCCTTTTCCTTTTTGTTCCATTCTTCTCGGAGGCGAGAATATAAGCGAGTACTGAGCCTGGGGTATGGAATGAAGGTTTTAGAAAAGGATTGTTTAGTAGTCCTCACCATTTTGTAAAATAATGTATCAATAAATGTGATGAGGATTTATTTGAGTATAAATATTATCAGAAGATAATATTTGTATTTAAACTCACCAGCTTTCTTGTTGTAATAATAAAGTTGTAGTTGTTTACGTACCATGTATTGACAACTTCGTAATGGGTGATGTATACCTATTTTGGGGGCGCCACGGTTGGTATCGAGCTTAGGGATATGATCTCTGGCGGAGATCGGGGAATAGAACTAGGAGGGAGGCGAGTAAATCCTTCGCTAGTGTGTCTACCTAAGCTTATTTGTTAGTTGGTCGATCTGTAGGGATATTATGTGATATATTGATTTCCTTAACCCTTATTTTATGACGATGATTTGAGAATGTCGAATGAGAATATTAATGATGGAGTAAATGAGACCGTGGAGATGCTCATACTCACCAACGAGGAGAACGTGCAACAGTGGCAATGTTCCTCCCGTGAACAACACCACCGAAAGCGATGATGAAACGAGGGATGTTTAGAAGCTTTTTGCGATTCATGCAAAATCGAATGAGGAGACTCGTGTTCAAAATACGAGGAGGAAATGATAGCAATTCACGAGTTGTCACACCAAAACAGTTCGAAGAGTTGGGACCACCGAAATTTAAGGAAAGCGGATCCGATCATAGGCGGAAACATGGGTCAAACAAATTACCAAGATATTCGATGTCTTGGGATGCGGAGAACGAAGGTTCCATTCGCCACCTTTATGTTCCGTGGCGAGGCGGACATCGTGGGGAGTCTGTGAAGCGTACCCATCCAAACTTTTCACTCAAAGATGTCTTGGGAGACGTTTGAGACTATTTAATGACAAATACTTTCCGAAAGTGTTCGTCGTATATGAAGGAAGTGGAGTTCATCGATTAGAGCAAAATAACATGGCGGTGTCTCGATGCGAGGCAAAGTTTGCGAGTTATCCGTGTTTGCACCTCATTTGGTGGAGAATGAGGAACGATGATGCGGATGTTTCTTAGAGGTTTGAAACCCCAAGCATACGTCGAAGATCTCATTTCTCATAAACTTTCTCTTTATTCAGATGTTGTAAGCGGGGCTCAATTATTAGAGCGAGATAACGAGTACGGCACGGTCGGTGAGGACAATAACCGAGGATCGTATTAGAGATAGCGGTCAGCCAATGAATAATGATAACTGCGGAGAAAGAAATGACGGACGAAATGGTAACCACTCTGGTGGTAATCATGGTCATGAAAAGCGAGAAGAAGCGAGTCGGGAGGAGATTTTAAAAAGAGGAGATTTAATAACGACTATGTGAAGACGACAATGCCGGCGAAAGAATCGGGTTCTAAGGGAGGAGAACGACCACCGGTCATATGCTACAAATGCGAAAAGAGGGACATATCGATCAAAGCGCCCACAACAGCATTCAAGGTATGCTATAGTTGTGGAAAGGAAGGACATATCGCCGAGATTATGCTGATAGCGAAACCTAGTTCAATGAGGACGGTGACTCAAAAGATCGTCCCGAAAAAGTCAAAGTCAACGATTCCGGAAGAGCGTTTGTTGTGGTGGTGTCATAATGCGAGGAACCCAAACGAGGTGATCACGGGTAAGCTATTTATAAATTCTTGCGAAGTTTATACCTTACTTGATCTGGGGTGCTACCCATTCATTTATCTCTCCTGCATGTGCTCAACGTTTAAACTTGACTCGGAGAAATTAGACTTTGACTGTCTGTGAAAACTCCGTTAGGAGAAACTTTCATCACATCCACTTTGCTTTATAAATCTTGTTTGATTCAAGTTGGCACCATCACCTTACATTGACCTTATCTCTTTAAAGATACTTGCTTTTGATGTGATTTTAGGGATTGATTGGTTAACTACTCATCATGCCAAAATTGATTGTTTTCGTAAGGTTGTTAGTTTTCATATTCCTAACCAACCCTGTTGTGCGAATTCAAGCAACTAAACCATTAAAATCAATCACTATCATATCTAATCATAAAGCTATTCGTTTATTGAAAAACGGATGTCAAGCTTTCTTAGCCCATGTTATGGATTTGAATAAAGACACGTCAAATTTGAATAATATTCTGTTGTTATTGACTTTCTGACGTATTTCAAGAACTTCCGGTCTACCCCGAACGTGAAGTTGAATTCTTTATTGATCTTGAACTCGTACAAAGCCCATTTCTAAAACCCCATATCGAATGGCTCTATTGAACTTGAGAGTTAAAGGTCCAACTACGAGAATTGTTGGACATTGGTTTCATTCGTCCTAGTACATCTCCTTGGGGTGCTCCTGTTTTATTTGTAAAGAAGAAAAAGACGGGGAGTATGCGACTTTGTATTGACTATCGGAATTGAACCATGTCACCATCAAGAATAGGTATCCTCTACCTCGTATTGATGACTTGTTTGACCACTGCAAGGGGCACAATTCTTTTCAAAATCGATCTTAGATTACGGATATCATCACCAAGATTAGAATCGAGGATATTCCAAAGACGCCTTGAACTCTTCGGTATGGGCATTATGAATTCTTAGTCATGTCTTTCGGACTAACTAATGCTCCTGCGGCTTTCATGGATATGATGAACCGAGTATTCAAGGAATATTTGGATCAGTTTGTTGTTGTCTTTATTGATGACATCCTTATATATTCCAAAAGTCGTGAAGATCATGAGCACCATTTGAAGCTGGTACTCCAAAGGCTTCGTGAAAATGAACTATATGCCAAATTGAAGAAATGCGAGTTCTGGCTTGAGGAAGTAGCCTTTCTTGGGCATGTGGTGTCAAAACATGGAGTATCTGTTGATCCGTGAAGATTGAAGCAATCTGAAAGTTGGGAGCAACCAAAGTCGGTGGTTGAAGTCACGTAGCTTTTTGGGCTTAGTTGGTTATTATCGGAGATTCGTGGAAGGGTTTTCTCGAATCGCTACTCCATTAACTTTCATTAACTCGGAAGGATACAAAATTCGTTTGGAATGAAGAATCGAGAAAAGTTTCCAAGAGCTTAAGAGGAGACTTATTTCTAAGACTGTTCTAACAATACCATCTGCTTTGGATGGATTTGTTATCTACAATGATGCTTGAGCAAAGGGTTAGGATGTGTTCTCATGCAACGTGGGAAAGTCATAGCTTTATGCCTCGCGACAACTTAAAGAGTATGAGAGGAATTATCCTACTCATGATCTAGAGTTAGCGTGATAATCGTTGCTGCTAAAAGATATGGAGGCACTATCTATATGGGAGAAAGTGGAGATATATTCGGATCATAAAAGCCTTAAATATTTCTTCACTCAAAAAGAACTCAACATCGCGCATGCAATGACGTTGGCTCGAGCTATTGAAAGACTACGACCACACTATTCAATACCATCCCGGTAAGCGAACGTGGTAGTAGACGCGTTGAGTAGAAAGATCATATGCGGAACGCAGTGCGATGATGTCAAGTATACGCGTAGAGCCAACTTTAATAGAAAAAGTTAAGGTTGCTCGCCACCGGGCCGGTGAAATGATGTATGAAGAAGAAAGTACAAGAAGGAGCTATTAGGAAGAGAGAATTGATGAAGAAGGAATACTTGAGTCCACTCTAGACTTTGTGTTCCTAACGACTCGATTTGAAGTACAAGATTATGATGGAGGCACACAATACACCATTTGCAATCCATCCTGGAAGTACTAAAATGTATCGTGATCTTGACATACATTTTGGTGGAATAATATGAAGAGAGAGATTGCAAAGTTTATCTCGATGTGTTTAACTTGCCCAACGTGTAAAGGCGGAGCATCTAGTACCTAAGGGTCCGTTGCAACCACTTGAGATTCCTGAATGGAAGTGGGAACACATTACCATGGATTTCGTTACGGGTCTTCCTACTACGGTTTCTCAAGGCATCAATGCTATTTGGGTTATTGTTGATAGATTAACCAAGTCTGCTCATTTCTTGCCGATCACGGAGACTTATTCCTTGAACGTCTTGCTAGTATATGCGTAAATGAGATCGTGAGGTTGCATGGCATGCTGTATCCATAGTTTGGGATCGTGACCCAAGATTCACTTCAAGATTTTGGGTTAGCTTGCAAAAAGCTATGGGCGCAGGATTTGCGATTTAGTTCGCATACCATCCCCAAACAGACGGACAATCGAGAGAGGACTATTCAAACTCTTGAAGATTTATTAAGACTCAGTGTCCCAGACTTCAAGGGCGGTTGGGATAAGTATTTACCATTGGTGGAATTCTCCTAAACAACAAGTTATCGAGGCAAGTATAGGTGTGGCTCCATTCAAGCATTATATGGACGAAAATGTCGTTTCCAATATGTTGGGATGAGGTGGGTGAAGCAACATTGTTGGGACCCGAGTTAATGTACGTATATGACTCACCGAAAAGATCCAAATAATTCGACAACGATATACAAAGCGGCTCAAGATCGACAAAAGAGTTATGCGGATCTTCATCGAAAGGACGTGGAATTTAATGTAGGGGATCATGTATTGTTGCGAGTTGCTCCATGGAAGGGAGTTACAAGATTTGGGAAGAGAGGAAAGCTCAATCCACGATTTATTGGTCCATTTCAAATTCTTGACCGAGTAGTAGGAAATGTAGCCTATAGACTTGCGTTACCTCCGAGTATGTCTCGTGTTCATAATGTGTTTCACATATCCATACTTAAAGAAATATGTGAAAGACCCGAACCACGTTATTGAGTTAGAACCGGACGAGATAGCCAAAGACTTAACGTATGAGGAGGTACTATCAAGATCTTGGATAAGAAGGAGCATGTCCCCTACGCCAAGAAAGGTCATACCACAAGTTAAAGTTTTGTGGAGGAATCATGCTATAGAGGAAATGACACAGGAATTGGAAAGCGGAAATGAAAGCGAGGTATCCTCACCTTTTCAAAACACACAGTCGTCGTCGAATTTTCGGACGAAATTTCATAAGGAGGGAGGTTGTAAGACCGAAATTTTTAAATAAAAGGAATTTCCTTTATTTATTATTTTGAAATAGTAAGGGTTGATTTGATTAATGTGGATAGTTAAGGGTTAAATACGCAAATATTTCAAAATAAACAAGTGGTTATAAAATATTCATTACTTGTCGGGAATATTCGTTTGGTCGTGGAATATTAAATCTTGTCGGGGAATATTAAATGCGGACGACGACCAAGACCATGTGTGGGGCCCCATAACGGAAAGCGATTGGATGAGAAAAAGCGACAAAGTTTGGGTGGTTATAAATAACGGCGTAGTTGTTACCATTAAGACTGTTGGAATACCGGTGGTTAAAATACTGATGTACGGCGTGGTTGCACAAAGAGTTAGACACCAGATTGTTATGCGATTGTTGAATTATTGATCCTTACGTGAGAAGGCACTACTCAATAATTTTCACGAGAGTTCTTCGCTCAATATTTTATTTTATTGAATCAATAATTCTTTGCGTTGATATTTTATATTATTGTTGTTCAATAATTGTCAACGCATTATTATCTCCATTATCGGATCAATAATTCATATTATTTGAATAATATTATTAGATAGCATTATTGGCAATGTCTAGAAAGTTACATCGAGGAGAGGTTTGGTCACCTAATTGCGCCCAATGAGGAGAAATCCTTATCTGAAAGCCCCTCTTTCCTGAGGAACTACCGGTTGTCATTATAATTGTGATTCTGAATATTATTTGTGAATAATTAATTATTGATTCATATGATAAAGAAATATTTATTTTATGTGGATATAAATGATGGATTTATTTATGTGGTTATAAATGAAGAAATTATTGTTGAGGTGTTTTATCAGTATTTTATCGATTGGAGGTATTAAAAATTAAATCAGGGGTTTTGAGATATATTGCAGGGGTTATAATTTTTAATCCGACCGTTGGATTGTGGTAATTTTTGGGTATGTTATACATACATAAGTTGAGTATATGTCCACAAATTTTGAACCGTTAAAATGCACGAATGATTTGTTATGAATTTTAAGAGGTGTCTGATTCGGAAATCAAGGTTATAATTGATTTTGGTGGAAAATTCTAGAATTGAGTGGGCCCCACTTGTGGTTGGTGAAGAAATGTGCTGAATTTTATTTCAAATGTGGTGGGTGGCAATAGTAGCGGTAAAGCCATCGTAGCAGTGCGGTCAAGTCTGCTTGGTGACGCTAACATTTTCCTATAAATAGAGGGCTAAGTTAGAATTGAAAATCACACCGTAAACAAAGTTTTCTCTCTTTCTCTCTATATTATTGAACGTATTTTGTGAGTATTTAGATACTTTGAGAGTTCTTGTTCAAGATAAGTTTCATTCAAAGATCACTTCCGCCTTTCCTTCCAAGCAATCGATTCTTTGAGGTAAGGGATATTATTTTTTTCGTAATGATATTATTTCTTCAATATCATTATCTTTGAAATGTTGATCCGAAGTTTTATCAAATTTGGAACTTTTCATGTCGGGGTTACTATTCATGAGTTACTATTCACGAGTTCTTATTCATGAGTTACTTATTCACGAGTTTACTATTCACGAGTACTATTCATGAAGCGTGAAGATGTTTTTTTTGTGGAATTTCTATCTTTTGGTGTCGAGTTACTATTCACGATATCGGACTATTCACGATAATTTACACTATTCACGATATCGGCACTATTCAATTTAAAATAAAATTTCTTCTTTTAGTCCAAAATATCTATTCGGATACTAGCTCGATTGTATCCATGTTTTGATCATTCTTGAATTTTACACCACTATGATTATTTTTGAGGTATTGTTGGACATGGATAAAACAAAGTACGAATCCTTAATCCTTAATCCTTGTCATTTTGTTTCAATTGGATTAGTTCTTTAAAAATATTTTCATCGTCCTCGGTCTTAAATGATGATATTATTGAATATCTTTGGCTGTAGTCAGAAAGATGAATGATTTCAAGAATATCTTTGGCCTGTGTAGTGCAAAAGATGAATGTGTTTAAATGAACACGATCGATCGATGAATATCTTTGGCCTTTAGTGCAAAGATGAGCAGTGTTGAGATGAACATGAATCCGATTGATGAATATCTTTGGCACCAGTAGTCTGCAAAGATGAATATTTGATTTGAGATGAATATTGATTGATGTTACAGGGGATAAAATATTGATGATGGATTTGTTAAATTCATAGATTATAGTAGATTTCATTCTCTACGTAACTCTTACTATGAATTATTATTTCACATTGCGAATATTGATCTCGAAACTTGTTGTCTATCAGATTCTATTAAATTTTTCCTGTTGAAGACTAACGATAATTTGTTGTATATTATCTTAGTCATAATATTCTTTATTGAGCTAGTTAAGCTCACCCTTTTTCCTTTTTGTTCCATTCTTCTCAGGAGGCGAGAATATAGCGAGTACGAGTCGGGGTATGGAATGAAGGTTTTAGAAAGGATTGTTTAGTAGTCCTCACCATTTTTGTAAAATAATGTATCAATAAATGTGATGAGGATTTATTTGAGTATAAATATTGTCTAGAAGATAATATTTGTATTTAAACTCACAGTTTTACTGTTGTAATAATAAAGTTGTAGTTGTTTCTGTACCATGTATTGACAACTCAGAATGGGTGATGTATACCTATTTTGGGGGCGTCACATGCTACCTGATGGCTTTACCTGCTACTATTCCCACCCACAACATTTGAATAAAAATTTAGCACATTTCTTCACCAATCACAAGTGGGGTCCACTCAATTCTAGAATTTTCCACCAAAATCATTTATAAACCTAATTTCTGAATCAGTCACCTCTTAAAATTCATAACAAATCATATGCTCATTTTTAACGGTTCAAAATTTGTGGACATATACTCAACTTATATATGTATAACATATCCAAAAATTACAACGATCCAACGATCGGATTAAATATTATAACTCACACAATAAAGCTGTAATAACACCGATTTGATCTTTTAATACCTCTAATCCGACAAAATACTGATAAAACACCTCAACATTAACTCCTTCATTTATAACCACATAAATAAATCCATCATTTATATCCACATCAAATAAATATTTTCTTATCATATGAATCAATAATTAATTATTCACAAATAGTATTACAGAATCATATTTATAATGATAATCGAAACATTCTCCTGGAAAGAGGGGCTTTCCCGATAAGGATTTCTCCTTCTTGGCCAAGCAATTAGGTGACCAAACCTCTCCTCGATGTAACTTTCTAGACATTGCCAATAATGCTATCTAATAATATTATTCTAATAATATGAATTATTGATCCGATAATGGGAAATCACATGCGTTGATGATTATTGAACAACAATAATATAAAATATCAATGCAGCAATTATTGAATCAATAAAATAAAATATTGAATAAGAATTCTTCGTGACAATTATCGAGTAGTGCCTTCACGTACGTAAGATCAATAATTCAACAATCTCAGCTGCAATACTGGTGTCTCGCAACCACCACGCCAGACATCGCTTTTTTTAACCAACGGGTATTCCAACAGATCTTAATTGGTAATAACTACTGTTGTTATTCAATTTTGTCATTTTCTTCATCCGACCGTTATCCGTTATGGGGCCCACAAATGGCTGCACCGTCGTACTAATATTCCCCGACAGAAAGAATATTCCACGACCAAACGAATATTCCCCGACAATTGAATATTTTATAACCACTTGCTAATTTTGCAAAATTTTCATATTTCACCCATAATCAAAGTATTATATCAAATTAATACCTTATTATTCACAATAATAAATTGAGGAAATTCGATTTTATTCATTGAAAAGTTGGGGTCTTACAATATTCCTTACGAATATTGAACGAAAATAATATTCCTTACGAATATTAAACGAAAATAATATTCCTTACGAATACGAAAAATAATATTTCTTACGAATATGAAATAAATAATACCCCTTACCTTAGTAGGAAAGTAAATCTGACTGGTATAACGGAGATTTTTTTGAAGAAAACTTGTATTATTTGCTACACTCAAAGTATCCTTATACCAGAAAGAAATACACACAATATTATAGAAGAAAAATTCTCTGTTCTGGTGTGATTTTTATTTCTTAACTAAGCATCCTATTTATAGGAGAATGGCAGAGCACTATTTAAATATAATCACGGGTGAACAGAAGAAAAAAAATTCACGGGCGTGGGTGAGATTTCGTCTGATTTTTTCTGATTTTTACTATTTATCACTGTGCAATAAAATATTCTAATAAAATAAAAATTTTATATAAAATATAATATATTCTATTTATAATCTAATAAAATGAATAACTTTATATATAATATAAAAAAGTATTCTGTGTTATATAAAAAATTTTCTATTTTATTACTATTATAATAATAATAAAATAAAAGTGAGATAACTTTTTACGGATGATTTTGAAAAATGAGTAAGTAGGGGTTCATGTAATAAGTCAAATTTATAACAAATATTTCATGACAACCCCTCTATTTATATCAAAAATTGAATAAATATTTAACACAAATCACTTATTTTCAATTAACACATTTTTAATTTTTTAATAATTATTCATCATTAATATTATAATTTATAATATTAACAACCATATTATTTCCAGAAAAGAAGGACTTTCCCATAATCTGCTTATCACGCAATTAAATAACTTAACCCTTTTACTCAACAGTTTGTAGACCTCGTCAATAATGATCGAAATTCGAAATGACAAGGAAAGGGTTTATACTTTATACATTTTTAGCCGGAGAGGTACTCTGACAGTGGACTACTTTCAGTTCTACCCGATACCCATATATAAACTAACCTACCAAAGAAATCACCGGAGAATCTCAGTTTAGATCCGTCGAAAGTTCCCGTACCGGCGATTGTAGGACATTCTCTCCTTCATGTTTCTTCCGCTTCTCTCTTTCTTTCGTCCCGATTCCATTGTCCTTAAATTGATTCAGGGGAAGGATAATTCGCCGGAAAAAAAGCTCAATTAGGTTGCGGCAATGGCGTCCTCTCTCTTAGTATATGCAATTCTCTTATTTTCTCTATTAATTGTCTCCCATGGCGCTCCAGAGTCTTCAATCTGCAGGAACAAAAATGATGTTCAGGAGGTGAGATAACTATTTCCCTTTTTATTACTTAATTAATTACCCCATGAAATTTTCATTTATGTACCTAATTCTAGTATTTTGGTTTTTATTATATTGCAATTCAGAACTTGGAACAAAATACTATGGAAGATTGCACTCACATGTAATTATGAATGTATTATGGGTTTACATTAAATGTTGATCAAATAGGGGAAAATTCTACTTGGTACTAGAAACATGAGCAGCTTTGACTATTTACTAATTTTGAGGAATGAACTCTTAGTACTTATCAAATACAAGAAACTAATTCTAAGCATGTTATTTTGTACTTGAAATGAACATGTAATATTTTATACAGCAAAATTCAGATCACTACGTAAAATTCTACATCACATCCTAATTTTTGTAAGTCTGACAGTTGTGAGGTGAAGTGAAACAGTTATTTACATCCAAATTGACTATACCTGAGCTTCCCAAAGTTCTTCAACAGCCTTACAGTGGCTAGGCTATAGCTAAGTTTCCCATTGAATTCAGCAATATTTTATCATCTTCGTTTTCCACGCCTTTTTCGTCAATTTGCTTAAAGTAACCCTATAATCCTGACCATTGTTAGACATATTTTTTTCAAAATGTAAATCCTTCAGACTCATATCACATTGTCACATGACTTAGAAAGAGCTGATTTTTTTTTTTTTAAAATAATTTTTTATTATAAAATAACTGCCTTTAATAAAATCTAGTGGCATAATCCACATTTCACATGCAATGGGCTGCTGGATCATAGATTGTTCTAGTAAATGCTCCTGCTTTACCTAGATTCCTAAAACCAATTGAAATTTCCATGCTACTACTGCTCAATGAGCATAAAACAGCTCACTTATCAATTTTATTCAAGCTTCAAACTTTACAGATTTTCTAATCTTTGTAAACTGCAGACGCCATCCATTTTGTTGCCATTATTTTTCTCTTGCATATTTGGTTGCCATTCTAGCCGCTATAGTCGTTAAAACTAATTATTTTGAAATTCTGTTTTAATGCAAGTGAAAGGGTTTAGAAGGGTCTAGGGAAGGGATAAAAGAGGAAGAAAGAAGGGGGAAGATGAATAACCATGCCTGTAGGCAGAATGGCATATGGCTTTTTCTCAAATCAACCCTAATTTTGTATAGGCCAAGAAGCCTATCTATACAAGGAAATAGATTCCTAACTGTTAATTACTATAATTAAAAAATCTAAAAGATCTATTATTATTACCTAACTAAGCTAACTAATTGCAAGGAAACGAATTCCTAACCTACTTTAATTAAAAAAATATAAAGATATGTTACTACTACATAGATCTCCTGTTTACCTAACCTAATTACAAACAATTTATCCATAAGTAACAATACAAAATGATTTACTAATAAGCACTTGCAATTTCCGTTAATTTCTTCTTTTGTTTTGGTCTAATTCACCTTCTGCCAAATGCTAATTTTACATTTAGACTTGCCATGGAGTGTTTCCATTCTGGTCCTACATCACTAGCATCCGTTTGGAGTAAGAGTCACTGATACAGAGCAGGCCAAGAAGAGATTTATTATTATTATTATTATTAAATATTGCTACTATTATTTGTGGATGAATTGTATGTAATTATTATCTTTTATGATATTAGGTAATTCTAGACTTCTATTTTTTGTTTCTTTATGGCTGGCCTGAGTTTAGATTGGACCGGAGATGGTGGATAAACTGCTTTGAATGGAGGTTGAATGACGGTTGATGTTGATAGCAACGGGTTGTGGTTGACGGAGGTTGAAGATGGTTGATGGTGACAATGACTGCTGGTTGCGATGGCTAGAGGTTAGGTTTACTTGTATGGAAGAAGAGCAAGGAAGGAGATGATGAAAAAAGAAAAAGAAGGAAGGCCATGATAGTCATTGTACATAAATTTTAACAGAGTTAAGAAGGAAAGCTGTTTTCCTCTTAGCCTCAATACTTTTAGGTGTGTATGTGTTGACTTTTGAAACTCAGGTTTTGATGCAAAAAAAACCTGTAAACATCAGGTAGTTAAGTGAAATTTACCCTATTTATTAACCTTTGTGGATTTATTTTGCCATTTTGGAAAGAAAAACGTTAAAGAAATACAATGCTTTGTTTATAGAAAGCTTTAGATACGAAAATTGTAAACAAACATTTTACATGTGAATTTACACAATAAAATAAAACCTAATTAAAACTGATGTGACCTTATAACGACTTAGCAAGAAAAAAGTGACCTTTATCATGTTCAGTTTTTTGTTTATTCTTTTTGTTTTTATTTTTGTAGTGCAAATGTCATGTTTAGTTACCTTTTAGCATGGGGAAATTTGATTCTGAAGAGTACTTTTCATCTTGAAATCTGTAGTTGCAAATATGCTAATATTTTACCTTTGTTTATATTTCCTATTAGGTAATAATTAAGAATTGGGTTGATGGAGTTGAAGGTGAGACAATTGAGGGATTAGGTGCAAGATTTGGTGCTGCATTACCTACACGTGAGAAAGAAGGCCTTAGACTATCTGCCAGTATTCTGAATCCCTTAGACTGCTGTTCCACTTTATCTTCAATGGTATTGTTTCCATATCCGTGGTGGACCTTGTCTCATTTGTCTACTACATTATGGTGAAATATATGGGAATATTTTTTTTTCCTGAATCTTGACATAATTGCTTGAGAACATGATTTACATACATGTTTCGTTTCCTTTTCAATTGTCTCAAGAGAAATATACAGATCAATTTTGATTCTTTCTTTTCTCTTGATTATTTTTCGATCCAGATGGATATATCCTGTTTATGGATTAACTTAAGATGTGAAAAAGCTCTATTGCCTCTGCCATTCTACGAGTCTCTTACATTTTTATGGCATTGCAACTCACTTTGACAACAACCGCATGTCTTGTTTTATAGCAGATATGCAAAATAAATAAGATATACATAATAATTTGGTTGTGTTTTTTAAAAATAATATATATATATATATATATATATATATAATGATTTGATGACATTAAAAAATAAAAAGACAAAAAGAAAAAAGAAATTTCCTAAACTTGAGCTGATAAAAATTATTTTGTGCTCAACTCAAACCTATACTCGGTGATGAAGCATAATTCTCTTTGGAAATATATTCTTTGAATCAACAAATGCTTTAGAGGCTTCCTAATCCTTTCAATAGTGATTTTCATTTCAAGTCTTGCATACTCTTTAAAAATCTGAGAAAACACTTCACAACATTTTATTTATGGCGAGATATCTATGGAAGTTAGTAGATAGCAATTGTTGACATAAAAGTTGTTCTTGTTTAACAATTTTCTTACTTGATTTGCAAATGGTCTTTCTTACTATTTTTTCAGTTCTCTGGCTCTATTGCATTGTGCCGACGTGGCTCTTGTGATTTCTCAACGAAGGCAGTAGTTGCACAATCAGGAGGTGCAGCTGGCATGTTGGTGATAAATAATGAAGAAGGTTGTAATTTTTAGAAACACAACGTAATTTTAGTCTAACTTATATTTTGGTTTTACCAAGATAGTTTATTGCCCAAATTATGCTACAACATTACTCTATCTCCTGGTACTATATTGCTAACCTGTTGCTTCCCCTCCACCCCTTTGCAGATGGACTTCCTGTGATGGATTGTCCTAACAACACTCAAACTTTAAATATTACTATTCCTTCTGTTGTTATCATAAAGTCAGATGGAGAGGCTTTGAACAAAGCTATGACAGGTGGAAGCAGAGGTGAGCTCTGGAGTTTATAATGATAACTTATTCTTTTCACAAGTTCTTTTTTTATAGAATGGAGTCTGTTTAAAATAATAAGCAATGCTGTCCATAACCAGGAACTGCAGATGAGCGAAGAGAGATAATTGAGGAGCATAAATGGAAATGACAGAACAGGGATAAATTCTGTTATTTCCTCATTATTTAGGGTTCTGTGAGTAGATATGAATGCCTTAAAATATCTTAGTAGGTTTTCTTTTATCACACAAATTGTTCAGGAATTTTGAATGAGTTGCATTAGATCTGTGGAACACCATTTTTTGATTCTTGAAGGCTACATTTCTTCTGGAAATAGATATTTTCGGCCGTGTGTTGTACTAGGCAATCAGAATTTGAGGAATGGGTTAAGATTACACCTAATTTGCATGCAGATGGAAGAAAACATCAACCATCTTTACTTTCATTGTTCAGTTGCCAGTTGAGTTCTGGTCTTTTGTTCTTTTCTTCTCAATGTTATGATGTCTAGAGCTTTAGGTATCTACTGTTGCAGGTCCTTCACTCATTTTGTTGATACTTAGGATCATATTTCGTTTTTCTTTATCGTTAGTCTTAGTCATTTGGAAGGCTAAGGTCCATCACGTTCGTTGGCTTGATGAAAGTAAATAGGTTAAACACTACTGACATGTTGCAGGTGCACACGCCTTGAAAATACTATCTCTTGGCAATCGAGTCAAATGCGTATAGCGGCTACTGAATCTCCCTCATTTTTTTCTTTCTGTCTTATTGATTATGCTGATTGAAGAGGTCCGAGTGTGAATCAATCCTACCTAGCATGCAGATTGTTTAGGATTTCGGAAATGGTATACAAACGTGGTACATGACATATTTTAGAAGGACGTTTTAAGTTATTTGATGTTCCTTAAGTGCTGATGATACAATACACATGGACAAGAACTCTTAAGAGCTTAAGGATTTAATCCTCGGAGTCTTATGTAATTTGACTAAGAATTAAATCAGTTTATGTTTTAAAGATGTAATTATAGTATACTAGGATTTAAGTTAATTAAGTTGTTCAAGTATTTTTAACATCTACTTTCCTAGTATAGATTGTCTAGGTAACTAGAGTTATTTCCTAATAGGCTACTTATCTTATCTTAATAGTATAATAGTCTATTTTGTCTCTACCAGTAGATTTTATCTGGTCAAAGACTTGGGTTTCTAATGAATAAAATTGAATATTAATTTGAGATTGAGGCTTTGGGCCATTACTTTTGGGCATAGTTCTTCTTCCCCTGCCACTTCTTTCACCCTCTTTTCCCCTCGTCAATCCCTTCTCACCCTTTGTCCTGCACCAAAATGGCATCAAAGCCAAGGTTCTGCAATTACTTTTGTAAGCTGCAATCCTTTTCACTATTTATCAAATCCACCATCCAAAATCCCTCTAGAATCTTCTCCACTTTCCCAACCAAAACTCAGCACAAAAAAAGGGTCCTAAATTACTTGTAATTGGTTACTGTTCATCACAAAAATAGCTGCCAGTTGAGGGGAAAAAAGGTAATTCTCTTCAGCTTTTAAACTCTTGATTCTCTTTGGGGTCAAATGATTCAACTTGAACAAAAATTTATGACCAGCGGGGATACCCGTTTTTGTCCAACCATAGAGGACTGTTAGCCATATCTAAGGGATGCATTCAGAACGTACCATTTCTGACACCCTTAGTCTATTGGTTACTTTACCACAATAACTGCAAAGGCAAAGTAGACATATGTGTAACATACACATCTGCAATTTCACCTGAAAAAAGGGGGAAAAAATACACATCTATAATGCTAGTGCTGTTTTGTGGTGTTAGTTTTGCAAATATTGTATTTTTATCTGACGAGCTTGTAGTACTCATTTGCATAGTTCTTTCCATTGATGTATACATGACTAATTATCTATTTACTTTAATTGTAGTGGAACTCCTATTATATGCTCCAGTTCATCCAGTGGTGGACATATCGGTGATATTCTTATGGTTGATGGCTGTTGGGACTGTAGCCTGTGCTTCACTTTGGTCAGAGTTTACTGCAATGGAGAAAAGTGAAGGGAGCTATAGTGAACTGCCACCAAAGGTTGCAACTATGTTGCCCATGGTTTTGTCTTCTTTATTTTTGATAGGTTTCTCTTGGTTTGTCTTAAAATGCATAGTTGCTTTTATTTAAATTTTTTTCAATGTTTACACAAACAAGTTTATTACACATACACGATTCATATAACTTACACTAACGTTCAAGGAGCGATGTCATGTCTGATGCAATGTTATGGCATACAGTAAATTGTGGGCCTCTCATCAAAATGCAAGTCAGGGAAATTTGTTCGAGCAGGGAATTGGTACCAGGAAGCTTTTTATCTAGTCGGAAAACTATAAAGTGCAACAGTCATGATTGATTCTGTTCTAAATGGCTAGAGGCCGAAATCTTTTCAGGTTACTTTGATTTTGAAGGTTTATCGAAGACGACATGCTGACGTTTATCGACTAGGTTATTGAGTTCAATAGGGATGTAGATGAAGAGAGTGCTGACCAGTATAAAAGGCTACTTGGAGGAAATGGGTTATCTGACGAAGCTCAGTTTTTTGGACGCTTTGCTTCCCTTTGTATAGTGTAACAAGTATATACAATGGAAAAAATAAATAAATGAGACCACCAAGGTGTTGGGAAAAAATACCTCCCAAATACTGTTGTCTTTGATAAATTAAATGACTAAAATATCAGCACATGCCAAACAAATTAAATTTGCAGTTTCACCAAAATAATAACCACTGAAGAAATAATGAGTAGAAAATATCCAACCACGAGACACCAAGATTTGTACGTGGAAAACCTTCTAAAACTAAAAGATAAAAACCACGGGACAAATTCCGAACAATTCACTAGAATAATCTGAGAGACTACAAAGATATCTTAATTTGAGTACAAAATCAAATTACTTCACCAAAATAACTATGTGATGGAACCCAAATAAAACACATTTATTTGAACAATCTTTCTCTCTCTATTTTTCCTAAAGCTTTAGAAGAAGCTTTCTTTTTCTCTCTACTCTTGGATGAGAACTTTCTTCAAATTGGTGTTGGTGTATTTGTTACCCTTTCATTAGCATCCTTTTATAACAAAAAAAAAAAGAGGAGTGAGAAATGGGGAGGCCGAAAACAAAGGGATGTGACTTTGGAAAAATCAAAGGGCGAGGAGCATGGAAAAATCAATGGTCCAGACGGTGGAAAAAATTGAAGGCAAAAGGTGGGTGAGGGCAGTTGACCAACAATCTCCCCCTTCGAACCCATTTAGAGGAGGTATTTGATGTGACCCCGTCACTTGGAATTCATGCCGACTAATTCCTTGCAAAATTCCAGCTTGTCACGAGTGACAAATTTTGTTAACATGTCTGAGGGGTTCTCGTCGGTATGAACTTTCTTCACTTTCATCAATGCCTTTTCCATCACTTCTCGTAACCAGTGATAACGAACATCAATGTGCTTGATTCGATTATGATACATGGCAGTCAATTGCACTATGACTATCACAATAAACCACGTACTCATCTTGTTTCAAACCTAACTCTTGGAGAAACCGTTTTAACCATAACATCTCCTTGCCTGCTTCAGTAGCGACGATGTATTCTGACTCAGTTGTAGACTAAGCAACACATTTTTGCAACTTGGACTGTCATGATATTGCCCTGCAAAAGTAAACAAATACCCCGGAGTAGACTTCTTCTCTTCAGAACTTGCCATGTCTGCATCTGTAAAACCCTCTAAAACTGAACTCGTACCACCAAAACCCATACTGGTAGTAGCTTTCAAGTATCTGAGAATCCACTTAACTACCTCCCAATGTTCTCTACCAGGATTTGACAAATACCCGCTCACAACGCCAACTGCATGAGCAATATTTGGCCGTGTACAAACCATTGCATACATAAGACTCCCTACAACAGAGAAGTAGGGAACTGCTGCCATATCATCTCTCTCTTCCTTAGTAGTAGGACACATGCACTTTGTCAACTTAATATGATTTGCCAGTAGTGTGCTAACTGGTTTAGCATCACTCATGTTGAACCTTGCAAGTACTCATTCAACATACTTCTTTTGTGACAACCACAATCTCTTGGCTTTCTTGTCACGAACAATCTTCATACCCAAAATCTGCTTAGTTGAACCTAAGTCCTTCATATCAAAGGACTTAAACAACTCACCCTTGAGCTTGCGAATCATATCGGCATCCTGCCTAACTATCAACATATCACTACATATAGCAACAGAACTACGAAGTTACCATCCGGGAATTTCTTGACATGCACACAGTGATCTGCAACTGTTCTGCGGTAACCTTGATCCACCATAAATGAATCAAATTTCATGTACCACTGTCTTGGGCTTGTTTCAGGTCGTATAAACTTTTCTTCAACTTGCAAACCAAGTGTTCTTTCCCTTTAACTTCAAATCCCTCTGGCTGGTCCATGTAGATTTCTTCCTTCAAATCACCATGAAGGAATGCTGTCTTTACATCCAACTGCTCAAGCTCAAGATCTATGCTAGTAACTAATACCAGCACCACTCGAATAGAAGTCGTCTTCACAACTGGAGAAAAAAATCTCATCGAAGTCAATACCTTGCTTTTGAGCAAAACCCTCGACAACTAATCAAGCCTTGTACTTCACTAGTTTTTCACCAACCTTCTTAAGCTTAAGCACCCATTTGTTCTTGATGCTTTCACGCGCCTTCAAAGTGTAGTCAACTCATGGGGTGTGATTCTTGTCTGAAAGAATCCATCTCATCCTGCATAGCTCTCAGCCAATTGCTCTTCTCCTTATGAGTTTTGACTTCCTGAAAATCCTCTGGCTCCCCCTCCTCAACAACTAAAAGATATTCAGATGAAGGATATTTGATTGATGGCATACGTTCTCTCGTGGATCTTCTTAGCTGAGGTTCTTCAATATCAGGTTGCTCCCCCTGATCAACACTCTCTGCATTTGACCCATCACCATTGTGCAAATACACTGTATCAGTCATATCTTCATTCTGACCTCCTTCTCCAACTGTGGCATTCTGTACTGGAGAGGGATCTCCGCTGAGGTCTGGAACTCTATTATCTTTGGACTGTGTAACATTATCAAAATGTTCATAATTCTGGTGTTAATGAAACACCACATCTTTGCTCTTGAATAATTTTCTCTGTACTTGATCCCATAACCGGTATCCAAACTCTACATCTCTATAGCCAACAAACACGCATGGAGTATATTTGTCATCAAGCTTCAATCTTTGTTCCTTGGGGATATGTGCAAAATCCTCGCACCCAAATAACCTCAAATAAGAATAAGACAAATCCTTACCACTCCAAATCTTTTTTGGAATCTGAAAATCCAACGGTGCTGATGGAGATCTATTAATCAGGTAACAAGCAGTACGAACAGCTTCACTCCAGAATGGCTTAGGCAGTTTAGCCATTCTCAACATGCATCGCACTCTCTCAATAATAATGCGGTTCATTCTCTCAGCCACACCATTATGTTGTGGGGTACCAGAAACAGTCTGCTCATGTCGAATGCCATGTTTACTACAAAATTTAGCAAACTCCTTTGAAGTGTATTCCCCTCCGTTGTCGCTACGAAGACACTTCAACGATTTTCTAGTCTCCCTTTCAATCATAGCATGAAAATTCTGAAAATGCTGGAATATCTGGTCTTTTGTTCTCAACAAAAATACCCATACCTTCCGCGAAGCATCATCAATAAAGGTAACAAAATACCTATTTCCACCCAAAGACTCAACCTCAATGGGTCCACATACATCATAATATACTCTCTCTAGTAGCCCTGATTTTCTTTTAGCTGAACTACTAAAAGAAACTCTATGTTGTTTTCCAAACAAACAATAATCACAAAGGCTTAAAACAGTACCTTTAGCAAAAGGAATGAGTGACTTTTTTGCTAATAATTGCAACCCTTTCTCACTCATGTGGCCAAGCCTCTTATGTCATAAGTTTGGCGAGGAGTCATCCTCAACTGCATTCAATTCACTAGAACACACCTTCACATGAGTCTTGTACAACAAACAACAAGCAACACCTCTTGCAATTACCATAGAGCCTTTGGTAAGTTTCCACTTTCCACGGCCAAAGTGATTCTCATAGCCTTCTCTGTCCAAGGCCATGCCAGAAATCAAGTTGAGACGTAAATCAAGAACGTGTCTAACATCCCTCAAGGTAACAGTGCAACCAACACCTGTCTGAATGCAAATATCACCAATTCCAATAATCTTGGACTGATCAATATTTTCCATTCTCACGTACCCAAAGTCTCCAGCTTTGTAAGTTGTGAAAAATTCTCTCTTGGGTGTAGCATGATACGATATACTAGTATCAACCACCCAATCAACTTTCTGATCATCAACATGCAAACATTCTTCTTCCCCAAATGAAAGAATAACATCTTCGGTGACTGTGCACCATTTTTCTGCTTATCTAACTAGATTCTGCAATTTCTTTTGTAATGACCTTCCTTGTTACCATAGAAGCATTTGGTCTTTGACTTGCTCTTGTGATTTTTGTTTTTAATACGACTTTTAACTCCTTTGTGAGATCCCCTAAAATTGCTTCTGCCCCTGTTCTCTACAACAAGAGCATGTGTCTCATAATTTACGCCTTCCTCCTTTCGTCTTGTCTCCTCATTATGAAGACTGTCCTCGACCATTTGCATGATCATTTTTCCTTCTGGAGTTGAATTGCTTAGAGACACCACCAAAGTCTCCCAGCTGTTTGGCAACGAACTGAGAAGCTAAAGAGCTTGAATCTCATCATCAATAATCAACTTCATGGTGGACAACTGGTTCACCAAATCTTGGAACTCACTCATATGCTCCGACACTGCTCCTGTCCTTGTACTTTAGATTCACAATTTTTCGAATAACAAAAGTTTTATTTTGTGCATTCTTCTTCTCGTACATAGACTCTAGTGTTGTTCATTCAGTGTGAGAATCCGTCTCCTACTAAACATGGTGGAACATACTTTGATCAATCCACTGTCGGATGTGACAAATAGTCTTCCTATTCATTTTATTCCAATCAGCCTCAGATTTATCCGCGTGCTTCTTTCCCTCAAGCTCCAACGGATCATACAAATCCTTGCAATAAAGGATATCCTCCATTCTAGGCTTCCAGATTGAAAAATTTGAAGAGGTCAATTTAATTATGGCTCCGACTGATTCCTCCATAAAATTTATTAAAAAACAATCGAGCAAATAACCTTAGCTCTGATACCACTTGTTGGGAAAAAATCACCTCCCAAATACTGTTGTCTTTGATAAATTAAATGGATAAAATATCAGCACATGCCAAACAAATTAAATTTGCAGTTTCACCAAAATAATAACCACTGTAAGAAATAATGAGTAGAAAATATCCAACCACGAGACACCAAGATTTTTACGTGGATACTCTAAAACTAAGAGGTAAAAACCACGGGACAAACTCCGAAAAATTCACTAGAATAATCTGAGAGACTACAAAGATATTTTAATTTGAGTACAAACTCAAATTAGTTCACCACAATAACTATGTGATGGAACCCAAATAAAACACCTATTTATTTGAACAATATTTGTCTCTCTATTTTTACTAAAGCTTTAGAAGAAGCTTTCTTTTTTCTCTTTACTCTCAGATGAGAACTTTCTTCAAATTGGTGTTGGTGTATTTGTTACCCTTTCATTAGCTTCCTTATATAGCAAAAAAAAAACAGAGATGGAGGAGTGAGAAATGGGGAGGCCGAAAACAAAGGGATGTGACTTTGGAAAAATCAATGGTCCAGACGGTGGAAAAAATTGAAGGCAAAAGGTGGGTGAGGACAGTTGACCAACACTAGGCGGCCTAGGCTCTAGGCGCCCCTCTGTTGCCTAGGTCTGCCTAATGATTTTTAGAACACTAATGAGAACTCTTACAAACATGCTGAACTTATGAAATACATGTTTTGACATTATTTCACATTCCTGGACATTTTCTAATTTAATGATTGTCCATTTTATATTTCTAAGCATTATTTGTCTACTTTTTTATATTTTGTGCAACATTTTGCATTCCGAAAACATTTTCTGCCACACAATGAGCTTTTGGATTAAATTTTTGTTTCTTCATTGCCAGGAATCTTCAAAGGCTGATGATGACAAAGAAATTGTTGAAATTAATATGATGAGTGCTGTTATTTTTGTTGTAACAGCATCTGCTTTTCTGCTGCTGCTTTATTACTTAATGTCAGCTTGGTTTGTGTGGGTGCTTATTGTACTTTTCTGCATTGGTGGTATTCAGGTATGGTGGTTCATATTGGTTATATCTCAAATTTAATCATTGCTTATGGTTGTCTAGTAGCTGGAATAAAAAATTATTGAGACATGCTAGTTGCTATCTTGGCTCTTACCTTCTCCATGTTGGTCTGTTTGGTTCAGCAAAAATAAGGGATTTGGGGAATGTTAATCTTGTACGGTTTTGAGAGTAACCTTATTTGGAGAATGTTCAGCTTTAGGTTACTTTTCTGAGACCTTTTCATTTGTCTTCTTTGCGTAATGTTCCTATCTCGAGCTTCACACTTTCACTCTAATCCTTGGGAATGAATTTTCTTGAAATTGCTATATCTTGAAACCTTAATGACAGGGAATCAGGCTATGATTTATCTCTCCTTAATCTTCTTTTTTCATGTTCTCTCTTCTACCCCATATAGTAGGGTTTGGTCGTTTGAATCTCTCTGAAATATCGTACGTCCACATATTTTTCGACTTCTAAGTCATCGTCAATATTGCTATCCTTTTAATATTTGTATTTTGAAAATCTATGGTTCCTTTTAAGGTCAAGGATTTTGTATAGCCTGCTGTGCTTGAAAGGCTTAATAAAAATGCTTTTGTATGGTTAGCTATGCTGGAAAGACTAAACGAAACAAATGACTTGCACTTTAGGCGTAGGCCTAAGAAACACTTGTCCCCGGATTTTTGTGTAACGTGCCTGCATAATTAAAACTCATTTCTCATATTTTTCTTTTGTTCCTTGGTGTGTATGTTGAGGAGTTTGTTGTTTGCATTGTTTATTGAGGATTGGGTTTGCCATTATTCTCCTGGAGAATATAATTTGCAAACTAGGATCAGAGGTTTTGGGAGAGGAAAAAGATGGTAATAATATATGGTTGTGTACGTCAATGGTGTTTTCTATCCTTTGGCATATCTGATAGAGAGGAACTCAAAGATCCTCTCAGATACATCTCTCTTTTTCTCTCTAACATTGCTTCGGTATGGGCGATCTTGTCATACCTTTGGGCATTGGATGGGAGTTTTTCGGGGCCGCGGGGTGGGGAGCTACTTAAGATGTCCAAAATTTGGGATGTACTTTGTGAAGTATATGTATTTTCCGTTCTTACTTTTGGTGGACGGTTTGTCCACCTCTAGTGTTTCTTTCTTCTTCCTATTGAATCCTTCTTTTATCCAAAAGAAATTAATGGATTTGGAATATAATGCTTCTCAATACCCACACAGAAAAATGCATGCAGTTGACTTATAAATCATTTTAGATTTTTAGAAGTCACTAGTATCCCCCCCAACCCCAACCCCAACCCCAACCCCCAAAACAAAAATAAAGGAAATGAGAAAAGAGGAGGAAAAAATTCCTGTACTCCCGTTTAGAATATAAAATTTTGAATAGAGTAAAGTTTAGAAAATGGAATTTGAAGTATTAAAGGTTTTAGATTTCCAATTTTACCCTTTGAAGTTGGAGTATTATACTTAATTTTAACTCAAGAGTAGAGTATTTGTATTGGCTTATGTGCAAGTCAAATATGTTTTGAATATTTTTGTTATATAGCTTGGAAAGCTTTGTAAGGGACCAACTCACTATCTTTTAAGGTTCAGTACATTTAAGAGAAGGTTATAATGGTATTTGCACACACTAAACATTTATTCTTTCTCATCTTTTTGGGACATTCCAAAAGGGACAATTTTGTTTCATAAAGTGGGGTGGAAGGAGTAATAGAATTTGTTCTTGGTTAAAGTTGAATCTATCTTTATGCAAGGTTCAGGTTGGTTGGATATTAGCTTCTTTCTTGTATCTGGTGGTTGTGACTAGATCATAAGGTTGTTTGAGCTCTTCCTGATTCCGGGCAAAATGATGGCAACTTGCACCATGTTGGTGAAAGGTGTTTAGGAACACTCCAAAAGAGAACTTGTTTACAATTTCCTGAAATATGAGCTGCTGCTTTTGTTAAATGATCAGAACCATAACAATTTCTTCCATATTCTTAAATTGGTTTTCCATTAATAAAATTCTCATTTAATGATCCTTTTTATCTGTATTGAGATCAAGCAACACTTTGTGCTAACTTTTCAATGCGTCTTAGTTGTGACTACAAGTAGTTACATTGGCATTGTGCCCATTTGTTTCAGATTATAATAGATGCTGAATTTGAGTTTCGCTCAAGTTGTAATTTCTTACAAAATGAGTGCTGAAATAATCAGGAAGATAAGTTTTTATTAACTGAAAATTATTACCGGTGTCTTTTATGGGGCCAAAATTATCTGTAAACAAAGTAATACTAGAATAATTCCAGGAAAATATTTTTGTTAACTCAAATATTCACTCCATCTGGAACTGAGAATACTTTTCTTTTTTTGACCTTTTTTCTTTTTCTTAATTTTTTTTCAATTATTAATATTTCTACAAGATAGCCACTTTACATATACTCCATCCATTCCAAAATATTGGATCAAGTTTTACCTTGGTCAATTTGAGATATTTTCAAACTCTCAAATTGACATGATTCATTTAACTTCCGGGAAATAATAAATATTGTAATTAGTAATATTATTTAGATAGTTTATAGTTTTCATTATTGTATTGAATAAAACTAAATTAATTCATATCAATTTTGAATTTGAAAAAAAAAATCTCAAATTGACTTCCAAAAGTTAATATCGATCCTATATTTTTGTGTGGAGGGAGTTTTTTTTTTCATTATTAAATTTTAAAAACTAAATTATTTTATTAGAAAAAATTATGTCTGTCTTATACAAAATTTTGTTCCTTATTGATATTTTCTTTTGTTATCAGGGACTGCATACTTGTATAGTTTCTCTTGTGTCAAGGTATGCCTGAAATTTATTGATATTGTACATTAAAGATAAAGTACCCAATTTATTCTTAATCGACTCTTGTTCTTTGTTTTGCTGTTGTTTATTGAGTAGCAAATGGAGAAACTGTGGGCGGAAGAAAGTGAATTTGCCATTATTTAGGGAGGTCTCCATTCTCTCTTTAGTGGTTTTTGCCTTTTGCTTTTTATTTACCATTTTCTGGGCTGCACATCGGAAGACATCATATTCTTGGATTGGACAAGACATTCTTGTAAGCTTTATCTTTGGTGCTTGCTTTTCTTTTCTACATTAGTTCTTTACTTCACTTTCTTTGGTGATAGTAGATTAGTAGTTTTAGTTACTTATATGAGCACTTTCTTTGGTATTGCTGGCAATGGTAATAGCAAAATTTGAACTTGTTTACAAAAATGAGTCTAGTAAACCATTTCCCCAAAATGGAACTATTTTTCCATGTTTTGACAAATGTCTGTTGTCCATACATATGCTATTATTTTCATGTATCTATGAACTATTTTCTTGTGTTTTGTGTCTATCCAGTGTTTAGAAGATATAAGGATATGAAAACACTATGGCAGTGTGCTTTTTTTCTCAGTTTAGTGCAAGCTACTTAGTTTTTAAATAGTCAAGGGATAAGATTATTTTTCACTCATCCCTTTGGGCTTCTTTTATTGAGCCATTTGGGAACCTTTGTCTCCACAGTCTGGCATGATGGGTGGACTTCTTAAACCCCCTTTCTTTCTTGTATACTCTCTTTCTATCTGAAAGCTTATTTTCTTTGGACCAATAGAAGTATGCCTCATCTATTTGTATTGTGTTTTGCATGCTCGTTGGTATTCATGGTCATTTACTTGCTTTCATTTTGTCTACTGTTGCAGATTTAAATATTTATCCATGGCTGCAAAATATTATTTTTTGTTAAAAATATAGGGTTTCCACAAGTCTATAGATATACATTTTTGAAAATTTCACAACTCTTCCTCTCACATGTGAGTGAGGTGGGTCCCACCCATTTTCATTTGAGAGAAAACTTGTGGAGCTAGCACAAATAGATTGTGTAAAGAGTGCTCCCCAAAATATATTATGGTGGTTTACTTTCATCTTTTGATAATAATGTAATTACTCGCCTCTTTTGATAATAATGTTATTACTTCCCTCTTTTGATAATAATGTATTACTTGTCTAAGTGTTGTCTTCCACGCAAGATTTTAGGTGGGTGCACTAGTGGTAGGCTCAGTTGACCTTGGGGTTTTTGTACTAGTGGACCAGGTTCATTTGGGGATCGATCATAACAAATGGTACGAGAGAGTGGCCTATTTGAAAGTGTCGGAACTAAGCTCTGTTTGGAACTAAACTAGAGGATCCTTGAGTTAATGATTGGTACATTAGGCTAACTACTTAAAAATCCCGTGCAAGTGCAAGGCACAAGTGTGTGTGTGTTTTTTTCTTCTGGATATTTATTTCTTGCATACAAAATTAATGTAATTTATGAGAGCTAAAAGACTGTTACAAGGGAAAGCGACTAAGATTTAAAGCTAAACATGGAAAAGAAATCAATTAGTGATGTCAATGATTACCACCGATCATGCATCTAGAATAATCTTAACACGACTAGTTATGTCAATCAAATCAATGCAAGATTATCCGAATCAAACTAATTCTAGAGGAAAATACACATTTCTCCTCGAGCTGGATGTCTTATATCATGGCTTACAGCTTGTTACAAAACATAATCCAAAAATTAAAAGATTTAAATGAAGCATAAAGTGAAACTATTTTATCTCCAACACTCCCCCTCAAATTTAGTTCCTTTTCAATTTGTCCAAACTAAAAAAAAAGGAATGAAAGAAATCTAGAGAGAGAAATAATGAAAGAAAACACGAACGGTTTCAGTGAGAGGTATGAATTTGATTTTGCGATTAAAAAAGAATTTGAGGTCGACTATATTTTACTTGATTTTGGAAATATAATCGTTGAATTTGGGTCTCAAGATCAAATTTTGTTCATGTGGGGTGTTAGAAGAAGGATAACTACAATGGATTCTACTAAAATTCCATCACATCACTAGTCACCGCCGTTTTTATAAAGGAGGACTAGTCAAGAGGCGAGATAAACTGATAGAATACCGGACTAGTCAAGAGGATTGATAAACTGATAGAATACCCAAAGTCAAGACGGAGATGACTAGCCCTTCGATTCCGCTTTCTTTTTCTCCGAGTGACTCATATGAAGAAAAGTACAAGAACCAATCACCGAAGACTTGGTCAAAAAAAGGTGCTCGAAAAGACCTATCTTGCAAAGAAAGAAATGATTGGTTGAAGATTATAGATGTATAATCCAATGTAAAGATCTATTGACAAGGTAGGTAAATGTCACAAGGGGATATTACAACAAGCTAATGATTTTTAATTTGGCCTTTAAAGCAAAGAAAGATGGGATAAATTGCTACCTTGAAAAAGAAATCAATCAGGAATATTAATGATTACCAGTGACATTGCATGCATCTAGAATAATCCAAACACCACTAATTATGTAACTTAAGTCAATCCTAAGATTATGCTAATCAAACTAATTCTATATTCCTCCAGGATACTCTTAACACTACCCCTCAAGCTAGAAGTCTTATATCACGACTTACAACTTGTTACAAAATATAATCCCCCAAATAAAAAGATTCAAACCAAACATAAAACAAAATTATTTATTCCCAACAACTCCCTCAAAATTGAGGCTCTCTTCAAATTGCATGAATAATAATAATAAAAAGCATCAAAGAAATTTAGAGAGAGAAACAATGAAAGAGAGCAAGAGCGGTATCGATGTATGAATTTGATTTTGCAACTAAAAAAGAATTTGAGGTAGGCGAATCCTGAGTCTTAAGATCAATTTTCGTTCATGTGGGGTGCTAGAAGGAGATCTGCCATGAATTCTTCCAAAGTCCACTGTGTCACCAGATTGTTGTGTTTACAGATGAGGATAACTATTTAAGAGGAGAAATAAACTGATAGAAGATCCAAATTCAAGACCGAGACAACTAGCCATTCGACTCCGCTTTGTTTTTCTCTGAGTGAATCTGATGAAAAGTCCAAACATCAATCACTGTAGACAAGTTCCAAAAAATGGTGCTTGAAAAGACCATCTTGCAGTAAGGATTGGTTGTAGATTAGATGTACAACCCAATGCAAAGAACTGCTGACAAGGGAGGTAGATGTTATAAGGGGATATTACAACAAGCTAATGATTTTCAATTTGGCCTTGAAAGCAAAGAAATATGGGATACATTATTACCTTAGAAAGGAAATCAATCAATAATATCAATGATTACCACTGATGATGCATCTAGAATAATCTTAACACTGCTAATTATGTTAATCAAATCAATCCTAAGATTATGCGAATCAAACTAATTCTATTCCTTTAGAATACTCTAACACTCCCCTGAAGCTGGAAGTCTTATATCACGACTTACATCTTTTTACAAAACATAATCCCAATAAATAAAAATATTCAAACTAAACATAAAATGAAATTATTTTATTTGAAGCAATCCCCCTCAAATTGAGGCCCTCTTCAATTTGACATATAGATAGAATAAAGATGAAAGAAATCTAGAGAGAAACAATGAAAGAGAGGACGAGCGGTATCAACCTGAGGTATGAATTTGAATTTACGACTAAAAGAATTTGAGGTTGGTGGTATTTTTCTTGATCTCAGAGGTATAATCGTTGAATCCGAGTCTCGAGATCAATTTTCGTTCACGTGGGTTGCTAGAAGGAAATATGCCATGGATTCTTCCAAGTCCCGCGTCACCGATCACTGTCGTGTTTATAGAGGAGGACTAGTCAAGAGGAGAGATAAACTAATAGAAGACCCAAAGTCAAGACAGAGACAACTAGCCCTTCAACTTCGCTTTCCTTTTCTCCGAGTGAATTTGATGAAAAGTCCAAGCACTAATCACTGAAGACAAGTTCCAAAAAAAAGTTCTAGAAAATACTTATTTGCAGACAAGAAAGGATATGTTGGAGATTATAGATGTCTCAATCCAACGCTAAGAACTGTTGACGAGGGATGTAGATGTTGTAAGGGAATATTATAACAGGCTAATGACTTTCAATTTGGCCCTTGAAAGCAAAGAAAGATAGGATAAATTGTTACCTTAGAAAGTATAGTTATCAATGATTATCACTGATCATGCATCTAGAATAATCTTAACACCCCTAATTATATTAATCAATCAATCCTAATATTATGCCAATCAAACTAATTCGAGATTCCTCTAGAATACTAACATAATTAAATATTTGTAAATAATTTTAAAAGGTTATAATTTATATATATATATATATATATTAAACATTTATCTTTATAAAATTTCTATTGGAGTATTTAATTACTATTAGATTTCCTTAGTAAATAAAGTATGTTAGTGTTTAATTACTATTAAATTTCGTTAGTAAATATATTATGTGAGTCTTTGATTACTGTAAGATTTTTTAAGATATGTAAGTACAAAGTTAATTCAGTGAATCTTATAGAAACATATATTTTATTATAAAAATATATAAAAAAATATTGGAATTTACTAAGAGTGTTGGAACATTTAGACTTTTATATTACTATAGATTAGTTTGAAGTTAAAATATTTGATCCCAAATGGGAAAAAAATTATTATTTATTTAAAAAAAAAATTATTTAGTAGTTTTTAAAAACTGGGCTTTAAGGTGGGATTTTTTTGTTTCAGCTTTTATATATTATATAGATGGGTGGTCCATTTGTAAATATTGTGGCATCCAACAATTACAAAATCAAATATTCATATTTACAAAAATGTCTCATTAATTTAAACACCGTCATTTTGGGTGATCCCCTAGGTAAGTTATTTAGTGTGACACTAGTTTTTACTTTCTCTAATTATTTATAAGTACTCCTGACACACACTGTGTGTGCAATTTCAAGAGAAGAATACTTGGCAGTTATAGGAAGTTTCAAATTGTTTTTAGTGGAGGGTTAATAGGAATAGAAGTAGAAGAAAATTAGGGAGGTTGAAAGTAGGAATAGAAGTAGAGGAAAATTAGGAGGTGGAGGTTAATTTAATTATTTTTTTATTACATATTATTACACAACTTACCCAATAGATTACCAGCCCCAGCCCTCTCTATAATATGAATAGATATTTAACTTTTAAGCTTTTGTGTGTTTCTATTGATTCCAGCGTGGATAGGTCCTTTAACATTTTTTTGCATCCTTTATTTATAGGATTAAATACATCATCACCCCCTGCGCTGAAGGATTAAAACACCATCACCTCTGTGTTAAAAAACTAGCCACTAATGTCCCCTGTGCTAAGCCTAAAAGTGTGGGCTCTCATTCCGTCCATGATAACAGTGCGTGCAAGTCATGATTGTGGCAGGCGGGTGACAGAGCTGTCTGGCTTTGGGATTCAGCTTGACTAAGAGATGACTCATGAACAAAAACGGAGAGAAACCCAAAATAATTAAACCCCAACAAAATTAAATACATAAATATTAAAATTCACACGTGCACACACACACACCCCTTTGTAGTGGCAATTTTGAAGCATTTTCCATAATATCAGTAGACAAGTGGGGTCATTACTCATCATCCACAATAAGTAATTGGAGATCCGGCGGGAATTGGTTGGAAACCCCATCACCGGCCGGACTTCCAAGAAACACTCAAACTCCCCGATTTCGTTGTTAGACCATCACCCAAATTTATTTCTTCCAACTTCAACTGAGCCAAACATCTATATGTATATATTTATGTATGTGTATACGCAAACCCAGATCTCAGAATTTAGGGAGAGTTTTTGATTCTTAGATTTAGAGAGAAAAACAAAGAAAAGGTAGTGATTTATATAGTTGTGTGGGGTTATGTATGTGAGAATCGTGAGATTGATGACAATGGTTGTCTCTGGAGGAGTTCAATGGCCTTTTGCAGCTCTGCAGTTTCTTTCCTTCATTTCCGTTTTTCCCTTCATCAGAGTCAGACACAACGGACCAACCTCCATTACTTCAAGAATGGCTGGCCACTTTTTGGGCTCAGCACATGGGGTCATTAGTGTCCCTTTTTTTCACACAGGGTGATAAGTGTTTTAAGCCTCTAGTACAAGGGGTGATGGTTTATTTAATCTATATTTATATTCTACACCAGTCTAAACTATGCTCTGCATCTGTTGGTATAGGAGCAATCTTGCAGTTACCGTATAATTGTAGATTCTGCTGCAGCCACCATTGTCCAAAATCGTCACCCTAATAATCAACTCAAACCCTAGTTTGCTGCTGCCAAAACTCCAATCATCTTTCACCAATCGGTCAGAAAATCGCACGTCACCAAACCAGCCAACCATCAGTAAAACGGTAAAACATATTAAACCCCATCCCTGCAAACACCAAACCACTGCCTGATTGCCACATATAGCCTTAACCCAAACATGCCTTAGCCAAACACAGCCTTGGTCAAAACCATAAACCATTCATTATTGCTGAATTACCACCGCACATGGGAAAAAATTACCACCCTACGCAACCCACACCACCATTAAAACCACCATCATCACCATAAAACTGGTTAACACCAAAATCATAATCACACAAGTAGCCAGGAAACGCAAACCTAGAGAAAGAAAAAACAACTCTTCATCATCTTCAACCCCTAGCCGCCATCATCATTACATGAAAATCTCATCAGTATCACAGATCACCATCATCACCAAACTCAACGAGCTGAAAACAAGGAAAAAGAGGAAAAAAAGAAGTTAAAAATGAATCCACTGGCAATGACTTCATTCACTCTCGTTGTCACCGACCTAAAGCAAGACGAGCACATCATCTCACCGACGACCACTATTGTTGACGCCTACTACTGCATCCGCACCTCCAATTTTTGGTGTCTTGACAATCTGTATGTGTGTCTAGAAATATCGATCTATCCCATCCCATTTTAGTTTATTATCCCTTCCCATTTTAGCGTATTATCCCGTCCCTTCCACTTTGGAGAAAGTAAACGAAAGCTTCGGGACTTTGATGCGAACACAAAAAAAGAACTACAAGGAAAGTAAAGAATCCATCAAAACACTTTCAACTCTTCTAGCCTTTTTGGCTGATTGTACAAATTAGACTAAGGACAAAGAAGTACAAGGACTTTTACATGTTGAAGAAGTTAAAGCGGATCATGAAGAAAAGGAGGTTTAGTAACTTTATTTTGTTAAGCAGCTTGAAGAGATCGTGCCATGTGAAGTGAAGTTGAAAAATCTGAACAAGAATGATGCAACATTGATGAAAGTTTCAAGCCCAAAGCAACTCAAAGTGAACCAGGAAGCGGTGCACGTTGATTTCATCATACATTATGACTTCAAATGCCATTAATGAGAGAAATGTGTCGTCTCTTTGGCTCTCAAAAGGTCAAATGTACTTCAAAGGGTTTCAAGATTTTCAATGTTCGTGGAGTCAAGATTGAAGACCATGATCAGATCTATGGTGCCTCATTCTTCCGCACTTAAAACTTGAGGACGAGTTTTTCTCAACGGAGAAGAGAATGATAAGGAACGCAGTATGAAGATGAAACAATTATTATCAAATGATTTTGTATTATTATTTAGGGATAATATAATTTTATAATTGTAATTAGATTAGAAAACTATAGGGGATTTAGATAAAACTTGATGATAGTTATCATTTAGATCTTGTTATTATAGTAGGTCTTTTAATTGTAATAGGTTTCTTAGTTTTAGAGTTTTCTATTTTCTATATAAAGAATGTAATCTCGTTGGTAAACAAGTTTGTTGCTATTTTTGGACTTTAGATGAGTTTGCAGAGGGTAATTTGTTCATGGAGCTTGGATTTTCTAGCTCATCTTTTATATTTCACGGGGAGATTTGCTATTCTGGTTATGGGGATATTCCGATTGGAGGCATATTTTTATTTATTAATGGTTTACAGCTTCCGTGCCCTTATGTGGTATTTGTTAACAAATTTACTTCACATTTTTTTTATTTAAAAAAAAAAGGATAAAAAAGAGCATACTGTCATCCCATATTATGTGGTTATAGAGCTGTATCAATCATCCCAAGTTGTGGGGATTCTTCTGTGCTCAATATTTGGTTTGCAAGATATGGCGAATGCATACATTTTAGAAACAAAAACATGTTATGCAACTCTAAGCATAAGGGGGACAATTTGGATAAAACAAGGTGGAGACTATTATATTATAGATTTTCATATTCATTTTAATTAGTGTACTGTTGATGTTGATGTGTTTTGCATATTGGCTAGCAACATTTTGTTACTTATCTTTGCTTTAATTTGCTTCTTGAAAGTAATGCAACATTGTAGAAAATCAACCTCGTTGCACCTTTCTCTTTCACTTCTGAAACATTTCTTCGACACTTAATATGACTATCTTATTAACAGGGTATCTGTTTGATCATAATGGCCTTGCAGCTGGCTCAGTTACCTAATATAAAGGTACCTTAATAATTGATAATGTATGTTCTCTTGGCATTTTGCATCATTATCTTATTATGTTATCGTTTTCAGGTTGCTACTGTTCTTCTTTGCTGTGCTTTCCTTTACGATATTTTTTGGGTTTTCCTGTCGCCTGAAATATTCGGCAACAGTGTTATGATTGCGGTAAGTGTTAGTCTCCTCTACTATGCCTTTTGTGATTGGTCTCTGAGTGTATGTTGTTCACATTCATGATAATTGCTAGCATTCTAAATATTCATCTTTTACTACTCTGCCTTCTCGAGTAATAGTGATATTGGGCATTGATGTTTTGTACAACAGTTATCCTTGTTTGTTAGAGTATTATATTTCATAAAAAATCTGAAAATTAGATAGATAATCTGATGTATGGAACTTAAAACATGACGCGCTCTTATCCTAGGGACCTACACGTGTTATTATTCTTGTACTTTTCTTTAGTCACTTATTGTGCCTGCAGTGAGGAACTAAGGACTCAAGTTTATTGTTCTTGCGCTTTATGGGTATATAGAGATCCTATTATCAACTTAGCTGGTTTTACATTTCCTTATTGAAATTGATCTTCCATAATTGAATGAGAAGCCGAAACTTTTTAAGGATATTTGTTACTCAGTTCCATCATCATTGGTATTCAAAATCCTTGGAACTTATATAGAATGTGTCAGGATCACTGTTCTAAAAATTCCCGCCTAGGTGCTAGGCCCCCCTTGACGCCCCGCCTAGGCGCTAGGCCCCCTTGGCGCCTCTAGGCCCCCCAAACGCCTCACCTAGGCGGAAAAAAATTCCTCTAAGAAATTAGGCGAATTCTAGGCGGAGAATTTTTTATTTTATTTTAATAACTACCCAAACCAAATCTTGATATATTTATTTTTCTAATGATTTACCATATTCATAATACAGGTTATAACATATCAAATCACAACAAGAAATGAACAAGTCAAAATGGATAATTTTATTATAGTTGTAATTTTTTGAACTTATACCAACTTCAAATTATATAAATGATAATACATCTGTAATATTTAGTTTAATTCAATTTTATAATTCTTAAATTTATGTTTAGTTTCTTAAGTTTTAATAATGAATTAAATTCTTGAAATTTGAAATTTTATTATTTAATAGCAATCTTGTTTATAAATAAAACTAAAAGGTTAAAAATATGTTTAAACTTTGAACAATTGCATGTTTGTGTTTGAACTTTGACATTAGCAATATGGATGTGTTTGAACTTTAAGAAAATGCCTTTATTATCTTTATTATAGATTGTTTTGCTTTATATTATTATTTTGTTTGGATAAATGTAAGATAAAATATTAAAATTGACTTAAAATAAAAAATCCCTCCTAGGCCCCACCCAGGCCCCCCTCACCCGCCTAGCGCCTTTTAGAACATTGGTCAGGATACCAACTGTTCTAAAATACTAGCTGTTAAAGAACCAACAATGTATATCATGCTTTAACACTCCCCATCACATGCTACTTCTACTTGAACGTGGAGTGAACAAAGAAAGGTGTATCTTAACGTACAAATCAGGCAGAGTGCAGTAGCTCTAAGAGCATAAGGGGGATCTAATTGCAAGTGGGAAGACTAAAACCCAAGACTTTGCATTACCAGAGTTCTGAACCAAGTTAGTGATTAGGGTTTGGACTTAATATGTAAATTCCATAGAGGAGGGACAGAGAGAAAAAATATTTTATTTTAGTTTTGTAAACACCTTGAATTGATCATAAAAGGCTTTGTGATTTTGCAGTTTTGACTACTCTGATCCTTTTAAAGGCTTAGAGATACTCTTGAATAAAAATATTTCTATCGTTGTAACTTGTGTAAAAGTAGCTGACCTTCGCATTTTACTTTTTGTGCAATTCAATTATATGTGATTAGGTGTGTGATATACATATATAGATATATGGAGAATGATCCATAACAAATACTTGTTATAGATCATAATAGGGCAAACACTATCGTTAGCATCCAATACTGGAATAAACGGCCCAGTGTTCGAAAAGTCGGTCTAGTCGGCCGACTAGTCGACGACTAGGTCGGGGTCGGAATCTCAACGAGTCGACTAGGGCTTAGTCCTTTGATTTAGTCACTGGCCAACTTAGTCGGGCTCCAGTCGGCGACTAGTCGGGAAAGTCATCTAGTCGGAGTAAATTAAAAAATCAGAACAAGTCGGGAAAAATCGGAACAAGTCGGGGAAAAATCAGAAAAAATGAGAGCGGATGAGGTCCTTCTATCTAGAAGAAGTGGTAGAAATGTGCGAGAACTAGATGAGGATTATGAGTTTGAGTCTCGATGGAGAGCAAGTCTTGGAGGGATATAGAGAAGAGGAGGAGTGATTGACTATTAATTTTGTGCTACTTAGTTTCATTTGGTTAATTGGTTTTGAACTTAGAGCGTCGAACTATTTGGTTTTACTAAGTTTTCATGTTTTTATTTGAGGATATGTTACTTATGTTATTCTACTTACTCAAAACTTATGAAGGAGGAAGGAGAATATATATTTAAAAAAAATTGAAAATCCGACTAGCCGATTAATCTCCGACTAATCCCCTAGTCTCTAGTCAGTAGCCAACCGACCTGGGACCGACTAGCGACTTTTAGAACACTGAAACGGCCTAGATTAAAAGTGTAAAAACGTCATCCGCTACTATTAATTACAAATTTACCATAATCCGCTACTAATAGTAGCGGATTTACCCGTCGTCCGCTACTAATTCCAATTTTAATCTCGGCCGCTTATACGTGTATTGGATGATAGAGATGATGTTTGTCCATTTTTGATTCATAAAGTATGGATTATTCCCCTATGTATATACACACAAACACACACATACACATACACATACATAAACGTATGTGTGTGTAGATTGAGTCTTGAGGTCATGATGTTATAATATTGAGAGTTGGTAATGTTAAGTAATTTGGGTTTCCTGGTATGATTTCAGAGTTTTTGGTTGAGGGATTGATGATTAAGTCATCTCTATTTGTTAATTTCGGTTATATCCGAAATAACGGAATAGTAAATCGAGTAATTTTGTATTTCGGATAGATTAATATTTTGGTTTTAATTCGGTTACTCAAAATAGGTTAATTTCGGTATTCGGTTATTACCGAATAGACAAATTCGGTCCGGTTATAACCGAATGCTCAGCCCTAGTTGTCTCATGTCACACCTGCTATATTATTTTATAGTGAATGTAACCAAAACATGGGAAAAACCTAAAAGGAGTTGCTTATCAGTTGCTCTATGTGCTATCAGTGAAATTTTTCTCGCTAGAGTTGTGACTTGTCCATATTTTTGAATAATATAATATAGACCTTATTTAGATTTCTATGAAATTAAATTTTCATTGTCTATCTAATCGAATTATCTTCATTCTTCCTCATCCTTTATCTATAGGTTGCTGAAGGTGACAATAGTGGAGGTGAATCCATTCCGATGCTTTTGAGAACACCTCGATTTTTTGATCCCTTTGGTGGTTATAACATGATTGGCTTTGGGGACATCCTCTTTCCTGGTTTGCTCATTGCGTTTTCATTTAGGTACTTCTTTTAGCGTTGCAAACCTTCCCTTTAACTTATAATCTCATATAAACCAACTATTTTAAAATTTTCTTGGAGATAATTTTCTATGTTGTTTCTTTGACAAATGACTATACACACATATTTCTTTGCTGGCTAATATTAGGAATTTTTAGTTTCATAGGGCCTCAAACATTTTTGAGTTGTATAGACCTAAGCTGCATTATGTGTATGACAAATATGGGTTTATCTCAACTCTTTATGGTCTTTTAAGATCAAAAGTTACGTAGAAGGGAAAATCTCGAGATCAAGTTGTCTTTATATATCATAAACCATGAGCACATTAAGCAACTGTTAAAGTCGTATCTTTGCATCGTAAGAAAATTATAGTTATATTTTCCTACACGCAATAATCTCTGATAGAGAACCCGCAATAGTCTCTGATAGAGAGCCGAACGCTTGCCTGGAGCCCTAGACTGATAATTCTATTTTTGCAATGATTCTGGTTTGGCACAGCTATGCTGGTGTTTTCCAAAGCTTTCAACGATATCTAGCGACTCAAAATTCACAAAACAACCCATCTCTTGGTACTTTCCATTCTTGAACATTTATTTGAATGGGTGAAATGTCCATTCTTAAACAACCCATATTAGAGAACGTTAGGAAGTAAAAGTGTAAAACACTCGGCTAAATTTAACAAAGTCTTGTCCCACTACATGCGGTTGGTAGCTTGAATTCAATTTCCATTTTGCTCTACTGAGGGGAAATATTTGAGTTTAGGAACAAGTTATATTGTTCTTCATGATCTTCATCCATATTCTTTTCCAACATTAAAGTTCCCTTCACTGAAAGCAAGATTGTAAGATATGTGGACATTAATGGTTGTGTTTGGAACTCGGGAAATTTAAGGGGGAAGGAAGGCAAAGGAAAAGCAAATTAAATCTAAAAATTTATGTGAGCTCTTCTAACCATTTAATGCACTATATTTTAATATTGTTGTTAATATTATAATTTTTAGAAGTATAGCTAATTAGATTTATTCTCATTAAGATAGTTTTTTCCTTTTTACATTTATTTTTCCGCATTTCTAAGTTCCACATGTACCCTAAATAAGATTTAACTTGGAGGTGAATCCAGCTCCCCTATTCAAACCAAAGAGTGTTAACCACCAGTCACCACATCATGGATGATGGAACCAATCTCTTAAGGTAACTGAAAAACATAAAGGAAAAAAAAGGTTTATGTTAACCCATGTTTATTACATATAAGTCCCGATTTGATGCAACTTTGTCATTATGCTTGTGAAACATAGTGTATGTGCCGGTACTAGTATTGTTCACGGAATTTAAAGAACGTTCTTTCTCAAGGTTGAACTCAGGCTTTTGTTAAGTGACTTAGGGGCAAAAGGGTGACCCTTGATAAGCTAGAAGCCTGGAGCCCTTTGGAAATTGTTTTTATGTTTAAATTGAGATCGTAAGTCTTTTTTTATGATCTATATCATGAGCAGAAAAGGTCTCTTGATTTCTACGAGATGCAGCTACTCACAATGGGTGCTAAAGACAACTGTCTCTATTCTTGTGCTAATTATTCCTTTTCTTAAATACTAAGCCCCGTTCTTGTGAATCTTATTTATTGTGGATTTGGTTGTGCAGATATGACAAAGCAAAGAAGAAAGGTCTAGGAGATGGATACTTTCTTTGGTTGACAATTGGCTATGGATTCGGTTTGTATTCTTGCATTATGTTTCTTTGGTTGCATATTTGTGATGCTTGTTATCATCAGTAATGAAAATTGTTTTCTACTAGTATAAATACCAAGTATTGGGACATGTCTGCTCGGTCAAACTAGGAGTTGGAGCAAATAAATTTACTTGTCATCTTCATCTAATGGCCACTGATTGGCCACTTATCAAACATGACTTGGATAAGAATGCATTTAATTTGACACAGATAATTGAAGAATGTAAGAAAAGTTTGTTGATATATATGTTCCCCCCAAATATCAAGTGTCCATCGCTTAGTGTTAGGGAATGCATAGTCAAATTTGTGGCAGTTGAAAGTTGGAGAGAAGTGTGTGGAACTTTCAGGACAAGGATATAATTTGAAATCTATCTAGTTAATATTTTCTAGATTAAGCATGACCCATCTGAAGGAAGTTAGCATAAGGTGTAGGTTTAGAAGTGTTCATTTAGTAGTTACACTATGTAAGCCCATCTAGTAATACAAGTAAAATAGTCATGTAATTTAAATTTCAAAGTGTTAGCTTGTTATATATTGTTGGAGCCTCTCTTTAACAGCTTACTTGTTTTTAGATAAGTTGGTTACTTAATATGGCATCGGAGCTCTAATTGTGCAATGTTGTACTCCCCTTTATATTGATATGATGCAAATGCATTTTATTTGTCTCTCCACGTATGGATGTGAGGAGAGTGTTAGTTTGATATACATTGTTGGTGTCTCTCCCTAACAACTTTTTGCTGAGTTGATTACTTCACACACACACTGAAAAAAACCCCATGTTTGAAAATATAAGAACAATGTTTACTTTTTAAGAACCAATTTGAAACGTATTCAAATTTAAAGTTGATATGATTCTATGTAATTTTAGTCAATATAATTATGAATGAATATTATAAATTATTTAAGAAGTACTATTAATTATAAAATTTATTGTTTTCAAAACTTAAATGAATCATGTCAATTTTACATTTGAAAATGTCATAAATTGACATGATTTGAAAATTCAATATTGATCTTATATTTTAGAACTGAGGGGAGTATATGAAATTTGGCAGTCATATTTGAGCTCTCAAGAGTCAAAGTTTGAGATGGTGGATGTTGAGCTCTGATATCTGAGGTTTTAAGGATTGGATTTTACCCTGTCTAGTGGTGCCTGAGGAGGCATTTATTATCAGTTGGTCTTGATGTTAGGTGTCGGGGTTATGACCCTAATTGACCTAGGGATCGGCAAATTATTTGGGTGAAATTTTGGATGTATATGGTCCCGTCTCTGTGCGTTGGACATGATTTTAGTGTCATCAGAAGTTATCACAGTAAATATTAATATCAGAAGATAAACATTTTGAAGTTCAGATGGCATCACTGAATTTGGAATGCTCTATATTTTATCTTCTGAACATTAATTTTCATCTAATCAAATTTTTGTAGTTGGTTTTACCTTTTTCTTCAAACTTGTAGCTTACCATACCTGACAATGACACTATAAAATTCGACACAACAACGGATGTGCTAGTATCAACATAATTCTTGATTGATAAGTAGGAAATAATTCATGCCAACAACGTACGTGCTAGTATTTATATTTGTATTTAAACTGGATGGATAGCTTCAGATTGAATAAATTACGCACACCAGCATGATTTTACACTAATCTTGACTTTCCTACTGCAGGCCTCCTCTGTACTTACCTAGGTTTATATCTAATGAACGGACAAGGCCAACCTGCTCTCCTGTATCTCGTTCCATGTACATTAGGTATGAACCATACTACCATCATAAGGGCGGATTCTATATATATATATATATATATATATATATATATATATATATAAAAGCAAGAAAAGAATGAAGAATTCAGTAAAAAATTATTTATTTATTTATTTTAACTTTGTTTGTGGCTCAGGGCCAATTGTCGTATTGGGTCAGGTGAGAGGTGAGCTGAAAGACCTCTGGAATTACAGCTTGGAGGAATCTTCACCTACGACACCATCTGAAGAAGCTTGACACAGATGACTGATCGTGTCTCCAAGCAAGAGAGAGAGAATGGCTCGGATATGCAGAGTCCATCATCAGTGTAAAGGGTGCTTACCCTCATTATATCCTCAAAAACATCTTTATACATGACTGAAAAATATACAGGACCTGGAAATTAATTCACTCTTTGGTTGCCATTATTGTTGTAACATACAACATATTAAAAACTCTAGCAAGTAAACTGTATATCCGGTAGTCCATCTTTTCTTGTTGGACATCCAAAAATGAGTCTCCTTTCAAATTCACTGTAAGATCCCACTACATTTACGTATTGTTTTATCTTTGACCTTTAAGTAAATTAAAGTCGTTTTTTTCTTTAGTTTAGAAATCAAAATTGAAGTTCGGTTTGGTATGTGGAGGATATGTCCATTTTGAATAAAGATTAAACTGGGATGTGTTTAGCAGTTGATTATGTCCCTTTTAAAAAAAAATTAAAAAAAATATTATTAAGTGCGCTTTCAGTTGAGGGCTTTCGTGGTTTTTGGGACATTTGGAGTACAAATGCACTTATAAACCTTGTTGCTAAGTGCAACTTATTTCAAACTCAACTCATTTAATTTCCAAACACGGCTTTTAAGCGTTTGATTCATTGAGTTTTAGGGCTTATAAGCCATCCAAACATCAAAAATCCAACATCATAAGATTGTGTTTGTGAGTTTGGAGAGATGTGATTGGAAAGGAAAGTACAAGAGAAGGGATGTGAATGAATTATAATTGTCTCATCATATTTGTGAGTTTAGAAAGGAAGTGAATGCATGTGATTTTAATTATATTTTTTGTTTGTTTGTGAGTTAATAAAGAGGGAAGGAAAGGTAAAATATTTTTATTTTTAAACTGCACTATTACTATATTATCCTTACATATTAAACTTGCATATTAAAGTATCAAATGATATGATTTATTTTGAAAGGTTATTTTAGGTAATATAAAATATATAACTTTTCAATACCTCTAAATCCTCACTTTTGAAGAGAGTTTTGAGTCAAAAATAAAATCAAATTTATCTCCAAATTCCTTCTTTCTCCCTAAAAAAACTCACAAACATAAGATTTGGAAATTTTTTAATTATTTTTGTCGACGTCAGGATTTTTATATGTCCTTTTCTGTGCTTGTCTTTTGGTGTTGTCATTTTAGGTGAGATTTATTTGAAAAATAAGTTTGAAAAGGTCCGACATATACATGTCGACGATTTGACTGTTAGAGTCGTCAGTGTTAGAGTCGTCAGTTGGTATTTTTAAATGGTTGCACAAACTCAACCGAGAAAAGGTTTACACAAAAACCTAGTGATTTGATACTGTTTAACTGGTCTAAGAAACCAAAATTCGTTAGGGTCCGGGAGCTTGATTAATCGGAGGGAAAGTGTTAGGCACCCCTTGACTTTCGTGATAACACGGTTATCGCCACTTTTCATTTAAATTTTTATCTGTGAATGTGTGTGTGTGTGTGTGTGAATTAGGTTTATGTGCAGTTATTTGGAAGTAGTATTATGTCTCGTTTGTACAAAGGGTTTGACTTTTGTATAAAAGTTCAATTTTAACAAGATATAGCAATGATGTTTTGTAAAACAGGTTTTTCAAACCCTTGTGCTCAATAGTAATTGAGGCATTTGATACGTCCATTTTATTATGTGTTCAACTTGATTGCTTTTATTTTCGTGATACGAATCATCTTCGAGAAAATAAGATACATAGCAGTACCGAACTCCTTATGGGCATGAGAGTCATCTAAGGATATTCAGACACTGTAGATAATTTACAAGCTGGCTGCAGCTGAAAATGTCCATCACCAAAATCGAATCTAGATTTAGGAGCTGAATCTGTGATCACATGATTCTTATGCTCACATGTGAAAATAATATGTGCAAAAGATAGAAAAAGAACTAGATTTGAGCAAATCTAAACTATTCTAGCTTTAACGGTTCCAGTTTAGTCACCACGAACCGGTTAAAGTGAGAAATAGCCATATTTAAGCAAATCTAGCCCACATGCTGAAAGATTAAATATCTACATTATGAAAGCAGATAAAATAGTTATTTATATAAAAGTGGCATATATATATATATATATATATATATATATAGTCCGGTTCCAATCAGGGAGTTCGAATTTTCTAAAAATTCGGAATTTTTTTTATTTTAAAACAACTAAAAAAAAGATTTATATTTTATGGAACTGGATTTTTTCTATAATACAGTGTTTTGGGCGTGATTTGGATACATAATACTTGTTTTGTTATATGTATCCAAATCAAATCCAAAACACTGTATTATGGAAAAATTCCAGTTCTATAAAATATTAAACTTTTTTTTTAGTTTTAAAAAAAAAAGCAAAAAAAAAAGCAAAAAAATAGAGTCTGAATTTTGATTAGGTCCGGAAGTCCGGACTTGATCCGCTGTATATATATATATATATATATATATATATATATATATATATATAAACAATAAAAGCCACGGATCGACGATCTGGGCATACCCACACAACGCGACTCTCAACGTTAGTAGATATAAATATATGGAAGTAGGAAAAAACTTAAAAATCTAAAATATCTTACAGTGGGCTGCCAAAAAGACTTCAGATAGCTTTAAACGTCTGAAAACTCGGTTTCCACCGGTTAAATTTCAGTATGTTATAGAACACGATCTTACAAGTGTTTAGAAAAAAGAAACACACAGTTTGGAGCACTCTAGAAGAGTTTACAAGGTGAAATGGACAGAGTTTTCTCACTTTTCTTCCTTTTTTTCTTACATTTTATGGCTGATGGGGGGGGGGGGGTTAATTTATAGACTATAAGTGTCGCGGGACAACTCGCGGCAGCAGCGGGTCTACCCGCAGCTACCCGAGCTACCTCGGGCATGGCGGGTCTTGTCATCTCAAAGTACGTGCACTTGGACGATGCCATGTCTTCTCGAACCTTGATAACTTTCAGGAGTCCGATGGAAGCGTGACATACCATTATGGAAAGCTCTTTTCGAGAGCTACGCAATGACATATGATTTGCCCTTTTTTGAATCCTGGTGTAGACACTCGAATTTTTTTGCATACCTGTTACTAACATTACAGGAGGGCAGAATCGTCTTTCAGAGATAACCTTGAAAGACAACTTATTTCAATCCTGGATACAACCTTGGGATATTCAATATTACCATCTCGGAGATAACCCCAAGATATCCAGCTCAATCCCAGAAATACTACCGGAAGTTTCAACTTCAGTCCCGGAAACAACACCGGGAGTTTCAGTTTTAACCTCGAAGATAACCCCGAGGAGTGCATTTCAAATATCAGAAATCACACCGGAGAAGACCGTTTCATTTCGGAGATAACCCCAAGATACTCAGTCTCAGTCCCGGAAATAACACCGGGAAAGATAGTATCAACCTCAAAGATAACCTCGAGGCATGCAGTTGCAGTTCCAAAGATGACCCCGGAAATGCTTGTTTCAAACCTATGCAAACAGCTTCAAACACTCGGCAAAAGCCTCGAGGTACTCATCTACCAAGTCCGAAGATAACCTCGGGAAGTCAGGCACATCTTAGAAACAACACTGAGGACGGTCAACACCTGCAGTAGTCAAATCTCAGTGATAACCCTGAGCAACGACCGCTAAAATAGCTCAAACCGGAGATAACCCCGGTGAAGGGCAAGATCGTTATTTTGCCATCCAAACCCACATCGCACTGTCTCAACAACAACATACATACATTCTACACAACAATGTCCTACAAGAACCAAAGAACGCCAATCCCGAGTGACTACTACACAAGACAGCACACCAGATAAAATTTGAAGCTTGAAGACATAGGGCATGGTCCCATCTTCCTGACTTTGTACAACCTCTAATCCCATGTCATTGTGTAGCTCTCAACAACAACATGCCGTAAAAGGTCTTATACACCTCGATCGGATGCTCGGATTGAAGTTCTGAAAGTTCGAGCGGACAGCACATTGCATGCGTGCACGTACTTCAAGACGGTGGGACCCGCAGAACCTGGGGCACCCCGGGCAGCCGCAGGTGCATCTGCGGCTGTCGCATGTACACCCACGGCTCCCCCCTCTATAAATAGAAGGCTTGGGGCAGCCATTTTGCATAGAGAAAAGGCGAGGAAACCCTGTTCAATTTGCTCTGTACACACTATAAACTGAGTGCTTTCTCATTTTAAACACTTTTGAGCTTATATATTGCTATTTTTTTTTACCGGCGGGAGCCGAGTGTTCATCCCTTTAAAGTCATTGAAGTCTTCTTTGGCAGTCCATTGTAAGCCTTCTTACACATCTTAAAGACTTTTTCTTCATCTTTGCACACACCGTTCTTCACGTTGAGAGTCGTGTTGCGTGTGTATGCCGGGACTTCGGTCCGCGGCTTTTATGTTTTTTTGTATATATATATATATATTATATATTTATATATATGGACTAACATTATCGAGTTATGCCTCGTGTAAGATCCCAACTTTTATGAATAAAGATGAATTTTCTATAAATATCATTTTTGAATATTATGGAATGAATTTGATATAATGTTATAGTTGTGGGTAATATTTATAAATTTTGCAAAGTACGCAAGTGGTTATATTATATTGGTTGGGGAATATTTGTTTTAACAGGGAATATTCGTACGACGACACAATCATTGGTGGACCCTACAACAGAATTATTGTCGGGATGAGAAAACGACAAAAATATCTTTTTATGAAAATAATGGCGGAAGCATACACGTTTCCCATCAAGCACGCACTCTTGTGTAACTTCCCGCATGTAACACATGCTTCAAACTTCTTATTTTGCTGGTTACCTTGCTGGTTTCCAGCACCCACATTCCCATTCCACTTCCTCTTCAAATTGTTGTTGCCGTTTCCACTACTACCACCTCCATTCTTGATCTCCACTTCATTCTTCTTCTTCTTCTGTTCTTGATTGAACTTTGTCACTGCCTCGCCTCTACCTTTAGCGAGTATTTCCTTCTCCATCACTGCTACAAAAGTCTTCAACTGGAACAGGGAGACCCTACTGTACAACCAGAGCTTCAGTCCCTGTTTAAACCTCTTCGCCTTGCGTTCGTCTGTGCAGACTTGATATGGCACAAACCTCGCCAACTCGTTGAATTTAGCGGCATACTCACATACCGTCATCGTTCCCGCTTCAGTTCCAAAAATTGCACTTCTAGCTAACTCTTTGAACTCTCTGGAAAATAGGTCTCGAAGAATATCTCCTTAAACCTATCCCAGGTCATTACTCCTTGTCCTTCTCGGGTTTTATTGGCCTGCCACCAATAACTAGCCTCTGCTTTCAACATGAATGTTGCAAAAGCAGTCTTCTGATCTTCCCCTACCCTAGCGACATCAAACACCTTTTCTATCTCCATAATTCAGGTCTGTGCCTCGACTAGATTCATGGACCCACGGAATTCAGGTGGTCCAACCGCCTTGAAATCCTTAAACATTGTACCTTGGTTCTCAAGACAAGTTTTAGCCTTGGCACCAAATAGCAGTACTGTTATTACCGAGAACGATGTGAGTAGTCGGTTATGAACGATGAGTCGGCTTTAGCCCAACAAACACGAATTTCACTCACAAAACAGTAATATTAACATATATAATAAATATAAAACTATCATAAACATGATTGCTAACATATTCATCAACATAGAGCAATTTAACAACACTTCTAACTATTTTAATTTATCAAATTTCTCATTTTCATACATAACACCATTTTTGAGTTCCTTAGACAAAATCAACACTGTAAACACAATTCTTGTCCAAATAGCTTCATTCAAATTACGTTATCTTCGTATCTTAATAGACTAGCATAATCAAGCCTCAATTCACACATTAACATACAAATTGACCATCAACATTGGTACTTACATGAGCCATATGAAAAATATACTGAATAAACATACACTGTCAGATTTTTCCTCTCATTATCCAAATTTAGCATACAATTTCCTTGTTTAAACATAAACTCTAGTATTGCAATTACATACTAATGCGATAATACAGTCATATAGAAACAATTCGAAAAGTATGGAATTCATAGAGTTTGAAATTCATGCCGTAAAACTCATATATATATATATACACACACATAAGATATATATAAAACCAAGGTTTAGATAAAATACCTTCAATTTGCTAAGACAATCCTTGTTAATTGCAGACAAATATCTCCCAAATTCTCTCAAGCTCTATCAAGTTTCTCTCTGTATTTCTCTTAGGCTTAGCAATTAGAATACGTAAACCAACTGATAAACCAATGCGTAAAAGAATAAAACTGATATAACCTTAATACTACTACTAATTGTAATATCAGTTATAACGTTTAGGTTATAAATATATTATATTTATTACCTAATTTATTTAATTTTATTTATTTTATTATTATTATAATTCAAAATTAAAAAGGAAATCCAAAAGCCATAGGGCCTTGTTTGGCAAAGTTCTAAAAATAAAGACTTAATATACTTAAGTCTTGTTTGGGTAAACTCAATTAAAACTACTTTACTTTATTTTAATACTCCTTATAATATAGTTATTTGTCACACTATATTTCATTAAGTTTTCGTGACTTAATTAATTAATTCAAATAACAATTTATTAAATAAATCATTTAATCACATAACTCAATACAAATTGTCGATGTCTGAATTTTTAGATGTCCCTTTCCGTTACTTGTTCTTTGGTGTTCTCATTTTAGATGAGATTTGTTTGAAAAAACAAGTGAAAAAGGTCCGACATGTATAATGTCGAAGATGGACTCATTAAGAGTCGCCATTGGTTTTTAAATGGTTGTACCAACACAATGAGAAAAGGTTTACACATTGACCCAGTGATGTGACACTGCTAAACGGGTCAGTGAAACCGAGATTCATTAGGGTCCGGGGACATGGTTATGCGGAGGGAAGGTGTAAGGCACCCCCTGACATCCGTGTTGCCACGGTGACCGCCTCTTTTCAAAAAACTATTATTTGAATGTGTGTGTGTGTGAGTCAATGTGCTGTTATTTGGAAGTAGTGCGAGGCCTCGTTCGAACCTATATACGCAGGGTTTGAATTTATGTAAAAATTTAGTTTTTAACAAGATATAGCAATGATGTTTTATAAAAAAGGTTTTTCAAACCCTGATGCTCAATAATAATTGAGACCTTTTACACTCCCATTTTATTAAGTGTTCGGCTCGATTGATTTTATTTTACGAATGCGAGGCATCCGTACGAAAATAATGTACAAAAGTAATGCCGACTTCCTCGTGGGTATGGAAACCATCTGAGGAAATTCAGACATCGCAGAATAATTTACAAGTCGCCATACGGTTAAAATGTACATCACGGAACCTAATCTAGATCCAATAAGTTGAATCTGTGATCACATGATTTCTAAAGCGCACAAGATACTACAATTTGTATGAAAGCGATGGCGGTATATATATAAAAGTCAGAAATATATATATAAAGACAGATCACCAACCACGAAGACCTCCATGGGGATCGAAAAAAGTAAATACAAATTTAAAAGCTATCAACCACCACGGAGGAAACTCCAAAGTGACAAAACGTAAATAAAGTCAGAATTACGATCAATCGCCACGAGAGAACTCCAAAGGGACAAAATATAAATAAAGTCAGTATTAAAGCAATCAACTCGCCACGTAAGTGAACTCCAGTGCGAACGTAAACATAAATAAAGTCAGAAAAGCGATCAACCACCACAGTAAACTCTCAAAGTGTGACGGAATATATATATATATATATATATATATATATATATATATATATAAGCGATAATGCACCTGCAGGATGTAAACTCTGTGCTCATCGAATAGAGTTCGACAATAGTTCATATATATATATATATATATATATATATATATATATATAAGCGAATAAACGCATCAATATGAAATCTGTGCTCATCGAATGTAGTCCCACCCACGTTCATATATATATAAAAAGCGAGTAAACGCCCATAACGAAGTTCTAGGCTCATCATCGAAAAGTTCGACACACGCTAATATATATATATATATATATATATATATATATATATATATATATATATATATATATAAAGCGATAAACGCCCGCATCAAGTCTAGGCTCATCGAACAAAGTTTGACACACAGTTAATATATATAAATATATATATATATTAAAGCAAATAAACGCTCCAGACCGAAGTCTAGGCTCAATCAAGGTATAACTCGATAATGTTAGTCAATATATATATATATAATATATATACAGACTGAAATGAAACCACGGACCGAAGTCCGGGCAAAAACAAGCAACACAACTCTTAACGTTAAGAAGGGTGTGTGCAGAGATGAAGAGAAAGACTCTAAAGTGTGTGAGAAGGCTTATAGTTGACTGCCAAAGAAGACTTCTATATCTTTAGAGTGGATAAACACTGGCTTTTATAGGTACAAAAGGACTATATATGAGCTCACATGTGTTTAAAATGAGAAAGTACATCAGATGGGGTGAGTCTTGAGAGCAAATTAAGGGGCTTCCTCATTTTTTCTCTTGCAAAATGGGCAGCCCAAGCCCTCTATTTATAAGCAATTTAGCCACAAGTGTACTGCTACCGAGCCAGCAGTCTACCGAGGCAACCCGTGTGGGCCCAGTTTTTCTGTCCGGTCGTCTCGAAGACGTGTACTTTCGAACCAATCGTAATGTCCACTCGAACTTTAATAAGTGCAATCCGGGCATCCGTTTGAGGTATACAGAACCTATTTTGGACCGCCGTTGTTGAGAGTTGTATGATGGCATGGGATCAGAGTTTGTACGAAGTCATTGAAGATGAGACGGTGCCCTCCGGTCTTCAAGCTTCAACTTCCATCCGTTACCCCGCACAATAGTCATTTGGGATTGGTTAGTCTTATGGGACATCATTTCGTAGAGATGTTGAGACGACGTGGCGTGGCATCGCGTTGGCTAGATGACGATGTTGCCCCTCACCGGTGATATGGCCGGATTGGGCTGATAAAGCAGACGTTGCTCAGGCTTCGCTGAGATTGGACTGCTGCAATTGTTGAAGGTCCTTATAGTCATCTTTGAGGTGTGCCTGTCTTCCTGATGTTATCGCCGGGTTGGTACAGTGTATCTCGTTGTGAGCACCGAGATTGAAGCTGGTCGCATTTGAAATAAGCATTTTCGGGGTTATCACCGAAACTGCATTCCTTGGGGTTATCACCAAGGTTGGTGGCTATTCCCATGGTTGGGACTGAGACTGGATACCTCGGGGTTATCTCTGAGATTAATCGGTCTTCTCTGGTGTGTGTTCCGGTATTGGATCTACACGCCTTGGGGTTATCTCCGAGGTTGGAATTGTTACTCCCAGAGTGTGATCCGGGGTTGATGCTGAACTTCCGGTAGTATCCGATACGGATGTGGATTGTCTTTCGTGGTTCCTCTTAAAGATTTTATCTGTCCTCCCGCAAAGTCGCCGATGAGTACGTAAAAATTTTGAGTATCTACAGATGCCCCTCTTTATTATGCTCATGCATGGCGATGCATGGGTAGGATAAAGAATCCTAGACACTTGAAATGCAACAAGACAAACATGGTACTATGGGTAGAAAAATGATGCAAATGTATGATGCATGTGTACGGGGTTGTAGCCCAACATGCTGGGGATGATTGTTGGATCCCTGTTGCTTCAACTGGGGATTGGCAATGCTGACTAGATTTGATGTGTAAGTCGAATCTGTTAGGATGTTGATGTTGGAGTTATCACCAAATTCCTGTGTTCTTGATAACGACTTGATCCTGAAGATGTGTCTCTTATGTGTAAGAGATCTGTGGGGATAAAGCTTGATCTGTTTGAGGATGTGTATAACATATTCCATCATCTATCCTCTTTGATAACATTGACCTCTCTTGGTTAGTATCGCCAGGACATGTCAAGATTCTGTTGGATTTACTGCTAACAGCAAATGCTGTCAGGGATGCCTGACCTTCGTTGACGTGTATTTCACCGACATGTGAATCAACGGCTAAAAATTCCTGTAGGATATACTGTCAAGGCTGCATGACCTTCGCTGACGTGTGAATCAATGACTGAGACTCTGTGAATAGATCGTCAAGGTTGCTTGACCTTCGCTGACGTGTGAATCAACGGAACATTGTGTTGTGACCCTCGCCGAGGATCCGCTGGGGAATATGAGTAATCGAGCATGAAATCCTCGAATAGCTCTAGAGCTCTGATAGGTTTAATTGCTATCGGCTAAGGTAACACCAAAGCTTCTTGACCTCCGCTGATATATGTGTCAACGGCTTAAATGTACGTTGTAATCCCCTGCTGGGGCTTCATGTTGTAACCCCCATCGGGGACATACGTAGTAAGCATCGCTGATGTGTGTAGCAGTGACTGGTCATCGGATGGTTTTCGAGGCTCTGTTGGGTTTGCTTCCAACGGTTATCATGATGTCAAGGCTGCTTGACCTTCACTGATTTGTGTGTCAACGGATGAGCATCGTTGTTGAAACCCCGTCACGGGCTTCACGTTATAACCCGTCAAGGGCTTTCACGTTGTAACCCGTTGGGGACTCACGTTGTAACCCGTCGAGACTCATATTATAACCCCCGTCGGGACTCATGTTGTAACCCCCGTCGGGGACTCACGTTGTAACCCGTTGGGGACTCATTTAGGGTAATGACCCGGAGTTATCGGCATTGGACCTGTATAAGGTATTGCCGGATGTGGTTTATAACAAATGAGATCATTGGCAGAGTATACCGCATGTTCGGGTGACTACCAATGAGTGATGTGCAGACTCAAGGTTTTACCTGAGAAGGCCAGGATTGTATGCCGTTTTGCTCAATCGCGTGGTGTTTTTATTCTCGATTTGACCTTTCTAGTCCGTAAGAACTCCTTTGCAACTCGAACTGGACCGAGCCGGAGGGGTGGGACCCATTCTCACTATATCTTTTGATAGGCCTCTGTTAGTAGTAGGGCGTCTGTGCCCCATTTCTCTGTATTTGTAGCTGTACAGAGATGATGTATTTAGATGATGATATACTTAGGAATGTATGCACAGTTTTTCCATTCCCTATATCATATTTCCATCCATTATATGTATGCATGTATCATGTTATGCATATGTATGTATGTCTAGAGATATTCGACATTGACCCCTGGATGGTCTTATGACACGACCCGCATAGATGTCTTCTTTGATAGTTAGCCGTATAGATCATACACCACCATCATTGGTGGCATTGGGTATGCGATCGTGGTATGATAGCATGTCACCACCAGATAGGGTGACTGTAGATCATTTGTTACAGCATACCATGACCTTATTGACATTTTAGGTTCCCGCAGGGTTTGTAGACGGGATGCTAGAGCATTGGATACCGGATAGGCAGGTTTTTCGATTTAAGACCCATGAGTTGACTCCTACTCTAGAGGAGTATGCACGATTGACGATGTTGCCTTTAGATAGACCTTGCGTGCACCTGGCTTTAGGAGACATGAGTAGATGATTCATGACTCTCACTGGATTGCGGCACAGAGTAGTATAAGATGAGCTAACATCTAGCCACGTGATATCCTAGCATTTTCTATATGACAGATTTGGCTCTGAGGATAGCTATTCATGATATTCCGGGGATTTTACCGCACCGGAGGATAATTGGTGCTTGGCCAGGGTTGATGTACTGCTGCTATGCATACTGTCATATGTCTATATGCTACGATATATGGATGAGATAGACATAGGTGTCATCATGGCTGTGAGAGCTCTTAGAGAGGGTCGTACCATTGTACCTATGATTATAGCAGAGACCCTGCGGTCAGCATCCTATTGTTTCACTTATCCTACAGGAGTGTTCACTGGGAGTTCGGTCATGCTGTACGTGTGGTTTATGTCACACTTGAGACCGGTTGGTACCCTTAGATGGCATGAATATTGCTTCACCCATGATGTAGCTATGTCATACTCCTTTCAGCTATCGGAGTGTATAGATGCTCTTTCCTGGTCCACATTTTTGGCAGATATCAGAGATCCTTTTAGTATATTGCCGTTTTCGGGGCTTAGCTCACCATACAGCTTCATTACTCACGCTCCGGGCATGGACTACCTCCCTCTGGCTGGTTTGAGAGGTGTGACTACTTATCACCCATTGGCCGTGATGTCACAGTTTGACCAGTTCCAGGACTTTCATTTTTTCGAGGGGGTGATAGGTCAGCGTTCATCTTCTCAATATCTCTCAGCAGAGGACCGATCCCGCGTGTATGCTTGTTGGGATCAGCGTGAGATAACTTCTTTTTCTGTCAGTCATCTAGGTTGTTCTGCAGAGTATTCCGCATGGATGGATACAGAGATTTTATCGGCTGCGGTAGTGTCCACAGTACCGAATAGTGAGTCAGATGATGTAGAACCCATGGAGGACATCAATTCATACATCGAGGAGGAGCCCGCTGCCGGGTTGCCAGCATTTCTTCCAAATTCTCCTAGTACCGGTACTGTTGTGATTCAACACTCGGCATAGTACCTAAAGCAGAGTCTTCATCTGATGACCTTTAAGAGAGATCAGACTCGATCTATGATGTTGACTGCCCTTGATAGGAGAGACGCAACTCTATTAGAGAGAGACGAGGCATTAGCTCGCAGAGATGCCGCTGTTGTTGAGCGGTATGAGGCCATATCAGCCAGAGACGCAATGATAGTCGAGCGGGATAGTGCTATATCTGCACTGGATGTGGCCGTCATAGATAGTACTGCCGTGAGGTCCCTTACCACTGGCATGATTGCAGAGATGAACACATATATTGATGATCATATGGTCACCATGCAGATGGCTGCAGATCTGTTGGGTCGTGTGGATATTCTCATACTGGAGACCACAGCTTCACCTCCATCCTCTGAGTGGGACGCCATATTGGGCTTGTTAGCTCGCATATACCCTGACTTGTAGATGAGCTTGTATTTTCCTACACAGACTAGCCTAACCATTTTGTCATGTACAGTTTACATTGTATACATCAAACAACATTATATATATGACAGGGAAATATATTTTTGGATCACTTCCCTTTTAGACATGCCTTGCTATTTGCTTGATATTTTGCCTGCTGCTTCAGGGCTTGTGGTCTTGATGTATTCTGAATTCCTCCTAGGTGGATGGACATTGAGTTGTCTCTGGATAGTTCAGAATGGATCATCGATCTCTGTGTATCCCTACCATCTTTGGTGTCTTGGGACTGGTTTTTGGATAAAAATGTGGAGAGGAGTGTGGCTTTCTTTCTGAGATTGACCGCTCCACAGATGATCGCCAGTACTTCTATTTAGGAGAAGCCTAGTAAATTCCATCTCTTATGGATTGGTGTTACTCTTCAAGGTATGACCGCAGCTTAGATGGTCGCAGAATCTCCTATTTGGGAGGAGTTCAGGTAATTCCATCCCTTTGGTCTGGAGCCGAATGAAATGTAGTGGATTGAAGGATGATCCCAGTACCATTTGACAATGGTTTATGTTTTGGTAGGGGGTGAGATCGAACCATGAATGGTCCCCACGCACTCTCTGATGAAGAGGAGATCAGTCTGCATAGTTCAACTCAGTGTGTAGGAGGTTCAACGCCGTATGGAAGAAATGGTGTAGGAATGTTTTTGTTGTTTTTGTTTTTGTAAGGGTAGAAATGTTTTTATTGTTTTTATTTTATTTTGACCAGGCCATGTGAAATGGTTGCCTACGTACTCCTATTGAAGAGGAGATTAGGTCGACGTAGTTCGCCCCTCAGGGCGAGACGAAAAGTTTAATCCCATGTGCAGGTCAGAGTGCGGGGAGGAGAAAGTTTAATCCTAGGTTGAGGATAAACTGCAGGTATGAGAAGTTTGATCCCAGGTATGGGTAGCCAAACTGCAAACGCGAGAGGTTCAATCCGTGGTGGGATGACCTAAGTCGTAGGAACGGAAAGGAGAGCCAGGCTGCTGGCTTGAAAAGTATGTTTCCCTGAGGGGCAAAGCGTGGAATAGTTGTATGTGGTAAAGGGTTAAAGAACCGGAATGACTGGTGATCTGATGGTCCAACACCAGGATGTTTACTTGAGGGAAACTTCAGACATAGTACCGTTTCACGGTGTCTGAATTGAGGAGTTGTGGAAATTCATCGCCATCCATTTCTTGTAATCTGGGAGCACCTCCTGTCAATACTTCTTTGACAACAAATGGGCCTTCCCAGTTAGGAGCGAATTTTCCCTTAGATTGATCTTGGTTGTGAAGGATCTTCTTCAAAACCAAGTCGTGTTGTTTGAATTGCCGTAGCCGGACTTTTTTGTTGTAGGATATGGAGATCCTTTGTTGATATAACTGACTATGGAAGATAGCCGCGGTTCGCCTTTCGTCTATTAGAGACAATTGGTGATACCTGTCTTGTACCCATTGGTCTTCATCCAACTGAGCGTCTATCAACACTCTGAGGGATTCCATTTCAACTTCTATGGGGAGTACTGCTTCCATCCCATAGGTTAATGCGTAGGGGGTTTCCCCAGTGCAAGTGCACGTTGAGGTTCTGTAGGTTAACAGAGTCAGAGGCAATAAGTCAGGCCAATCTTTGTGGTTGGCGGACATCTTTTGCATAATCTTCTTGATGTTTTTGTTAGCCTCTTCAACAGCACCGTTCATCTTCAGATGATAGATGACAGAGTTAAGATGTTTGATGTGGAATTTACTGCATAATCCTCCATCATTTTGTTGTTGAGGTTCTTGGCATTGTCTGACACAATCAACTCTAGTTGTCCGTATTGACAAATGACATTATTTTTGATGAAAGCAATGATGACTTCTTTAGTAACCCTAGGGAAGGAGGCTGCTTCTACCCACTTGGTGAAGTAGTCGATCATGGTGAAGATAAATCGATGACCATTATTGGCTTTAGGCTCAATGGGCCCAATCACGTCCATTCCCCACATCGCGAAGGGCCAAGGCGAACTCATATTATGGAGTTCCCGTGGAGGGGCGTGTATAGCATTCCCATGAATCTGGCACTGATAGCATCTCTTGACGTGGTCATTGCAATTAGCTTTGAGAGATAGCCAATAATGTCCCGTCCTGAGGATTTTCTTAACAAGGAGGGGGCCACTCACATGGGGGCCACAGACTCCGCCATAGATTTCATTCATAAGCCTTTGGGCTTGATCTTTGTCTAAACATCTGAGGAGACCTATTCCTGCATCTCTTTTGTAGAGCGCATCTCCACTCAGGTAGAATTTCATAGCAAGTCGATGGATCCGCCTTTTTTCAGTCAGGCTTGCCTCAGCGGGTGTAGATCCATCTCGTAGATATTCCTTGATATGCTGATACCAAGGATGTTGGATGGGAGGTAGCTCATCCGATACTTCTCTAATGTAATTCCCATAGGCTGGGGCCTTTTGCAGGGAAATCGTGACGCTTGGCAAGTGTTCCTTATTTGATATGTGAATTAAGGAGGCCAAAGTTGCTAATGCGTTCGTAAAGTCATTCCTATTACGAGGAATGTGTAGAAAGGAGATCTCTTCGAACTCCAAAGCCATCTTCAAAACCTGCCGATGGTAGGGCAACAAATGTAGTTCCTTGTCTTGATAGATTCCGATGGATTGTCTGATTACCAACTCCAAATCTCCAAAGACAGTTAACCGCCTGATGCCCATTGAATGGGCAAGTTTTAGCCCCATGAGATAGCCTTCATATTCAGCTGTATTGTTGGTGCTGACAAAAACCGTAATTTGACTGACGACGGATATCGCTCCCCTCATGCGTGATACTAGAATTGCTCCAGCTCCAGAACCTTCCATATTAATGGCTCCATCAAAATACATCTTCCATCATCAAGCGATATCGTCATCGATGATATTGTTTGCTTCATCATTACTCCTTCATCGGGGAAATATATTTCCAAGGGTTTGAAATCCCCTGAAGGTGCGGCGGCCAGTTGATCCGCGATTCCTTGACTTGTGATGGACTTTTGAGTCACATATACGATGTCAAATTGTTGTAGGATCAACTGCCATCTGGACAGTCGGTAATTTAACATGGGTTTGTTGAACACGTATTTGAGAGGATCCACGCGGGATATGAGATGGGTTGTGTGACCATGGAGGTAATCTCAGAACCTCATGCAAGCCCATGCTAAAAAGCACAACACGCCTTTTCGATCGAGTGTACTTGTGTTCACCGTTCTTTGAACCTTTTCTTTGAGGTAATAGATAGCTCGTTCTCTTGGCCTCTATCGTCCTTCTCGTCTCAAAGATGTAGCCCATGGCATTGTCACTTATGGACAAGTACATAAACAGGGGAACATCATCCCTGGGTGGTACCAACACGGGAGCTTTGACTAGCTATTTCTTGATTGTAGGGAAGGCCTTCTGACACTCATCATTCCATTTCATGGAGGAGTTCTTCCTTAATAGCTTGAAGATTGGCTCACAAAGTTCTTTGTGAGTTGGGAGATAAACTCGCTAATGAAGTTGATTCTTCCCAAAAATCCCTGTATTTCCTTCTCTGTCTGAGGAATGGGCATTTCCGTGATGGCTTGAATTTTGGCAGGATCCAGCTCAATCCCTTTGTGGCTGACTAGAAATCCTAGCAACTTGCCTGATTTAACACCAAAGGTGCATTTAGCTGGATTCAACTTCAAGTTGTACTTACGCAACCTATTGAACAACTTCCTGAGATGGTCTATATGGTCATCCTCCTTCCGGAACTTGACAATGATGTCATCCACACAGATCTCGATCTCTTTGTGCATTAAGTCGTGGAAAAGAGCCATCATAGCTCGTTGATAGGTGGCTCCGACATTGATGAGGCCGAATGACAACCGTCTATAGCAAAAGGTTCCCCAAGGCGTAATGAAAGTAGTTTTCTCACGATCTTCCTCAGCAACCATGATCTAATGGTACCCCACAAAGCAATCAACAAAGGAGTACATGTCGTATTGCGCAGTATTGTCAATAAGAATGTGGATAAATGGCACGAGAAAGCTATCTTTTAAGCAAGCTTTGTTCAAGTCCCGGTAATCCACGCAAACTCGCACCTTCCTTCCAGGTTTAGGTACAGGCACGATGTTGGATATCCACTCAGGATATGTAGACACCATGATAATGCCAGCTTGAAATTGTTTCACAATTTCTTCTTTCACCTTTAAACTCCACTCAGGGTTTCAATCGCTTTGAGCTTTTGCTTCGACCGGCTTAAATCCTCTTTAATGGGAAGGGATGAAGGACAATGTCGATTGGACAAACCCACCATGTCTTCATGAGACCATGCAAACACATCCTGAAATTGGGTTAGTAAGCGTAACCATGTCATTCCGCTGGTTTGGGGTAAGGTCCGAACCATCTGGATTAACTTAGGGTTTTCTAAGGTTCCGAGTTGAAAGAAGTGGTTTGATCAAGGTTGGGTTTGGGTTTGTCTTTGACCCATTCTTGAATTTCCTGGAGGCACCTCAATGTCATCCTATATATCCATCAAGGCAGAATTCATCTCTACATCAAAAGTACAATCGTTGTGGAGAAGAGGGACCGTATCAGCAAGTACATATACATCTAAGTTCAGAGTCCTGAAACAAAATATGCTTTCACTTAGTATATATGAAATGTGTTGATCATACACAGTGTTAGCATATACTGGCAAAATAAACTGCTAGTACTGTACAAAAAAGTAAGCAGTTATTATATCTACAGGCGAAAAGAGTTTACGCAGCTTTTTACCTTATTGACCAATGCAAGGAATGCTGTTCCAATTGGCAAGGGCAAAGTCCGGGTGGACCGCAGTGATGGAGGGATTGTCATCATCCTCCCTATCCCGAATAATGGCCATTACATCTGGGCAATCATCATCTGGGGTATATCTGTTGGTATGTTCGTCATGAACGATGATGCGTATGCCTAACATCATTCGGATGATGTCTTGCTTGATTCTTTGTTCCTCCTCTTCCACTGCAGGATTTGGAACAAAGACTTCTTTCTCCTTTACCGGTACCAGCTTGGGTGGGAAATAACATAGCCATTACATTGGCTGGCACCTTTATAGGAGGTTGTGCGGACTCAGAGTTTGAAGGCGAAGATGAATGCCGCATAGTTGAAGCTGAAGGAATCTGCTAATGCTTATGAGGATTCCTATGACTAGAATTGGTAGAATAGCCTAGCCCAGCTATTCCAGTTTGTCTGGCTAATTGGATTGGATACTTAATACCCTGGCAATCTTTACCCAGCCCTTGTCCCAGTTTATGACCCAATGACATCATTTCTTGAGTAGCCAACAATACCTCGGCAGAAATCTTGGGTTCGGGCAATGGCATTCCAATAGCATGGTATTGGGTATTGCTTACTTCCAAAGCATGAAAACTAACTGGTTCCACATCTGCATTGGCATTGATGAATGGAATGTCTTCGTGCTGAGGAATCTCTGGTTCAGCGTTGACCGTGACTAGGCTATTGTTGATAATGTATTTCAACTGTAGGTGAAGAGTGGAGGGGACTGCCCCAGCCATATGAATCCATGGTCGTCGCAAGAGCAGGTTGTATCCTGAATCTATTTTGAGAACATGGAAAGATACGCAGAATGTATGAGGACCAATTTCTATTGGCAGCTCAATTACTCCGACCGAATTCCGGCGGGCTCCATCAAAAGCTTTGATGATAGTATGGCTACTCCGAATTTTGTTGAGATTGATGTTCATCTTCACCAAGGTAGCATATGGACAGATATTTAGAGATGAACCTCCATCTATCAAGACTCCAGCTAATATGTATCCAGAAGACAAGACCATAATGTGCAACGGCTTGCAATGACCGGTCCCTTCGGGCGGTATGTCATCATCAGTGAAGGATATCACATTGTTGTTGAAAATGTGATCAACCAGATGTTGAAAGTTTTCATATCAACTGACGTCGGTAGATAGGCTTCTTCTAAAACCTTCAACAAGACCTTCCAGTGATCCTCGAAAGTTAGGACCAAGTCCAAAATTGATATTTGTTGTGGAACTTCTTTTAAGCTTAAAACCACCTTAGCTTCGTGATGATCCATAGTGCAGAGGAATTTTTCAATTTTCTCCATGGGTATTTTCCCCTTTGATTTGATGGTAGACTTCATCACCCGTTGGGGAAGATACAGTGGATTTTCCTTCGACACTGTAGCAGTTGTATGTGAGGTGGATCCTTCACCTTCTCCATAATTCCATAGAACTTTGCTCAAGCTAACAATGGGATATTGTGCTCTGTACGGCAAGTTGATTGGCTCAGGAGTGGCCACTTTCAAAGGATTGTTGCTTCCCTTGAGTTGAATTATTGGCATTGTGAGTAATGTGTTAATCCCATCAGTTTTAGTGGATATGACTACTACCACACTCTTCCACTTAGTAGGACCTGAATTCTCACTTGCATGTAACACAGTATTGTCGTCCGCTAGGTGCAGGACACCACTGTCAATTAGATTTTGGATAAGGTGGCGGAGTGCCCAACATTCTTCTGTGTTGTGACCGCGAGACTGTGAGTGATGTTGACATACTCCATCGGAATTGTACCATCCTGAACGGGGGTTGATTGGAGGTAGAAGGGAGCTTATCCTCCCTTCATTGATTAACATATGAATGATTTCCTCCATAGGTTGGCCCAAATAGGTGAATTCCCTTTTGTTGGCAAAATCCCGACGGACTTTGGCATTTGCTCTCTTTGTCACTTTGTCTTCCAGCATTTCATTTTCTGAAAGTGACGAGGGAACATTCATGACAAGAGGTAGGAGACTGGAATGCTCCTGGCTGATTAACTGACGTGTCACTTGATGCTGATAAGTCACCAGTTCCGCCAATTGCTCAATTTGCTTGCATAGAGCTTTCATCTTTCATTCCATTGTGAACTGGAACTTGGCATAATCCCATTTGTCATCACCGTCTTTGAGGGTCTGGGATGATTCATAGCTGAAATTGGAACTCTGTCCATTGCTCCAATTTATCATGTTAACCTCTTCTTCTTTGTGTTGAGGAAGAGGGTTGTCTTGAACGTGAGGTTGATCTGGTTTGGTGACCACGATCTCCTCGTTGTCTATCAGGTCCTGAATCTTGTGTTTCAAGGCCCAACAATCCTGAGTATCATGTCCAGGTGCCCCGGCATGATAAGCACATTTCTGAGAAGCATTGAAACCTTGTCCATTAGGGCTGGCTGGTGGAAGAAGATGCGTAATTTTCTTCTGTGTTGTCATAAGAGTTAGAATGTTCTTAAGGGTATCCCTTAAGGGTGTAAACACTCGACGGTGTTTGACTTCTCCACCTTTTGGTATTGGAGGGTTCGTAGACTGTTCTTGAAAGGGAGTGTAGTTTCTCCTTTAATTAGGCATGTTCTGATTGCCTTTTTGCCCCTGTAGTATCAGGGAAACATCTTCCTCTTTCTTTTGATGGACCCTCCGGGGGTTGTTCCCATAATTTCTAGATTGGATGTGATCATCAACAACTTTGAGTGCAGCTAGGTCTTGAATTTTCCCGGACTTCAATCCCATCTTAGCCATCTCCCCATGTTTGACCTTTTTAGAAAATGGTTTGTCGATGCCGGCTAAAACTCTTTCATAGAATGGAGCTTCTTGTATGTCTATGAAAGTCATGACCATCTCTGATTCTGTCATGGAAGGACTAACTTGGGCAGCCAGGCGTCTCCACCTTTGAGCATACTCTCTGAAAGACTCGTTAGACTGTTTCTTGATCTTGGTAATTTGATACCTATCAGGAGCCATCTGAGTTTGAAAGCTGTATTGAGTGAGGAAAGCATGTGCTAGCTCTTCCCAGCTATGGATCTTTGAATTGTCTAATCTTGTGTACCACGACCGGGCTTCTCCAGTTAGACTTTTCTGGAACAATTGCATTCTAAGATTTTCGTCCTCTGCATAAGATCCTAGTTCTCCAATAAACACCTTTAAATATATGTAAGGATCTCCTAACCCGTCATATTTTTAAAAGTCAGGAGTTTTAAACTTTTATGGATAATGAACACCAGGAAAAATACACAGATCAACATATGAAAAACTCACGTGTGTTCAAATTCCTTTAATAGCACGAAGGGTCTCTTCTATTTGGAGGACTTTCTCTTTGATGTCACCAGTGTCTGGATCTCCAGTGGGATGGGTAGCATCATGAGTTTTGTTGGTTGTATCCAACTGCAGTTCAGGTATTGTAATGACCTGGGTTCCTCCTTGTGTGGAGGATTCAACATGTACGGGTATTTTCTGACCCTGTGTAGACTGGTGTAATTCTTTGAGTAGAACAGCCAAATCTGTAATTTATTTGCTTAATCCGTTGAATTCTTTGTGAGAAACTGGATTAAGTTCAGTCTGGTCGGATGACGACATGATTGACTATAGGCCTGTTGCCTTTTTGGACTTTGAACGGGTAGTAGGTGCAATTGGTTCCTTGCGGAAGACTTTCATAGTTTAGTCTTTAGGGAATGTGTATAATAATATGCTATGTGATGTGTCCATTTTAGGAATTTTATCCTGCAAAACAGATGTCAGCTGTTTGTAGCATGTTAATATGTATGTGTACACATTTCTTCATATTTCTCATTACATGGAGATAGATATGGAATGAAATTACAAGTAATTGTATTTACAAGTAATTTGAAATGAGAGCATGAAGAGACTTTCCTCTGTTTTGGGTTTATCAGAGGCTGACCTATCTTAGGTTACTCTCCCGGCTTTTTGGCATGAAGGTTCCCAAATCATCGCAATCTACTTGATGGGAAGTTAATCCGGTCTTTCAACTGGAACGAATTTGGGTGGTACCTTTCCTGAGCCTCGGAGAATTAGTCTTCTGACGAGTCCACTAATCACTACAAGAAAAAGGCTTATCAACGACCGACTATCAGCGACGACAGACTTTTCATCGCGAGATAATATCTGCTGACAAAGTGCGGTCGCGATAATCGTCGCATAAAATCTGTCATTGGGATGCACATCAACGACCACTATTAGCGACACGAGATATCTCATGATCGCTATGAGCGTAATCAAAATGACAAAATACGGTCATTGAAATGAGTCGGCATGGTCGAGGCCAAAGTCGACGTGGTCCACGCGGTCAATGACCACCATTATCGTGACCGATCGCCATCGGCGATCGACATCGCTACCGTCACTACTAACTTTTAGCGACCGCATGCGATCGATATATGAAAAAAAAATTAAACCAGATTTTTGTTGTTTCTGAAATTCCCAAAACCTCGCACTGCTTTTCTACCGCTTTATCCCAACACACATACACACCAAGATAAACAACATACAAAATAATATAAACATCCATCGTCCACCAACACATACACCAAACTAGTATATAAACCTTTAAAACCAATATGATTTGAATAAATATAATAACATTTCAAAACTTGTTTAAGTAACATATATACAAACATCCAAATAATGAATATACAAGTACAAGGTTATGTCAAGCGTCATCCCTCCTCGATCACCCCATAATTAACAAAATAATAAAACAAGTTACAAATATAATAAATATGTTGATCTTGGTATATATTATGACAATACATACAACAAATTGATTTTATACCTCGTCGCCATCCCCATGTCAGTCCTGCTGCTCTTGCTTGCCGCCATCGCTCAACTAACTCCTCGGATCAAGAGCCCCCAGTGTGCCCGCCAAAGATCTTCGAAGATTTCGATCTTGACATATAGCTCTCACACACCAAACGGTAGGAGTATGAACAATTTGGATGACTCGATGACTCAGAAGACTGGGTAGCAGAGTCGCTGAGCCCATCAAGGATGGGCGCCGTCGTTGTCCTCGACCTTTAATGTAGTTCTTCTTCACAATGCATCGCCTCTCCCACAACTCTTGATCAATAGCCGGACGTGGAGTGCCTTCGGATAAATAGCTTCATTCAATAAACGCTTATAAGTATCCTGTCATCATGTTAACACTTAAATAGTTAAAAATAATATTTTGTAAGTATTAATAAACAAGATCAGTTGTTAAAACTTATTACCGCTTATCCGGATAGCCTCAGTGCACCATCACGGGTGGCCACGCATACATCCAAATGATGGATAGGGTGACCTTGAGACCGAGACTCTATACAAAAACAAAGACAATATTACTAAGTAAAATGGGATATTTTCTACAATTCATGATTGTAAACATATTAAAACTTGTAAATACGCATGCGGCGTTGATATCTTTCGCAATCGTGAAATATCGCCGCCCTTGTATGTTCCTTTTAGCCTTTTCGCCATCGGATACACCCGAGGCTTTGTTGGTGGTGGCGATCTTTTCGTCTTTTCACCCAAATTTCTCGACTCTCCATTGGCACACATCTCAAACCCATATGGATCGGGTGCACCACCGTGGCTATGCTGCGTGTATATAATCCTCTCCCGGCCCGGATGGTCGATCTCTAAGCATTGTGAATGGCTTTTTGTCGTTCTTTATTCAAGTTGTCCTTAGTGCGGACCGCGACTTTTGCCGTAATAATGTCTCGAATCATTGAAGCTCACAAGGCCCCTCCCATCTATACCGCTTTACGCAAATAAAAAACAATAATAACATTACTAAATAATTATCCTTTGAATATTATATTAATATTATTTGTCATAATTAAAAAACATATACGAAATTACGCCTAAACAGCGTCCTTGTGGGCGATAGGTGTGCTTCAATGTAATCACAGTGTAGGCCAATTACAGAAACACAAACCGTGATATGCACTTGACGATCTTATTATCTAAAAATCACTATAATATACAACATCAATTAGCATATATTAAAGCAATTTATATATAAGTTATAATATTTGTGAACATTTTTCAAACTTATACTTATAATACTTAAAAAAAATTTGCCATAGTCTCCCCTATAATATAGACTAGCCACATGCACGACGGCATGCATATATGGACATTTCTAGGCACCCAAGACACAAACCAAAAAATTGACATATGAAACCAAGAGAAATATACAAATTTTCAATACAATAAGACCAAAACAAAACATTACCAATATAATATCAATCAAAACATTACCAATATACAATAAATGGAATCTTAAATGCTTTTATATAAATGATATATGCGGGACGTACGTGCTATTCGGAGGAGGGCAAATCTGAATAAGAATTCGATCATCGGGATTAGTAGGGGCCTTGGGCACATTATTAGGCCCCCTACCCAAGCCGCGCTTTTTCTGCGCTGCTTCAGAAGCCATCTGTATATTACAAATTTCAAGATGTTATTAGGAGTCATATTTGATTACATGTATATATGACAATAAACATGACAGTGATATAAACATGTATATATATGAATATAAAATGACAATAAACAAAAGTTTCATTTAAATAGTTTAGTACATAAACATGACAATGATATAAAAAACATGTATTGCTAAACATACATTTCATGAGTTCAAGTGTCAATGTGCGATTGTAATTATCTTGTATACGTGTTGCGATTCATAACCATCATCCGCTTCTTGATTCGTGTCGATTCAACCAATAACTCTTCCTCCTCGATGATCAATGTCATCCGACACAAGTATTGACTCAGATCTAATTCATGTGGTTCATCTCCACCATCTAACTGGATTACTTCATTGTCGTCCTCCACATTTATTATAGTCCCACTATGAAGCATCTCGCTCTTGGTAAATCTCCCCATCAACTAATTCTACACGACTACACGCGGAGTATAAATTACAACTTGCCAATCAGAAGGCGGTCTATCCCTTTTCCTAACAGACTAGGAGTGTAGTATACTTGTCTTTGTTTGAGTTGGTAAAACAAACGGTTCGTTGGAGTACGCAGACTCTATGGAGGTCAATATCGACGATTCCATGTCTGTCAACACGTATCCCTTTTACTGAATCAAACCAACGGCACTTGAACAAGTGAATATGACCCCCGTACGTGCCCTTGTACGACAACTCTACGATTTCCTCCAACTCCCCATAAAAGGCACGACCAAGCTCATTGTAACAATCTCCTTGGACACACACTCCAGAGTTCGTTGTTCTTTTACCACGCCCATATGCCTTTGTGTGAAATTCACAACCATTTATTTTGTAAACTATCATACGACTTGATCCTTGTCTGGTCCCATAGCTAGGACTTGTACATTAGCCGGAATCGTTGATCCCTCAATCAAAGCCTACAAAAACTCCATCTTATTAAATGAAGTCATAGTTAACATATGAAGTATATATATTATATATATATACACTACGTGCTTAAAATTGAACTTACTTTGTCCTTTAGCCAAAGTGCAAAGTTTTTATCCCGATTGATTTGAATATCTTTATCGCTTATGCTCAGATGCTTCACTTTTAACTCACATCGTACAATCTATACCATGTTATAAACATTAACATATTAGAATAAATTTTTAACTTAAAAGATAAAATATCAAGTTTACATGTGTACCTCACAAATTCGTCAATCTCCTCACAATTGAGAAGAATGTAAGTATGTGCGGCATGTAATTCTTGCTCAGAGAGGAATATGCGCTTCCCTTTTCCATAAGCGCGGCCCGAGGGACCAAATACAGAGAGAGCCAACCATTTAGTTCAACATTTCCCCATCATCATGTCTCGATACTCGATTGGCCTTTGTCAAGATTTCATCCTAAAATATAGTGCGAGACAAACGTAGATATCTCATCAAAATCAGTATGCCTCGCATATCGACCCCTCGACATAAGCTCTATTCTTCACCTTCCTCTTAAGGTTTCCCATCACCCTCTCGAAGAAAGTGGTACATCCATCTATATTGAATCGACCCCCAACACGAGCTTCATAGGGAAGATGGATTTGCAAATGCTCCATGGAGTCAAAAAAACCCAGGTGGGAATATTTTTCCAGCTTTACACGTGATCTCTATGATGTTCTTCTCAAGTACAAACATGTCCTTCTCATTCAATGATTTTGAACACAAGTCTTTGAAGAAACGACTAAGATCCGCCAAAGCATCCCATATTGGTTTATCAAGCGATCCCGAAATGCTATAGTATGAAGTCTCTCCATGAACACACGATGGTCATGACTCTTCATCCCTTGCAATTTCCCACCAGTAATACACCTTGCAATGTTCGACGATATCCATCCGGTAGTTTCAGAGACTTAACCCATGTGCACACATCTTCAACTTGCTTTTTGGATAATGTGTACCTCGCATGCGGTTTGACAATCTTACCATTAGGAGATTCATAAAGTTCTAATCCAAGACGCTTACAAATATCTTTCATGTCCAAACGCGTGCCTTATCGTTATCTTTTGTCTTCCCCGTAACATTCATCACAATGTTAAACACATTGTCAAACACATTCTTCTTAATATGCATCACATCTAGATTATGATTTAATCAAATTTGTAGACCAATAAGGCAATTCCCAAAAGATGCTTCTCCGAACCCAAGCATATGAGATTCACCAAACCCATTGATTATGTTTGTCGCATCAACCTTACCAAATGGGATAACCGCAATCTCATCACACGATCTCGCATCTCCGTTCCCGACAATCGCGGTGCGTGGCATATCATTATCTACTTTCCTTTCCTCAAGTGTTCTCTATTTCTTCAAACGGGTGATCTACCGGTAGAAGAACCGACGATGATAAATAAAACCAACAAGGCTTTCGACCTTTTGATAGATTAAACGACTTTGTATGCTCCATACAATACTTGACAAGCCAACTTCCCGTGTACTCCATCCATTAACATACCATAAGTCGGGAAGTCACTTATAGTCCACATAACCGCCGCCTCTAAGGTTGAAATTTGTTTTCGTTGCAACATCCCAAGTCTCAGCATCCATCCTCCCACAATACCTTTAACTCATCTATAAGAGGTCTCAAGTAAACATCTAAGTTCTTTCCAGGACTCTTAGGACCGTGAATCACTAGTGAAAGAAATAAGTATTCTTGCTTTCATACACATCCAAGGAGGCAAGTTATGCGAGTAACAATCACAAAGCCAACATGAGTACGGAATAAATTGAGTGGCTAAACTGATTGAAACCATCTGTGGACAATCCAAGTCTCACATTTCTAGGTTCCAATGCAAATTCGTGGATGTGCTAAGTTGAAATCTTTCCAAGCCCCCCATCTCATGGATGATTTAGTTCTCCATCTTTAGTCGAGATTTCGCATGCCAACTCATATGTTCACCGATCTTGAAGACATGTACAATCTTTTTAGTCGATGTGTTATTGAAAATACCTTAGAATCTTAAACGGTATACTTGATTTTTTGTAGTCACACCCCTCTTTATTAGGCCTAAACCGATCATGACCGCAAAACGTGCACCTTATCATCTTGTCATTTTCCTTATAAAACAACATGCGCCGTTGGGACATGCATCGATCTTTTGGTATCCAAGACCCAACTTCTTCACCATTTTCTTACAAAAGTAATAGTTACTGTGTAATTTCTCACCGTCAGTAACATACTCTTAATTGCCTTCAAGAGCGACTCAAAACACTCATGGCTCATGTTGTGATCACCTTGATGTTAAGTAATGTCGCCACCTGCAGACAATGTAGTGTGTTTGGTGCAACCATGCCACAATGGCTTGCTACCCTCGCCTAACAACTTAAAGAAGTCTTTGCATCGTAATTCATAGGTTGCTCTCTCGCGCCTTGCTCCCAATCAAAATCGCCCTGCAATATCATGGACCATTTCATTCATAATGATGAGTACTATCGCCTCGAATTGTGTACTTGTGTGATGCCACCATCTCTTCTCTGCCCATGTGCCCACCAAAGATTCTTCGTAATTTCTCATGAACCCGTAAACAAGTAAATGATAGTTTACCATGTCTCTCATCCATATAATTTACATTTTTACACTTTAAACATGGACATCGATTCTGCGACTTACAATTCATACATTCTCGGGTGACTATACGATACTCCAAAAACACTTGGCAACCAAATTTCTAAATTCAATCAGAAGCACCTATCTGGGTACTTGACTTTCGTCGTGCCATCCAACTACTGATTCTAATAGAGGTCCATGATTCCACTAGTACCTATACTACGTACAACATTATAAATGTTAACATACGACTTGAGTATACTTATAACCATATGACTTGAGCATACTTGTAAGCATGCATATGATTAACATTTAAGCATACTTCTAAGCATATGACTTAAGCATACTTGTAACCATATGACTTGAGCATACTTGTAAGCATATGATTAACATGTTTGAGTATCTTGAGATTCATTCATATCAACTAGTGTGCTAAGGCGCCTAACATGTTTTAAGATTATACCCCTCACTATCCCTTTCTATAATCTTTTATGTTTTGGGATAGTCACAACATGATTGAACACAATGAACACATAATGATAATATCGTAAATGATAACAATTGAAAAGTTTCATCGAACAATACCCTAAGATTCCTAATCGCTAAAATATTCCCAATGCTTCCTTCCAATATCTATTTGAACAATAATACAAATCAAACTATTCCAATCTAGCATACATATCAATCAAAACATTACCAATAAGCTAATTTCTATATATAGGAACAAATAACACAATCAACATAACCAATTCCATAACAACCAAGCTTGGCTTGGCCCCGTGAGGTTTGGCTAAGCTCATGTAGTTCTCGTGTGGCCTCGCCCCAAGCCCACCCATCATCCGCTTAACATCCCCTTAATAGGCTCTAGTGGATCACCAATAGGCTCATTAATAGTATAAATGTTCGCAAATAACCCACCAATAAAAAAATTTCGCCAGAGTCTCCCCGTAATATGGATTCACCACACGCATTTATCGGCATGTATATAAGGTCATTTCTAGGAACACAAGACATAAACCAACAAATCCATATGAGATACCATAGGAATTGGATGGAAATTATGAACTTATCGAATCCCTATGCTCATAAAAAGAATTACTATCCGCAAAATGTTTTAATCTAGAGATTTACTACAAAAGAGTTTTGCAGTATCCACAAATGTGAGGATCAAACTTGTAAACTTTGAAACCCAATCATTTTTCGTGGGAGCAATTATTCACGCTTTTGATTCACATTATGATGTCAATGTCAAGTTCTCGCCTACAAATGATTTTTTCACAACGACCAATATAATTGGTTAAACTACAAACATAAACATGGGATTCACGAAGTCTATATCACGTGTATGACTTCCTATAATAACCAAACTGTTACATACCTCTATTGTACAAAAAGAATCCAAAAATATAAATTTTATACTAACTACAATCTAATACATTCATATCCATTTTATCAATTTTGAACATCAAGATTTCACAAAAATCGACTTTTAGAAAGTCAAAATGGGACTCTTTAGAAAGTATAAAAGTATAGTTTAAGTATGCCTTAAAATCCGTACCAAAAGTAGATCTCAAAAGCTATGACATGCAAAAGTGGTACCGAGGAGGAGTATAATAAAACAAGTAAAATTAGTCCCACATTCATTATAGTAACATACACCCAAAATTTATACTTTGGTGTAATTGTGAATTACCATCATTTGTGAATCCTCCCCTCTCATCTAGAAAAATTGTGAGCTTTACTTCTTTTATTTTCTCTCTCCAAGATTCCAGTTTATGCTATAACTACACCCTTAAGGAACATAACCTTCTAACTTCAATGGTATCCACTAAATATTTTAAGCCAGAGTGATATCATCAATAACCTAAGGTAATAGAACTATGAACTTACAAAACTTTCACAAACATCTTGTGACAAAATCTGCCAGAAACAAACAAATATTAAAACCCTTACTTCAAAACCCCAAGTAAGCCTACAATTATATATCAAAGAATTAGCCAGCCAAACACTCCATCCTATCACTAATCACACGCGTGAACAACACACCCAAAAGCTTTAATTATTTATGTATATCCACAATAAACCTAAAACATTAAAACATTTGTGGGCATGCAGAATAGCTCATTATTTTTTTTATTTATTTAAATAATTTTCAATCCTTGGGATTCTATCATCGAAAACAATAAAATTTCATGATTCAAGCAATCAAAAATCGACTTTAAAAAGTATACAAGAAAATCTAAGTGAAGTGCCACTAATCAAAACATGTAATGTAAAGTATCGGTGTTCCGTCAAAAAATGACTTCTAACAACACAAAAACAAAACAATCCGTGACAGATGTCGATAATTCAAATTTTCCTTTATCAAGTTACCCAAACCGACATAAATTAACAAAATCAAATTACCCAAAGTATCACAGTATACCCAAATAAATTTTACTCTAATCAAAACTTATAAACCAAACATAATCATATTACCCAAATCGACTTCAAATACTAATAAAATCATAATCATATTACTCAAACATAATCAAATCCATATATATCAATCTAATGCATATATAATAAAATTCATATTCAATATTGAAACATTATACATTGAAATCAATACCTCAAGGCGGTGGCGGCGGTGGTGGGCGTCGGTTTTACAAATAAGCATGGCGGTGGCTTCTCTCTGCTGGCGTGACCTTTCCCTCTTCTTCCCCTTCTCCTCTTCTCCTTTTCTTTCTCCCTTTTTTTTTTCTCTTCGTTCAACATCGTCGAGCGAGGTGTGGTGATAGATTAAAAGAATCAATGACGGTAATAGCGATCGCGTCGCGGTCATTGAATATTTAATGATGTGGAAGTATCGTGACCGATGCGCGTCACCGATAAATAGAGGTCGCAAAAAATAAGGCGCCAACATTTCCACCAATTTTTAGGCGGTGAAATCGTAGTAGCGACCACTTAGCGACCGTATGCGGTCGCTAAAATATAACAGCGACTACATTTCCTTGCGGTCGCAAATGGCGGTCGCTAATTATAAGTATCTGCGACCGGATGTGCGGTCGCTGATATTGTTGGTCGCTGTTAGAGCATTTTCTTGTAGTGAATCAAACACCGACGGGATAGCCTCCTAGTGGAGGGACCACACAATATACATTCACATACATCGTGTCTCACCGTATGAAAAATGATGACATGTGCGAAGCACTAATATCACAAGCTGATATGGTGCGAAGCACTAATATCACAAGCAGTTATGGTGCAAAGCACAAAGTGCAATAAGGATATGCATTCGTACACATTCATCAAATGTAAATGCAACATCCACACACAAGCAGATAACAGTTTTGAAAAGATTGTAATAGCGACTTAAGTCCTCTTACTGGAGTCCCCAGCAGAGTCGCCACCTGTCGACGTCGAGATTTTTAGATGTCCCTTTCCATTACTTGTTCTTTGGTGTTCTCATTTTAGATAAGATTTTTTTAAAAAAACAAGTGAAAAAGGTCCGACATGTATAATGTCGAAGATGGACTGTTAAGAGTCGCCAGTTGGTTTTTTAAATTGTTGTACCAACACAACCGAGAAAAGATTTGCACATTGACCCAGTGATGTGACACTGCTAAACGGGTCGGTGAAACCGAGATTCATTAGGGTCCGGGGACTTGGTTATGAGGAGGGAAAGTGTTAGGCACCCCCCGACATCCGTGTTGCCACGGTGATCGCCTCTTTTCAAGAAACTATTATTTGAATGTGTGTGTGTGTGGGTCAATGTGCTGTTATTTGGAAGTAGTGCGAGGCCTCGTTCGAACCTATATACACATGGTTTGAATTTATTTAAAAATTCAGTTTTTAGCAAGATATAGCAATGATGTTTTATAAAAAATCTTTTTCAAACCCTGATGCTCAATAGTAATTGAGACCTTTTACACTCCCATTTTATTAAGTGTTCGGCTTGATTGATTTTATTTTACGAATGCGAGGCATCCGTACGAAAATAATGTACAAAAGTAATGCCGACTTCCTCGTGGGTATGGAAACCATCTGAGGAAATTTAGACACCGCAGAATAATTTACAAGCTGGTTACAGCTGAAAATGTCTGTCACGGGAACCGAAACTAGATCCAATAAATTTGAATCATGTGATCACATGATTCCTAAAGCGCGAAGATACTACAATTTGTATGAAAGCGATAAGCATGTATATATATAAAAGCTATAAATATATATATACAGACAGGATCACCAACCACGAAGCACCTCCATGGGGGATCAGAAAAGTAAATAAAGCTGTAAAAGCTATCAACCGCCACGGAGGAAACTCAAGGCGGGACAAAACGTAAATAAAGCTGTAAATACGGTCAACCGCCACGGAGGGAACTCCAGGTGGGACAAAATGTAAATAAAGCTGTACAAAGCAATCAACTGCCACGAAGTGAACTCCAGGCAGGACGTAACGTAAATAAAGCTGTAAAAGCGATCAACCACCACGAAGTAAACTCCAGGTGGAACGATATATATATATATATATATATATATATATAAAAGCGATAAACGCATCGGATGTAAACTCCAGGCTCATCGAACAGAGTTCGACAACAGTTCATATATATAAGTATATATATATAAAAGAGAATAAACTCACCAGATATAAAATCCAGGCTCATCGAACAGAGTCCGACCAGAGTTCATATATATATATATATATATATATAAGCGAGTAAACGCTCCAGACCGAAGTCTAGGCTCATCGAACAAAGTTCGACACACAGTTAATATATATATATATATTAAAGAATTAAATGCTCCAGACCGAAGTCTAGGCTCATCGAACAAAGTTTGACACACAGTTAATATATATAAATGTATATATATATATATATATATATTTAAGCAAATAAACGCTCCAGACCGAAGTCTAGGCTCAATCGAGGCATAACTCGATAATGTTAGTCAATATATATATATACGGACTGAAATGAAACCACGGACCGAAGTCCGGGCAAAAGCAAGCAACACGACTCTCAACGTGAAAAAGGGTGTGTGCAGAGATGAAGAGAAAGACTCTAAAGTGTGTGAGAAGGCTTATAGTTGACTGTCAAAGAAGACTTCTATATCTTTAGAGTGGGTAAACACTGGCTTTTGTAGGTACAAAAGGGCTATATATGAGCTCACATGTGTTTAAAATGAGAAATTACACTGCATGGGGTGAGTGCAGAGCAAATTGGGCAGGGCTTCCTCACCGTTTTCTCTTGCAAAATGGGTAGCCCAAGCCCTCTATTTATAAACAATTTAAGCGAGTGTACTGCTGGTGAGCCAGCAGTGTACCAGAGGCAACCGAGGTGGGCCCGTTTTTTGGGTCGGTCACTCAAGAAATGCGTGCACTCGAAGCCTTTAATGTTCACTTGAACTTTAAGAAGTGCAATCCGAAAGCATCCGTTTGAGGTATCTGAGGACCTATTTTGGACCGCTTGGTTTGTCGAGAGTTATGCGATGGGATGGGATTAGAGTTTGTATGAAGTCATTGAAGATGGGGCGGTGCCTCCGATCTTCAAGCTTCAACTTCCATCCGTTACCCCCTTTAATAGTCACTCGGGATTGGTTAGTCTTGTGGGACATCGTTGCGTAGAGATGTTGAGACGACATGGCGTGGCATCGCGTTGGCTAGATGACAATGTTGCCCCTCACCGGTGTTATCGTCGGATTAGGCTGATAAAGCAGACGTTGCTCAGGCTTCGCTGAGATTGGACTGCTACAATTGTTGAAGGTCCTTATTGTCATCTTTGAGGTGTGACTGTCTTCCCGATGTTATCGCCGGGTTGGTACAATGTATCTCGTTGTGAGCGCCGAGATTGAAGCTGGTCGCATTTGAAACAAGCATTTCCGGGATAATCGCCTAAACTGCATTCCTTGGGGTTATCACCAAGGTTGGTGGCTATTCACATGGTCGGGACTGAGACTGGATACCTCGGGGTTATCTCTGAGATTAATCGGTCTTCTCCGGTGTGTGTTCCGGTATTGGATCTGCACGCCTCAGGGTTATCTCCGAGGTTTGAATTGTTACTCCCAGAGTGTGATCCGGGGTTGATGCTGAACTTCCAATAGTATCCGGTACGGATGTGGATTGTCTTTCAGGGTTCCCTCTTAAAAGACGAATCTGTCCTCCAGCAATGTCAGTGACAGTAGTACAGAATATTTCGAGTGTGTACACAAATAATTAACCATCAAATTAAAATATCAATATAATAATAATTTCCTTAACTCATTAATTATTTATTTAACAAATAATTAACCAAATAAAATCAAATAAATTAAACAAATATTTATTCAACGATAAACACATCCATTAAATATTTATATAATTCAATAAATATTTAAACATTACAATTAAAATCTGGATTGTTACAGCCTTCACTCCTTATAAGGATTCTGTCCCCAGAATCACAACTCAAACAATCAAATCATCACATTCTTCCCTTCTTATAAAGATTCTGTCCTCAGAATCGAAGACATAGATTAAACAAATAACTTAGGGTAATTTTTCATCATTTCAGCTTCGAGTTCCCATGTTGCCTCTTCGACATTGTGGTTTCTGTATATCACCTACACAAAAGGTATCACTTTATTTTTGAGCACTTGTTCTTTCCTGTCGACTATCTGAATAGGAATCTCTTCATAAGACAAATCTTTACTGAACTGTAACGGTTCATACTCGATCACATGCTTGTAATCGAGTTTATACGGTCGTAATACCGAAACGTGAAAAACATTATGAATGTTTTCCAACTCTGGAGGTAGAGCTACCTCATAAGCAACTTCTCCAACTCTTCGTAGTATCTCGAAAGCTTCAATAAACCTTGGGCTGAGCTTTCCTTTCTTGCCAAAATGAATTTTCCCCTTCCAAGGAGAAACTTTTAGGAATACATAATTTCTTACGTCGAATACACGATCTTGTCTGTGTTGATCAGCATACTTTTTCTGTCTATCTTGGGCTGCTACCAATCTTGTCCTGATGAGTTTGACAACCTCAGCAGTTTGTTGAACCAGTTCTGGTCCTAATAGTTGACGTTCACCGACTTCATCCCAAAGACAAATGGAGTTCTCGCACTTTCTCTGCCAGATTACATGCCTCGTAAGTGGCATCATGCCGATGCTCGTGATAAGCTTGTTGTTGTAGGAAAATTCCACCAATGGCAAATGTTCTTCCCAGCTTCCTTTGAAATCCATGATGCATGCTCTCAACATATCTTCCAATGTTTGGATTGTTCGTTCGCTTTGGCCATCTGTTTGTGGATGGTATGCCGTGCTCATTTGCAATTGTGTTCCCATACACTCTTGTAGTCTCTTCCAGAAATTTGACGTGAATTATGGATCTCTATCTGACACAATTGATACTGGCATTCCATGCCTGGAGACGATCTCTTTAACATACAATATTGCCAACTTATCAAGATTGAATTTAATCTTTATTGGCAAAAAGTGTGCTGATTTTGTCAGTCTGTCCACTATTACCCAAATCGCATCGCATCCTCTCTGAGTAGTTGGAAGACCCACCACAAAATCTATTGTGATGTGTTCCTACTTCCATTCCGGTATTTCTAACGATTGAAGTAATCCGCTTGGTCTTTGATTGTGAAACCCCAGATTTTATGAATAAAGAATTAATTTTCTCGAAATAATTTTTTTTATATTATGGTGTGAATTTGAGATAATATTATAGTTGTGGGTAATATTTATAGATTTTGCAAAGTATGCAAGTTGTCATATTATATTCGATTGGTCGGGGAATATTCGATTTAAATAGGAAATATTCAGATGCGACAAGACAATCATTAGTGGACCCCACAATGGAATTATTATTTGAATGAGAAAACGACAAAAAATATTTTATTGAAAATAACAAATGGAAGTTTTACCGTTGATCTTTGTTGAACTACTCGGTAGTAAAAAATGCGATGTCTACGCATTGTTGCATAGTAGCACACGGTATTGATTATTGATATTTGTGTGAGAAGTCACTCAGTTTTGTTCAATTATTGCTACAATAGTTGCTGCATAGTATCTCACATTATTTGATTCAATTATTGTTGATTTAGAAGTTTTGTTTTATTCATGTAATAAAATAGAAACATCTTTTTATATAAAAATGTAATACTTTATTAAAGTTATTCTATAAATAGAATATATTATATTCTATTATGCATAGTAAAATCTTTTATATAAAATAGAATACTTTATTAAAGTTATTCTATAAATAGAATATATTATATTTTATTATGCATAGTGTTTGCATAGTGCTTTCGCATAGTAAAAATATTTTATATAAATAAAATATATTATATTTTATTTAAAAGATTTTCTTTAAATATGGACCGTCAAATTAAAGTAAATCAATACTGACCGTTCATGGATTAGTTACTATGCATTCCATTTTTCTATAAATAGAAGCTCATTCCTTCATTATTTTCTTTTAATTCTTGAACTCTGAGAGAGACCATAGAGATATAAGAAAAGTTTTACTCGCTACTTCACTACTCTTATATCAAGTATTATTTTACTGGTAAGGGATATTATTCTTTTGTATTCAAGAAGAGAACTTACATTATTCCATTTCTTTATTGTTCTGTTGGAATAACTTTTTGTATAATGGCTACCCTATACTTGGTGACATTCTTCTAATATTACATTTCTTTATTATTACGTTTAATATCCTATCTGCGCGTTTACGCGGACACAGTTCCATTATTTATTATTACGTCGAAATATCCCGATACATGCGCTTTCGCTTGGGACCTAGTTTAATTATTTATTATTCCTCCGAATATCACATGCGTGTGTTTCTGCCGGACTGGTTCCATCCTTTATTATTCATCGAGAATATCCGTCTACATGCATTTACGTGGGACTGGTTTCATCCTTTATTATTACATTTTGGAATATCACATCACATGCATTTCTACGGGACACGGTTCCGTTATTTATTATTATTCGTTGGAATAACCTTGCTGCTCAGCGGCTCTATCACATGCATGGTGATTTCTTTTGTTATTCCATTCTTTATTATACTCGGTTGGTTAAAACTTTGACTTCTATACCCATGAAATTAGTGGAATATCTTTGATATTTGCGCTTCATCCAGTATCTTTTCATGGAAATATTCTTCTGAGCATTCTTGAATTTTACTCTACAAATTAGTATCATGTTGACAATTTGAACGTTATCAGTTCCTGGATAAATTAATTCTTGAACTTGTTTTATTGAATTCTTATATCATTGTCATCATCCTCATGTTTATATTATGTTGAAAGTCATCTCGTGGCACAGTAGTGCATAGATGGACTTGGTATGATTATGACTGTGGATTATTCGATTGTAATCATGATCGTAATGTTACAAATGATGTGGAAAAAGTCCTCATTAGCCCGTAGTGCATTGATGGACAGTTTTTGGTATGATTATGGCTATAGATTCTCTTTGGCGGTAGTGTAAAGATGAATTGTTTTATGGCATGATCAGGACCGTTGATAAAAATATGATTATCTTTAGTCAGTAGTGCATGGATAATTAAATGGTCGTGATATTAAAGAATATCCTTGGTCGAAGTGGTGGGGTGATTCAATGATGTGGATTATTTATTGTCGAGTCCCAAATGATAAAAGTGATGAAAACCTTTTAAATCATAAAAGATAGTAGATTTCATTCTCTACTTGACTCTTTTAAAGGATTGCTTGTTCCGCTGCAGTTAAACTTGATATTTATTATATTTTATCAGTTTAACATTGTTGAAGGCTAACGATAAATTATTCTGCATTATCTTAGTCATAATATTTCTTACTGGGCTAGTTGAGCTCACCCTTTCTTTCACTGTTCTCTTCAGGAAATGAGAACGTAGCTGGGACTAGTCGGGAAATAGAGTGAAGGTCCTAGATAGTGCATTAGTAATCCTCACTATTCTGCGAAATAGTGTGATAATAATTATAATGAGGACTCCTTTTGAGTTTGTATAATCTCTAGTGGACAATATTTGTATTCAAACTCACAGTTTATGTTTTGTCGTATTGTACACGACAGTTGTATTATTAAGTTTTTTTTGAATTCTGTACCATGTATCTGTCGACTCAAGATGGGTGATGTATACCTAATTTTGGGGGTGTCACATTGATGCTCGGCCTTGACTCTCTGACATGTCAAGCTCCTTTCAACGCACTCTGCAACATCTCTTTTCATGTTCGGCCACCAAAAATGTCACCGCAAATCTTGATACATCTTCGTACTTCCTAGATGAATCAAATATCTCGTGTTGTGTGCTTTGGTCAAGATTTCGTCTTTAATCTCCGGTACTGCTGGAACCCAAATTCCTTCCTCGAACCGTAGTAACCCTTCGGTATCGATCTTGTATTTTACATCACTACCCTCAACCACTTTCTCTTTGATCATTTCACATTCTTTATCTTGTAGTTGAGCATTCTTCACTTTGTCCACCAAAGTTGGACTAGCTTCTATCTGGTATAATTTTTCGTCAGTTTCTTTTGGAAATTTAATTTCCAACTCTAGCCTTGCCATCTCTGAAATAAGCTCTTCCTGGTTGGTTAACAACATCAACTTTTCCCGGCCTTTTCTGCTTAAAGCATCTGCAACCACATTCGCTTTGCTTGGATGATAAAAGATCTCACAATCGTAATCTTTTATCAATTCCATCCATCTTCTTTGACGCATGTTTTGGTCCTTCTGTGTGAAAATATACTTTAGACTTTTATGGTCTGTGTAGATCTCACATTTTCCTCCATAAAGATAGTGTCTCCATATCTTCAGAGCAAATACTACTGCAGTCAATTCCAAATCATGAGTCGGATAACCTTTCTCATAATCCTTCAGTTGTCTTGATGCATACACAATAACTTTGCCGTTCTGCATAAGAACACAACCTAACCCTTTATGTGAGGCATCACTAAACACCACAAAGTTTCATGTACTATCTGGTAACGACAACACAGGTGCCACACTTCGCTTCTTTTTCAAATCTTGAAAACTCTCTTCACATTTCTTCGTCCAAATAAATTTTACAATTTTCCTTGTCAAATTTGTTAACGGAGTGGCTATCTTGGAAAAATCCTGAATAAATTGTCTATAATAACCGGCCAGTCCCAAGAAACTCCTCACCTCCGACGGTGTTCTTGGTTGTTGCCAATTTATTATAGCTTCCACTTTTGATGTATCCACTGAAATCCCATATTTGTCAATCACGTGCCCAAGAAATTGTACATGATCTAGCTAAAATTTGCACTTAGAGAATTTCGCGTACAACTTTTCCTTTCTTAGTGTTTCCAACGTCAAATGTAAGTGTTCCACGTGTTCTTCTTGAGTTTCAGAATACACCAGAATGTCGTCGATAAATACCACTACAAACTTGTCTAAGAATGGTTTAAACAACCTGTTCATCAAATCCATGAATGCAGCAGGGGCATTGGTCAAACCAAAAGACATCACTAGAAACTCGTAATGTCCATACTGAGTTCTGAATGCCGTTATATCCTCCTTCCTCACTTTTAATTGGTGATACCCACTTCTCAAATATATTTTTGAGAAGTATTTAACACCCTTCAATTGATCAAACAAGTCATCTATTCTTGGCAACGGGTATTTATTTTTAATAGTGACTTTGTTTAATTCTCGATAATTAATGCAAAGACGCATCGACCCATCCTTCTTCTTCACGAATAACACTGGCGCTCCCCACGGTGATATGCTTGGTTGAATATACTTCTTGTCTAGCAGCTCTTGCAATTGTACCATCAGTTCCTTCATATCGGGGCAGTTCTTGGCGCTAAGTCGATCACGAACTCAATCTCTCTTTCAGGCGGAAGTCTTGGCAAATCCTCTAAAAACACATCTACAAATTCCCTAACCACTGGTATCTCTTCCAATTTTACACCATTCTTCTGAGTATCGACTATGTAAGCTAAATAGCCCATATAGCCTTGACTCAACAATTTCTTGGCTTGAATAATCTTCAGACATCTCATCTGTCTAGGCGATTTGCTACCATAGAAAACTACCTTCGATGGAGTTATAAGGTTTACACATTTCTTTTGGCAATCAATTACCGCTCCATATTTGAACAACTAATCCATTCCCAAAATAACATCAAACTCTCCAAGTCTAATCAGAATCAAATCTACCATCATGATATTCCCCTTAATATTCACCCTACAATTCTTGTATACGAACCTAACAGAAATTACCCCCATATTCGCAATTTCTATGTTTAAAGGGAAATTAAATTCTTCACTAGGTATTTCTAACTTCTTAGCAAATTCATCAGATATAAACGAGCAAGTAGAACCCGAATCAAATAATACATAAGCATTTATATCATTGATTGGGATAATACCTGACACCACATCTTTTGATTGCACAACATCTTGCACAGTCATGTTGAAGGTTCTGGCTGTGGGTTTGTTTGATGCCGTTAGTCCAACAATGACCCATGTACCTCCACTGTTACCTCCATTGCTTCTGGTTGTCTCTCCAGCCTTCTTCTTAGGGCATTCACGAGCAAAGTGATCCTTGGATCTGCACGTGAAGCACACATTCTTCTTAGGTTGAGTGTAATTTGGGGCGATGTGACCCTCCTGGACATAATTGAAGCATACACTTTTCCCCATCAAGCACGCACCCTTGTGAAACTTCCCGCATATAACACATGCTTCAAAATTCTTATTTTACTGGTTACCCTGCTGGTTTCCAGCACCCACATTCCCATTCCACTTCCTCTTCAAATTGTTGTTGCCGTTTCCACTACTACCACCTCCATTCTTGATCTCCACTTCATTCTTCCTTTTTCTTCTGTTATTGATTGAACTTTGTCACTGCCTCGCCTCCACCTTCAACGAGTATTGCCTTCTCCATCACTGCTGCGAAAGTCTTCGACTGGAATAGGAGACCTTCTTTGTCTGAACCGGGGCTTTAGTCCTGTTCAAACCTCTTAAGCCTTGCGTTAAATGCATCTTGACTTGATATGGCGCAACCTCACCAACTCATTGAATTTAGAGGCATACTCAGATACAGTCATCGTTCCCTGCTTCAGTTCCAAAAATTGCACTTCTAGCTGACTCTTTGAACTCTTTGGGAAATAGGTCTCGAAGAATATCTCCTTAAACCTATCCCAGGTCATTATTCCTTGTCCTTCTCGAGTTTTATTGGTCTGCCACCAATAACTAGCCTCTACTTTCAACATGAATGTTGTAAAAGCAGTCTTCTGATCATCCCCTACCCTAGCGACATCAAACACCTTTTCTATCTCCATAATTTAGGTCTGTGCCTCGACTGGATTCATGGACCCACGGAATTCAGGTGGTCCAACTGCGTTGAAATCCTTAAACGTTGTACCTTGGTTCTGTGGTTGATTCTGCAACGCTCCTGTTAGTAATGTCACTAGTTGTTGAGCGGGGTTAGCATCAACATTGTCGTTATTGGTTCCTTCAGTGGTTCTCTGTCGTGGTGGTTGACGTCTTGGAGGCATTTTCTGTTAGAAATACACTCATTAGATTATTACTCAACTTCTTTAAGTAATTTCTACTTAACTAACATCTCATAAAGGAAATTATCACATAACACTTTGAATAAAATAAAATAATAACTTTTATTCATTCATAATCTTATTAAAAACATCATAATAATAGCATCACTGCTATCTACATTACTTTCCTGAACTACAAAAGTTTTAGGACAACATCATCATCATATCCCATAGGTTACATAACCCTTGGGATTTATAATTTATTTAACATTTTATTAATCGCATAACAACTACGATGTTCTACTAAGATACTGCTTAGCCTTACTACATTCTTCCTCCATGATCCGAAACATTGTTCTGTGATCTAATACGTATGATGGCAGCGTCTCGAACTGAATCAGATAACCCATGACCCGATCCTGAGCTCGATTAATCATGGCGTTGAATACTTTATCTGTCTCCTCCATCTTCATCCTCTTTGCTTGTGCGTCTCTCGCTGCTATTCTGGTTCGTTGAAAAGCTTCCTCATATGCGTCTTCAGCTCTTGGTCTCTTAGTAGCTTCTTCCTTCAGTTTGTTCTTCAGTTCTGCGATCACCTCGATCAATTGTTATTTTCTCATTCTCTCGTATTAGCTTCTCCTCGACATTAGTCGATTAGTTCCTCACGATCCTGGATCTCATCGTCCTTCTGTGTCATTGCAGTCTGTTGTTCAGCTACTATCTCTTGCAATTCCTCGACCTTATCCTGAAGTTCCACGTTACGGTCGTAGACTTCATCGTACATACAAACAGTTATCGAGGTTAGTGGAATTTCTTCCTCCTCGTCCTCGTCATCCTCATTCTCTTCTGGCAGCTCAACGGGATCCTCCTCATCCGTTTCCACGTCATCATCCTCATCTTTAACTACTATGACCAACGGGGCTGACTCCCGTGGCAGTAGTTGTTCCCAAACAACCTGAATGTCACGAGGCCCCCCCTCTATAGGCATCTGAGGTCCTTCCTGTAAGACCCCAAATTATTAATAAATGAAATTTAATTTCCTCTATTTATCATAGTAAGGGTTGATTTTATTAATGTGGTTAGTTATGGGTAAAATGCGCAAATATTTTAAATAAGCAAGTGGTTATAAAATATTCATTTTATCGGAGAATATTCGTTTGGTCGTGGAATATTCTTCTACCGTCGGGAATATTAAATGCGACACGCAACCTTGTGTGGACCCCATAATGGAAAGCGATTGGATGAAGAAAGCGACAAGTATAAGTTGTTTATTAATAACTAGGCGTTGTTATTCTGATTAATCTGGTTGGAATACTCCGTTGGTTAAAACACGATGTCTACGCGTTGTTGCACACAAGATAGCACAGATTGCACCAATTATTGATTCTACGTGAAGGCACTACTCAATAATTGTTACGATAGTTCTTGTTCAATTATTTTATTTTATTGATTCAATAATTATCTTTAATTGATATTTTATATTCTTTGTTGTTTTAATAATTGTCACTACATAGTATTTTCCATTATCAAAGCAATAATTCATATTACGAATAATATTATTAGATAACCTGTGACGAACGAGAATTTTGTAATTTAATTTTAATATTTATTAAATTAAATAAATATTTTTCGATGATTTAATTATTGGATTAAATAATTATTTGATGCATTGTTGTAGATTAATTTAATTATGTGTTACATTTATTAAATTAATGTAGAAATATTTATTATTCAAGTATGTATTTATGTGAGCTTATTGAATTAAATGAAATATTTAATTAAGCATGATGTTATTTTAATTAATTTAATTATTAATTAGAGAGTTAATAATTTGACATTAATTATTAATAAGAAATTTAATTATGCGACTATATGAAATTATGAGAAATTATTATATTTTATTTAAAATAAATTAAATAAGATATTGATTTATTTTATGAAGGAGTGTGACATTAATTAAACCATATGATAAAGCTTTATTAAATTAAATGGTTTTGAAATCTATTAAGCCTAGCCAAACATGGCCTTAATGGGAGTTACTAGCAGTTGCCCATGACTGGGTTAACTGACCAATCAGTGCGTCAGTTCCTTTAATATATCAGACGTCTTCTTTTCTTTTCTTCAATTTTGCTAAGTCTAGAGAGCTTTCACAGAGAGAGATACAGACTATTAGTTGAGAAGTCAGAGAGAAATTGATATTCATCTCTTATTAAAATCCACACTACGCTTTGGGTAATCTCCTCCTTCCCAATTTCTACTTTACGTATTTTGGTTTTCATGAAAATGACTTTTAAAGTTTTTGGTTTAACCTCTGTAATTGGGTTAGGAGTAATGATTATGGGTTGTATGTGTGTTATGACATATCAAATCGTGTTTAATTATATATATTATGTAAACCATATCATCAAATTCATGAAAACATGTCAGATATGATTTCTACAAAATTACAGTAGTACGGTTTTGGCCTTATGGCCTTATACATGATATTTTATGTATTGATCGTATATTATCCCTAAATTTTACACTTGTATGTTGTTATGCATGTTGATACTGAAGAGACCAAAGTTTAAATGAGCGGATTCTTGTTATAACGAAATCCGTGGTAATAATTTTCATGTTTTATTTTCAAAACCTCCAAGATCATCAAAGTCGTTGAAATTCACATGCTTTAAATCATTATTAAGTGTTTAAATTGGTTAATGTCGTTATATAAAGTTTGGGTTATGATTATACATGAATTATATCATGTGGGTATGATTAAATTCGAGTAGTAATAATTTTATTGGAGTTCTTGGCCATGTGTTACGCAATTTTCGCGAATTACGTGAGGCTGAATCGAGCCTCACATGGCCACAAATGATAACTTCTAGGTCTTGAGACTCGCGCCACAACGCCAACGACCACGCCGTAGCGCCATCGTGCCGCAGCGCCGAGAACCAGTGTAACAGTGGTGCCGCAGCGCCACTCTCCAGAATGTTCAGAATGAGATTTTTAAAAAATGTTTAAGTCTAACAATGTGTTAGTAAATTAATGTAATGACCATAAAAAATATGTTATAAGTATAATGTGATGTTAAAATAGATGTTTAACATGTAAATAACATAATTACATGTGGATTGAATTATTGAATACATAATTAGCTTGTTATTCATGATGTGTAAATTATGTGACAAAGTAGTAAATTAACTAAGTATAGTTAATAACCAAAGTTTAAACAAAAAGAATAATCATTGATGATTAGTTAAGTTATAATTAACTGGTATTGTGAATGTGAATGGTATGTAAGATTAAATTCAAAGAACGTGTTTAGTTAAAGTGTAATCTACGCACGAGGCAAGTTTCCTAACCCTACTTGTCATTATTGTTCAAGTTTATTATTTACCTCGAGTAAATTATCATTACTATTATTCAAGTTCAAATGTTATATTAAAGATTGATTATCTTTTCAAAGCATGATTCAGTTATACAATAATTGTCCTATTGTATACTTCTTGAGATTATTATTCAAATTGAATATCATTATTGTTGAACCTTATTAGACTAGTGAACTTTATTGATTCAACTAGTCCTTAGTTGATGAACGTTCTAAATTTCATGACCCTTATTGAATTATCCAAACCAAACTTCCTTTGGTGCGGACTCGAATGTCAAACCGAGATGAACAACCTCGCAAAGGGATTTACTTATCGTTAAGCGTTAAGATATTGTGCCTGCGATTATGGTACTAAGGGTCGATCCCCCTAAGTGCAGTAGAAAGGTCCATAGTCTTATGATATTTAAAGGTTTCAAGTATAACCCTTGATAACCTAGGACATAGTTCAAGGTCTTATGACCCTCAGAAATCTTTTGATTCTTGCCATTCATTCTTGATTCAAAAGTTGAGCTTTTATTTCAGAAGTTATTATTTCTCTCGCATGTTATTATACTGTTATTTCATTATTATACTTGTGGGCAATAGTGTTCACTCTTGCTTAATAATAACATTGCAGTTAAGAACGAAAGAATTGATGAACCTTCCACTAGTAAGGGCAAGGGCAAAGTTAGCAAGTGATGAAGACTTATTATTTTATTAGATGATGTATTTATGTTTAAGACTTGAGTTAATGATGTTGTTAAGACTTATTTGATTATAATTCCGCACAGATGTTTAAGGTTAATTAAACCTGGGATTGTATTATTATTATTCAGATGTTGTAACCCTTAAGGGGAAGATTTTTATTCTATCTATTGCATGGCTTGCATTTATTATGGGTAGATAAATAGATGATATTTGTACAGTGAACACTAAATCCCGTGGAATTGAAGTACCCGAATTTGGGGGTGTCACAAGTTGGTATCAAAGTCATGAGGTTATGAACCTTGGGTGGGGAACAACCTTAGGTAGTAGCCTTATAGAAAGAAGTTAGTAATGGAAAACTCTTATCGAGTTCTAAGAAATGAATTTTTGTAATTCATTGAAGATAATAAAAGACCTTATGTGTTTATGTGTTAAAGTATGCGTTAGATGATACGACTTAGTAACTAAAACTTAAAATTTTGTTGTCGGGGATGTTGAATGTTGGAGAAGCTAGTCAAGTTTGGGAGGAAGAACCCCGTGTACCCATAAGTACCGATAGAGGAGGAGCCCCGAGACATTCATGTCGTTAGGGAAGCAATTGATACAGAGAGGAGTCATCTCCATTGATCATCGTTGTTGGTCGGGAGCATGAGCAGGAGACCGATCTGAGGAGGATCCCGAGGAGGAATTTGTTGAGGAAGAGGAAGAGGAAGAGGAAGAAGAGGAGTTACCATGGTACACCGTTGATGCTGAGATGTATGACACATTATACGACCGTAACGTGGAGTTACGAGATTAGGTGCAAGATTTGACTGAGCGAGCGGTTATTCAGCATATTACTCTAGAGCGGAAGGAGAGGGAGATTTTGACTCTTCACTCTCGACTGGTAAATGTAGAATGGGATTTGGTCCATGAGAAGGGTCAAACTGAAGATAAGACCGAGGAGATAGAGAAACTAAAGAAGGAACTGAAGAGCGTTTGTCGTGACTGCCCAAAACGCGAGGAACTTGAACGAAGGTATCACATGTTAGTTAATTATAAATTCTTGCGAAGTCTATACCTTATTAGATACTGGTTCTACCCATTCTTTTATCTCTCCTGCTTGTGCTCAACGTTTAAACTTGACTCCGGAGAAATTAGACTTTGATTTATCTGTGGAAACTCCGTTAGGAGAAACTTTCATCACATCCACTGTTTATAAATCTTATTTGATCCAAGTTGGCACCATCACATTACCTGTTGACCTTATCTCTTTAAAGATACTTGCTTTTGATGTGATTTTAGGGATTAATTGGTTAACTACTCATCATGCCAAATTGATTGCTTTTGTAAGGTTGTTAGTTTTCATATTCCTAAGCAACCTGTTATTCAAATTTAAGCAACCAAACCATTGAAGTCAAACTCTTTTATATCAAGCGGTAAAGTCATTCGTTTATTGAAAAACGGATGTCAAGCTTTTTTAGCCATGTTATGGACTTGAACAAAAATACGTCAGATTTGAATGATATTTCTGTTGTTAGTAAATTTCCTGACGTATTTTTTGAAAAATTTCCTGGCCTACTCCCAGAGCGTGATATTAAATTTTGTATTGACTTTGAACCCGGTACAAAACCCATTTCTAAAACCTCATATCGAATGGCTCCTATTGAACTTCAGGAGTTAAAAACCCAACTATAGAAGTTGATAACCGAGCCTCTATCTGGTGACTTCTTTTGTGAAATGCACCGAAGCCAGACTCTTCGTAGGGGACGCCATATTCGTGTGATAATAAAAAGCGATAGGTGTCATTGTGATGTGCTATCCAAGGTTGGGATATGAGTTACAGTTGAGAGCAACCTAATTCGGTAATCAAAATACGTAGCTTTCTAGGCTTAGTTGGTTATTATCGGAGATTCGTTGAAGGATTTTCTAGAATCGCTACTTCGTTAACTCAGCTGACTCGTAAAGATACAAAATTCGTATGGAGCGAGGAATGCGAGAAGAGTTTCCAATATCTCAAGAGGATACTCATTTCGGCACTTGTTTTGACAATACCATCTGGTTCGGATGGATTTGTTATCTACAACGATGCTTCAGGCAAAGGGTTAGGATGTGTTCTCATGCAACGTGGTAAAGTCATAGCCTATGCCTCGCGACAACTTAAAGAATATGAGAGGAATTATCCTACTCATAATCTAGAGTTGGCAGCAGTTGTTTTCACGCTAAAGATCTAGAGGCACTATCTATATGGGGAGAAAGTGGAGATATATTCAGACCATAAAAGCCTCAATTATTTCTTCACTCAAAAAGAACTCAACATGCGGCAACGATGTTGGCTCAAGTCTGAAAAGATTACGACCACACTATTCAATACCGTCTGGAAAAAAGAGAACGTGGTAGGCGTGGCGTTGAGTAGAAGATCATATCTTGAGGAACGAGTGCGATGTTGTTAACACAAAGGCCCATTTTTGTGTGATTTACAAAAGATGAAGATAGAATTCAAGACTCAGGGACCCATGCAATGATGTCGTATATCGTATAGAATCAACTTTAATCGATAAAGTTAAAGTTGCTCGAAGCCACTGACCAAGAAGGTGATCGTATGAAGAAGAAAATGCAAGAATGTCCTATTCCGTAATCAAGAATCGATGAAGAAGGAATACTTGAGTCCACTCTGGACTTTGTGTTCCTAATGATTACGATTTGAAGTACAAGATCATGATGGAGGCACACAATACACCATTTGCAATCCATCTGGAAGTACCAAAATGTGTATCGTGATCTTCTACATACATTTTGGTGGAACAATATAAAGAGAGATTGAAAAGTTTATCTCGAGGTGTTTAACTTGTCAACGATGTAAAGGCGGAGCATCAAGTATCTAAGGTCCGTTGCAACCACTTGAGATCTCTTTGTCGATACTTGTTCATCTTCCCCTTTCCCTCTTCGGTAAATAATCGTCGACATATTACAAGTCTTCAATACTTGTTCATCTTCCCCTTTCCTTCTTGGTGCTAGGTACATCTACCTTCTCATCCTTAGCTGTAAGTGGGAACACATTACCATGGATTTCATTACGGGTCTTCCCATGGTTTCTCAAGGCATAAATGCGATTTGGGTTATTGTTGATAGATTAACCAAGTCTGCCCATTTCTTACCACTACGGGAGACTTATTCCCTTGAACGTCTTGCTAGTATGTACGTGAATGAGATTGTGAGGTTGCATGGCATGCCAGTATCCATAGTTTTGGATCGTGACCCAAGACTTCAAGATTTTGGGTTAGCTTGCAAAAAGCTATGGGCACGAATTTACGGTTCAGTTCGGCATACCATCTTTAAACGGACGGGCAATCAGAGAGGACTATTCAAACTCTTGAAGATCTATTAAGACTTTGTGTCCTCAATTTCAAAGAGAGTTGGGATAAGTACCTACCATTGGTGGAATTCTCCTAACAACGATTTATCGAGCAAGTATAGGGTGTGGCTCCATTTGAAGCATTGTATGGACGAAAGTGTCGCTCTCCAGTATATTGGGATGAGGTAGGAGAAGAAACATTGTTGGGACCAGAGTTGGTTTGAATGACTACAGAGAAGATCCAAATGATTCGACAACGTATACAAATGGCACATGATCGACAAAAGAGTTATGCGGATCTTCATCGAAATGACGTGGAATTTAGTATTGGGGATCATGTATTGTTGCGTGTGGCTCCATGGAAGGGAGTTACAAGATTTGGGAAGAGAGGAAAGCTCAATCCATGATTTATTGGTCCATTCCAGATTCTTGACCAAGTGAAATGTGGCCTATAGACTCAGCGTTACCTCCAAGTATGTCTCGTGTTCATAATGTTTTTCATATATATACGTACTACGTAAATATGTGAAAGACCCAAACCACGTTATTGATTTAGAACCCGGGAGATAGATAGCCAAGACTTAACGTGCGAAAGAGGTACTTGTCAAGATCTTGGATAGGAAGGAGCATGTCCCACGACGAAGGTCATACCACAAGTTAAACTTTTGTGGAGAAACCATGCTATTGAGGAAATGACCGGGAGTTGGAAGCGAAAATGAAAGCGAGGTATCCTCATCTTTTCAAATACCGAGTTTTATACGTCCAATTTGAGGGCGAAATTTCATAAGGAGGGAGGTTGTAAGACCCCAAATTATTAATAAATGAAATTTAATTTCTCTATTTATCATAATAAGGGTTGATTTGATTAATGTGGTTAGTTATGGGTAAAATGCAAATATATTTAAATAAGCAAGTGGTTATAAAATATTCATTTTATCGGAGAATATTAGTTTGGTGCGTGGAATATTCTTCTTTGTCGGGGAATATTCGCATGCGTATGGTAGCGCCACCTTGTTGTGGACCCCTATAACGAAGCGATTGATGAAGAAAAACGACAAGTATAAGTTGTTTATTAATAATTCGGCGTAGTTATTCCGAGTAATCTGGTTGGAATACCGATGGGTTAAAACACGATGTCTGGCGTTGTTGCGACAAAAGAAGCACCGGTATTGCACCAATTATTGATTCTTACGTGAAGGCACTACTCAATAATTGTTACGAGTAGTTCTTCGTTCGAAGATTTTATTTTATTGATTCAATAATTGCTGCGTTGATATTTTATATTACCGTTGTTTCAATAATTGTCACTACACAGTATTTTCCATTATCGAAGCAATAATTCAAATTACCTGAATAATATTATTAGATAACATTATTGGCAATGTCTAGAAAATTCTGTCTAAGGAGAGGTTTGCTCATCTAATTGCACGCTAGTAAGGAGAGATCCTTATTGGAAAGCCCCCTCTTTCCTGGGAACTGCTTGGTTGTCAGTATTATGATTCTGTAATATTATTTGTGAATAATTAATTATTAATTTATATGATGAGGAAAATATTGATTTTACGTGGATATAGATGGAGAAAATTTTAATGTGACAATTGTTGACAATTGATATTTTATCTTTTCTGATAAAATAATTTATTATTATATTTTGATGGTGATATTTTTACAATGAATGTGGGATATATGAGTATATGAGGAGGAAGAGTATTTTTGTTGCATTAAATGATTAACACATATTTTGTGTGTGCGGTGGACCCCATTTCTTGGTTTGAAATTTTATTATAGCTTGTAAAATCACTCGTTTGTGGATTTCTTCCAATTTTGTTTGGAATTTGGAAAACTTTTCTTCTGCAAAGTTGTAGAGAATGAAATTTCCTATGGAAAGGACATGTGGTTCAAATTTTTCTGACAAAAGGGCTATTTATTATGAATTATTGAAGTTCTGAATTATTGAGTCTGAATTGATTTTGTAACAAAAATTGTTTTAAACATGTTTTTCATTATTATGTGATAAATGTGTTTTTGATGTGGTGGGCTAAGGAAAATTTGGTTATAAATATATTATTATATTCAATTTTACGCTTTGGTGTTCTAAGCATTTTCATAAATAGGGTGCTTAGGTTAGAATTGAAAATCACACCAGAAACTGAAATCTTCTCTCTCTTTCTCTCTCGATATATTGAGTGTATTCTTGTGAGTATTTTGATACTTTGAGTGTTGTTATATGGTGCAAATTTCCTTCAGCACTATATCCAGTATTCTAGTCAGAAGTACTATCCTTTTGAGGTAAGGGATGTTATTTTCTTCGTAAGTGATATTATTTCTTCAATATCATTATGCCGAAATATTGGTTGGAACTTTTATCAAATTTAGAACTTTTTCATGTCGGGGTTACTATTCATGAGTTACTATTCATGAGTTACTATTCACGAGTTACTATTCACGAGTACTATTTACGAAAGCATGATGATTTTCTTGTGGAATTTCTATCTTTTGGTTCGCCGAGTTACTTATTCACGTATACTGACATTATTCACGATATCGACACTATTCAATACTTCGACCTTATTCATAGAAAAATTAAAATTTTGTTTTTCGTCCAAAATATCTATTATGGATACTAGCTTTGATTGTATCCATGTTTTGATCATTCTTAAATTTTACTCCACTATGATTATTTATGAGGTATTTTTGGACACGGAATAGTAAAATACGAATCCTTAATATTTATTCTTTTGTTTCAATTTGGATTCGCTTTTCTTTAAAATATTTTCATCATCCTCATCCTAAATGATGATATAATTGAATATCTTTGGCCCGTAGTGCAGATTAATGATTTCGATGAATATCTTTGGCCGTGGTGCAAAGATGAACATGTATTTAGATGAACATGATCAATCTGATGAATATATTTTTGATGCAGTAGTGCAAAGATGAATATTTGATTTCAAATATATATTGATTGATGTTATAGAATAAAAGATAGATGATGAACTTTAAATTCATATATAGAAGATAGTAGATTTCATTCTCTACTTTAACTCTTCTAATGAATTATTATTTCCCATTAAATATTGATTTCAAACTTATTGTCTATTGTATTTCTATTAGATTTTTCCTGTTGAGGACTAATGATAATTTGTTTTATATTATCTTAGTCATAATATTCTTTATCTTGGCTTAGTTGAGCTCACCCTTTTCCTTGTTGTTCCATTTTTTCTCGGGAGAGGTGAGAATGTAACCAGTACTAGTCGGGGTGTGGAATGATGGTTCTAGAAGTGGTTCTAGTAGTCCTCACTATTCTATAAAAATAGTGTATTAATAATTGTAATGAGGACTTATTTGAGTATGGATATTGTCTAGATGATAATATTTGTATTTAAACTCACGCTTTTATATGTTGTATTAATAAAGTTGTAGTTATTT